>JAOWBW010003296.1:0-35216 GCA_026119855.1 Campanula takesimana
CTAAAATTATTGCGCAAAGTTACTACACAATAACAACGGAAAAAGTATGAACATCATTTTGAGGACGGATGTAGTATTTAATTCAAGATTAGTTTGATGATTTCACAATGGTAGCTTATAATTCATCTGGTCTATTAACCCCCTCTTTCTTTCTCTATTTTTTATCTGTGTGTGCGTTTCCTTTGAACAATTTATTAGTTTTCCATTTGACTATGTTCAAGAATGGTTCCAGTAGCTACCAAAGAATTATAAGCTTTAAGCGTTTCATGATCCCTTACTGTTTTATTAGGTTCATAGATCTTTAAGAGCCGATGACTGGTTATTGTTTGTGGTAAGTACCAGAAAAGTCTCTTTTTCTTTCTTTTTAGTTCCTCGAACATTTGTTCGCCCCTTCTTTATGCTGGAACTGCAATTTTTCTTTCAAGTTTTCTAACGGATGGATGTTTTGCTGTTTTATAGATTGTAAGCCCATCTGCTTACAGTGCACGGGGTTTTGTTTCTGGTGAAATATTTAATAGGAAGGGAGAGGTAAATACATACACGTTGTCTGATTGTAGATACTCTGTGTGTGTTTTCATATTAGTGAGACAGAAATCTGCATAAGTTGGACATGCAAATTGTGGCGGAACTAGAAATTTCCGTGATGGGGGTAAATATAACTTTTTTTCAAAAATTTAAAAGCTTATATGCTTCATGTATGTATGGTGTTTTACATGGAGTTCTTGCGTTACATGAAAAGATAGTGGGCAGTGTGTATCGGAATAAGTTGGGTTATAAGAAAACAACGTTCATTGTCAAGCTCATCCTCATCTTGATGTTAACATTATCGTTGTACTTTATATAGAAATGTAGATCATGGGGGGTTTATTAATGAAAAATGTCAAATTTGAAGATCATTTAGGGACGAAGAAGTTTTTTTTATTATTCTTAGCATTACTATGATCCCGTCGAATCTCGACGGGTTACTCACTAGTCTATATATATTATATAGCAGAGATATTTCATGCTTCTACAGCGCGCCACGTAGAATTCCACGTCATTATTCCACGTAGCAGCAATAGCTTAGTTGAAATTTCATGGATGAAAAATGTAGAAAACTGGTTTAAAATTTTAAATAACTGTTAGCTCTATCAAATAAAACTATTTAAATTTTTAGATATATAGGCAAATCCTAAAATGATTTAAATGGTCACATAGTTAGTTTGGAACTATCTCATTCCTATCTGATTCACTAATCAATTGGCTTGAAAAAATTGATTGAAATATCAAGATAAACTAATAAATCAAATTTTTATTTTCAAATAATGATCCCTTTATTTTAGTTTATCAATCAGAAGATAATACCCTTCTAAAAATTTCAAAAGAACAAATAATATGCTGCTATTGAGATACTGTTTATATTTTTCTATTAATACCATATCTTGGTGTAGTGCTTTCTCAGTGTAAACATTTCAAGTATGGCATTCACACCTAAATGGCTTTATTCAGGTATGTGTCACTTTATTTGCCCAAAGCCTTATTACTACAATCATTTCCACGACAATATTACAGATTTTTTTTTAATTAATCAACGTTTCATTAATATTTTTACGTGTTGTAAATTTATTTAGTTGCATGTTTATTTATGATTCAAATGAATTTCAATTTTCTAATTATGAGTTTACTTTGCAAACTCAAGTAAGGAATTAAAACTTGCCATTATTTTTCACACTAATTGTGAGTTTACTTTTGTAAACTTTAACAAAAGTGTATGAAAATCTTAGTTATCTATTTTCTAAACTTTTAATCTGCACCTTTAAAAAAAACTTTAGTTTTGCAGGTATATACTCCATCCGTCCTAAAATGTTTTCACATTTTTTTTCACTGTTATTATAAAAGAACTTTGAGCAATGAGTTTATGTTGATTTAATTATATTAATGAAAATTTAAAACTTGTCATTGATAGACCATCAACAATACTATCAATAACAATTTTTAGATTTTTATTACGATAATTATATCAACCTAAAATTATTACTCAAATTTATTCATACTAACGGCAAAAAAGCGTGAAGCTATGAGTTTTCTTAAAGGGGTCAGAATTATTTTTGTGGTGTATTTTTTTTCCAATAATTAAAGGGGTCAAAATTAATGTTTTTAGTAGTAAAAATGATATCATTATAATTTGAAGGGGGTGAAATGCATAGAGCTCCAACATCCAAGGGGGTCAGCTAACCTCCATAAGCATTATGTGGATTCACCACTATTGAAGGTTCCACCTTAAATCTAATTGGTGATAAGGGGGTAACTCCTCAAGTCTATATATCAGTCCATGTTTCTCTCTTTAATAGATGTGGTATATACTCCCTCCGTTTCATGTCACTTGAGACCAAAAATTTTGGCACACAAATTAAGGAAAAGTAAGAGAGAGAAATAGTGTCGCGCCCCAGACCCGTGGTCCTACTTAGCCCCACACTCGGGACACGATCGGAAGACGTCATAAAACATTTTAGGAAAATTTTTCGAAATATACTTTCATAAAGTTTAACAAAATCCACACTCGAAGTTCAAAGACTTCATTTAACTTTCAAACAAACTCTTTCACAAACGAAAGTACTTAGCCCGAAGGCTTACAAACTTTTATACAATTGTACATACACCGACATTATCCAAAATATAGGTGTTACAAGATGATGAAGTCAAGGGAACTCTACATAAAAAGTTATACATCTATGTAATGTAACCTTGACAAATCTCATATCCCAAACTCTTACCACCACGACGTCCTCCCGTGCAATTATCCTATTCCCTGGACTCGCCTTTATCTAAAAAAGTAAACAAATAAGGGGTGAGAATGAATCTCAGTAAGCTACTAAAATGCAACTACGTTACATGCTGATATGATAATCATAAAGAAACAATATCAACAAATAATCATATAGCATATAGCACATAACATGAGAGGCTCCCTATCGCCAACCGTCCCATACCGGTTGGAAATAACGACCAATTCATCAGGCAGCACATAAGGCTAAATTATTCACTCATACATGGATACTGAGCCAAGGTTCTCGAATCAAACATATAACCATATGAGAGGTATCAACTGAGCAGCATCAAAGAGCTGAAGCCGGGATCCTGAAAACCAAACCATAACCAATAGAACCAAAGTAACCAGAGAGGGAAATATAACACATAGTCATAACCCAAATGCTCACTCGAGGGATCTAGTTCATCCCATCTAAGGCCAATCTGGAATGGGGGTTAAAAATGGGAAACCAATGGTAGAAGCCTTACAATGAACTTGGCTCGTGTGCCATTATAATCCCTACCACTGCCCGACTCCACAACACAAGACCAGCTGGACTTTAACACTAGCATAGTAATGAATACTTACTTAAACAACAGCCAAGGACAATGATTCCAAAGTAGGGAACCAAGCCAAACACATCACAAAGATGAACCAATCCAAACCACATAAAAGATGTTCAACCAAATCCAATTAACATTTAGTCAAATTCCACAACTCTTATGTTCACAAAGGAACCCATTTCAAACACTAGGGTGTTCCACAACAACCCTCTAGGTACTCTAGGATATCACCTAAGACCTAAACCAAGATTGAACTTTAAATCACTTGGATTGGAACCACTCAACTTTTCCAGCAACCCTGGGCGGTCGCCCACACCAGACTGTGCGCCCGCCCAAAACACTCTGTCCCAAGACAAAAATCTTCCAGGTAAGTGTGCGGCCGCACGCCCGATTTGGGCGGCCGCCCAACACACCCGCCAGACCAAAACTTGAACAAATTATACTCCTTTCGTTCCACCGTCCCAAAAGTACAACACTTAACGTTTATAACTTTACTAAGACTACAAAATCAGTCTCAAAACAACTTTAATACTACTTTGAGCCCAACCAAACCAACATACTAAATACTCCCTTTGTCCCAAAATTACAAGTATAACAAATATTACCCAAATCGCAAAATAACAATTACAAGTATCAATTATAAATATAATTTTTCTAATATACTAATATACTCATTTAGGGATACTTTCATTTAATTTCCCCGTCCCAAGAATAATAGTATAATTTTATAATATACTTATTTAACATTTAACTCAAGTTAATATTTTACCGTCCCACAAGTAGGAGTATACTTTTAAACACTTATACTAACATTCTCAGGATATAAACATACTCCATATACATCTTTGCATACAACCAAGTCACTTACCCAGTATAATTATACTCCCTTTGTCCCAAATAAACAAGTATCACAAATAAATTCATTTCACAATAATTTCACCACATATCACACATATAGCAAATATATGACCATTTTACTATTTAAGGGGAATTAGTAACTTACCTATTTCCGGAAAAAGTATCGCAGAAATATGTTTTGTTCGGGTAGAAATGACCTACTCAACGCCCTGATCATTTTTATATAATTAGATTTTAAAATAGAGTAGTAAATAAAAAGAATTAAATCGAAATGGGTTGAACTTACCTTTTCTTCGTGAACCAGAGAGAAATCAGTTGGGAATGTATGTGAACGCAGAGAGGAGAAGAGGTGAGGATAAGAAGGCAATTGATATTTTTCAAGTTTCACTTAGGACCCTCTACTTTCCAAGTTGAAAAATTAAGCCCTGAACTTTAAAGTTACACTTTGGACCCTAAAGTTTCAACTAACTCATTTATTCCTTTTAACAAAATTACTACTAACACATTAACTAACACATATACTCAAATAATATATGCAAGTCATAAAAATATTTTTTAACACATAAAATGCACATAAAAGTTCCATTTTAAGTTAAGAAAATTAGGGTGGTTTTGGGGTCGTTACAATCACTCCCCCTTAAAAAAATTCATCCCGAATTTTAGGATAACTTACCAAACGAATCAAAAAACCAAGGATATTTCCTCTCCATTTCATCCCGAAGCTCCCAAGTTGATTCTTCCACATTATGGTTCCTCTAAGTATCGACTACATACTCTGCTACAAAAGTTAAAGTTCCATCACTAGCAACGAACAAAGTCGTGTTGTCTATCATCATTCATTCCACTAGTAATTTTCTATAGTTGAAATCATTCAATAGAGTAGAAACTTAAAGCTTCCACAATCGCAAAATCACACCATGTCTCAACTCACAAAGACTCCAAAATGTTAATTCCTCTAACATTCCCCATTTAGTTTTATCAAACATGAACTATAAGTCAATGTATCCTCTAACACATTACCTTTCTCGGATGATATAACATGGTACTCTACCTGCATTATCTCATGTGTAACTCTCTTTGAAAAAACCAATACTTTAATTCTCATGGTTGGTAAACACTTCAATATGGCTTTATAAAGGTCATTCACTAATTCCATGGATATCTAATCGCAATAAATCTCAAGTTATAGGTAGGATAATTTTGTTCATAAGGAATCAATCTTCTCAAAGCACACATTGTTACCATACAATTCTGAAGCGATGGACATCTCAATCACTCTTTAAGGCATCACCATGAATAATAAATTTATCAGATCCACTATAATAGTAAAACTCGACATATACACTAGAAAATAGTAACACTGATCATATCCTCTAGATAACTGAATACTAGTCAAATCCATTAAGCAATATCAATACTGAAGTTGTCATCAACTCTCGTTTCAACAATTAAAAACTCGTTTCACTCTTACCAATCCATCGAGAAAGTGTATCTTCCTGTGTCATATAGTTAACTGTGTAGCTACCTTAGAAATCCATCAATGAATCTCTAACCATATGCCAATCTCAACAAGTTACATACCTCTGCTACTGAAGTAGGATTTTTCCAATTACTATTGCTTCCATATTTAAAGAATCAATAACCATGTCTGAGTTGAAACTTCCTCAAAATAATATATCCTCTAACAAGAAGACATAATGCCTTGATTTCACAACTGTTGCCTCTCACAAAGCAATCCAATTACGGCTACAGTCTACAGATACAACTCAGCATATCCAACAATTCCACTGAAGTAGTTGTTAATTCAAACACTATGACCACATTTTATGATGCCCATACCTGGTATGAAAAACCGTTTTTAAAATATACTCAACTCAAAATTTCAACTGATGATAATCACTTCAAGTCAACCACTGAATAAACCACTGATCTCTGAAGTTGATCAATTATATCCCCTATATAAAATAACAAGTGATGATTCGTTATAGTCATCTGGTTGAGCTCTTAGTATTCAATATACAATCGCAAAGTACCATACCTTTTCATAATAAACAATACTGATACATCCCACGTAGATATACTAAACGTAATGAATCCCTTGTCAAGAAATATCTCAAGTTGAATCTTCTACTCCTTTAACTCAACCAATGTTATGGATATATTGCACTAGATATCAACACTATAGCATTATACCGCAACAACTCAAGATAACCCAAGGTTTTCATCAATCATGTACTACTCAATAGAAAACATATCTGAGATCTCACAAAGAAAAAGTACATTTTCTAGTTTAGCTATAGACACTCTGCTGCCAACCCCATAAACCAAATACCAGGCATAACCTTCTGATAACAATTTTCAGACTTTAATGCATAAATAACATGAATGTTAAACACATATATCTACCATGCTTAATTAAAGCACACTAGCATATAAAACTCCACCACAATAATATCAAAATCTTGCTATGGAAAAATAACTAAACCAGCAAGTAAAACATGCTCACAAATTTGCACATCACAAGTGCGCAACACTCTATCAATCACCAACACTCCCCCTTAGGATAGACACCTCTAACACCTAAGGTAGAGACTCAGGAGACACATGAAATCGAGAAGCAAAATGCACAGACACATAAGAATGCGAAGATCCAGGGTCTATAAGTGTATGTGCCCTCAAACTAGACATAGAAATTATACCTCCAATCACATTAGAAGGATCTGAAATCTGTTGTTGATTGATGGCAGAAACACTACCTTGTACCTTAAGCTTCCCTGAAGAATCCCTCTTCTGGCCCTGAGAAGACCCAATTACACTTCCCGATAACTGATTCTTAAATCTAGAGCAATTCCTCTGAAAGTGACCCAACTGACCACATCTCATACATTTACCTTGCTTCTTCCAACATCTTTCTTCTAAATGCCCTTCCTTCCGACAATAGCTACATACTCGTTTGCCTTGAGTTCTTCTATTCTGTGCCCTTGAAAAGATTCCTTAGCTTACGAAGATGTCCCTTGGTATTCTTTACTATCACCACGCTGGGGTTGTGGTTTTAACTGTCCTCCTCGTTTTGTCACATCTGAGGCTTCAACCTTGCTTTTATGCTCAACTATATCGTCAATTGTTTTCATTACAGTTTCAAACATACCTTCGAACATTGTTCGAACCCCTTCTCTAGCATTACCCAGCCCTGAAGGCCCCGACTGATCACCCTCTGTTCCAACCATCTTTAGTGATTACCTGCATAAAACACTCAACGTTACTCACTCTCTACCCAACTACCCTCCTAGGTCATTTAGTCATTCTAGACCATATACAACCTAGCTCTGATACCAATTGTCGCGCCCCAGACCCGTGGTCCTACTTGGCCCCAACGATCGGAAGACGTCATAAAACATTATAGGAAAAAATTTCGAAATATACTTTCATAAAGTTTAACAAAATCCACACTCGAAGTTCAAAGACTTCATTTAACTTTCAAATAAACTCTTTCACAAACGAAGTACTTAGGCCGAAGGCTTACAAACTTTTATACAATTGTACATACACCGACATTATCCAAAATATAGGTGTTACAAGATGATGAAGTCAAGGGAACTCTACCCAAAAGGTTATACATCTATGTAATGTAACCTTGACAAAAATCATATCCCAAACTCTTACCACCACGACGTCCTCCCGTGCAATTATCCTATTCCCTGAACTCGCCTTTATCTAAAACAGTAAACAAATAAGGGGTGAGAATGAATTTCAGTAAGCTACTAAAATACAACTACGTTACATGTTGATATGATAATCATAAAGAAACAATATCAACAAATAATCATATAGCATATAGCACATAACATGAGAGGCTCCCTATCGCCAACCGTCCCATACCGGTTGGAAATAACGACCAACTCATCAGGCAGCACATAAGGCTAAATTATCCACTCATACATGGATACTGAGCCAAGGTTCTCGAATCAAATATATAACCATCTGAGAGGTATCAACTGAGCAGCATCAAAGAGCTGAAGTCGGGATCCCGAAAACCAAACCATAACCAATAGAACCAAAGTAACCAGAGAGGGAAATATGACACATAGTCATAACCCAAATGCTCACTCGAGGGAGCTAGTTCATCCCATCCAAGGACAATCTGGACTGGGGGTTAAAAATGGGAAACCAATGGTAGAAGCCTTACAATGAACTTGGCTCGTGTGCCATTATAATCCCTACCACTGCCCGACTCCACAACACAAGACCAGCTGGACTTTAACACTAGCATAGTAATGAATACTTGCTTAAACAACAGCCAAGGACAATGATTCTAAAGTAGGGAACCAAGCCAAACACATCACAAAGATGAACCAATCCAAACCACATAAAAAGATGTTCAACCAAATCCAATTAACATTTAGTCAAATTCCACAAATCTTATGTTCACAAAGGAACCCATTTCAAACACTAGGGTGTTCCACAATAACCCTCTAGGTACTCTAGGATATCACCTAAGACCTAAACCAAGATTGAACTTTAAATCACTTGGATTGGAACCACTCAACTTTTCCAGCAACCCTGGGAGGTCGCCCACACCAGACTGTGCGGCCGCCCAAAACACTCTGTCCCAAGACAAAAATCTTCCAGGTAAGTGTGCGGCCGTACGCCCGATTTGGGCGGCCGCCCAACACACCCGCCAGACCAAAACTTGAACAAATTATACTCCTTTCGTTCCACCGTCCCAAAAGTACAACACTTAACGTTTATAACTTTACTAAAACTACAAAATCAGTCTCAAAACAACTTTAATACTACTTTGAGCCCAACCAAACAAACATACTAAATACTCCCTTTGTCCCAAAATTACAAGTATAACAAATATTACCCAAATCGCAAAATAACAATTACAAGTATCAATTATAAATATAATTTTTCTAATATACTAATATACTCATTTAGGGATACTTTCATTTAATTTCCCCGTCCCAAGAATAATAGTATAATTTTATAATATACTTATTTAACATTTAACTCAAGTTAATATTTTACCGTCCCACAAGTAGGAGTATACTTTTAAACACGTATACTAACATTCTCAGGATATAAATATACTCCATATACATCCTTGCATACAAACCAAGTCACTTACCCAGTATAATTATACTTCCTTTGTCCCAAATAAACAAGTATCACAAATAAATTCATTTCACAATAATTTCACCATATATCACACATATAACAAATATATGACCATTTTACTATTTAAGGGGAATTAGTAACTTACCTATTTCCGGAAAAAGTATCGCAGAAATATGTTTTGTTCGGGTAGAAATGACCTACTCAACGCCCTGATCATTTTTATATAATTAGATTTTAAAATAGAGTAGTAAATAAAAAGAATTAAATCGAAATGTGTTGAACTTACCTTTTCTTCGTGAACCAGAGAGAAATCAGTTGGGAATGTATGTGAACGCAGAGAGGAGAAGAGGTGAGGATAAGAAGGCAATTGATATTTTTCAAGTTTCACTTAGGACCCTCTACTTTCCAAGTTGAACAATTAAGCCCCTGAACTTTAAAGTTACACTTTGGACCCTAAAGTTTCAACTAACTCATTTATTCATTTTAACAAAATTACTACTAACACATTAACTAACACATATACTCAAATAATATATGCAAATCATAAAAATATTTTCTAACACATAAAATGCACATAAAAGTTCCATTTTAAGTTAAGAAAATTAGGGTGGTTTTAGGGTCGTTACAAATAGTGGGAGGAGGTGTTTGTGAGTATGAAAAATTAAATAAGAGAGAATGAATCGTAGGAATAGTAAGTTGATTGGTGTTGTGAGTGTAAAAGTAATGTAAAAGAGAAAATGAGTGGGGGGCATAGTAAAGATTCTTTACTATTGTGGGCAGTCTCAAGTAATGTGAAACAGGCGAAAAGGGAACGAAGTATCAAGTGACATGAAACGGAGGGAGTATTTGTCTAACACGCCCCCTCATGTATAGCGAGGCAGTCAGACTTTGCTAAGGCTTACGACGTGGACTTATTAATCGGGTGATGCGGAGCAACATCGTGAGCTGTTGGGCCTGCACGTGTAGTGGACCTTGTAGAAGAGATAGTAGAGGGTCCATAAAAGTAGTGGAAGCGATCAGGTCAACTTAAATTGGTGCCTTTGATACCATCTTAGAATAAAGATGTGTCAGAAGCAGAGAGAGACCTAAGATTGAACATAGGCTAGACCGAGCCGGTAACAAACTACTCTTTCCGTCCCGGTTTAAGGTTCTTAGTTTGACTATGCACGCTTATTAAGAAACCAAGGCAAAAACAATGGAAATAAGTCAACCAAAAGTAGAGAGTGAAGGATATAATTGTCCAAAACACTATTCATAAAGTAAGTGGGTGAATGTAAGTTAGGTAAGTAGTGGTTTTTTGTAATTAAAAGAACTTTTTGAGGGCAAGATTCTACCGAGCACTATTCATTCATTTCCATTTATGGAATAAAGCAACTAAGAACCTTAAACTGGGACAAATCAAAAAGGAAAGTAAGAACCTTAAACTGAGACGGAGTGAGTATATTAGAGGATCCACCTTACAACCAATTGGTGATAAGGAGAGTAGCTCCTCAAATCTATATATTGGTCTATGTTTCTCTCTTTAGTAGATGTGTGATAATTGCATAACAAGTATTACTCTTCTAAAGATTTCATATACTATAGATAATAAGGTTACAAGAATCATTTTACAAGAATCAAGGAGATGAGAATAGAATTAAACTTAGTAAACAATTTTATTATTTTTTTAAAACGCATATTTATGTTATTTATAATTAATTACTTTTATTGTGTCCCGTCGAGTATCGACGGGTCACTAATTAGTTTTATATAAGAGATGAAAAACAAGTTTTACACTAAAATTGGTGTAAAACATGTTTTTCACCAGATTTTCACATGAAACAATGATGGTGCTTAGGGGTGTAAATGGTTCGGTTTGGTTCGGTCTCGGCCGTTTTAGAGACCAAACCACTAGTCATCGGTTTAGAAAAATTCCAAACCGAACCGAACCAAACCAAATCGCCATGGTTTGGTTTGGTTTGGTTCAGATCGCGGTTCAGTAATGTGGTCCAGACTGCGGTTTAGACCGTGGTCTAGAATATGGTTTAGATCGTGGTTTAAACCACCATTCACACCGAGGTTCATATCACGATTCAAATTATGGTTTACACTCTGTTTAAATGAGAAAATTCAGAAGAATGAAAATATCAAACGAATAAAGAAGCCGAAGGAAGTGAATACACTACAGAACTTTGTTAACTATGTGCCTCAATGAATATAACATTCGATGAATGAATATTGAATTAGATGCAAATGAAAGTTAAGAATGATGTAATGTAAATTATTTTAATAATTTAAAGGTGAATGTTACTTAACATACAAATATATGACTACTATATGTGGTCTGGCGGTTTGGTCTGGTGGTTCAGTCTGATGGTTCGGTCTGGCGGTTTGGTTCGGTCTGGTTTGGTCTGGAGGGGTCAGACCACAAACCAAACCGAACCACGCGGTTTACCAAATTTTGAAACCGAACCGAACTACTTGTACTTAAAAACCGAACCAAACCGTATGGTTTAGTTCGGTTTGGACCGAACCACTGACACCCCTAATGGTGCTCCACAGATGTCGGAGGCTCACCTAAATATCAATAATAATACCATCTCTTAAGATACAACAATGATTTTTCCAAACTAAGTTTTGAAATCTACGGATTCTACTCTAAGAAAAACTTGGACATTGCCTTACTTTGGCATTCCAAAAATCTCACCATTGATAATATATTGCGTTGAGCACTAGATAAATTTGAGAATTCGGGTTGACGAAGAAACGCCCTCCAAACATCCCAAAATTTGTGAAACATCCCTTTGTAGCAAGAAAAATTGCAACCTCTTCATTGTGCAAGAATGCAAGAGTCGTCTCAATTACAAAACAAATAAAATAACAACAAACAAACAAGAAGATAAACATAGGCTCTCACTAGGAGAGAATACTACAGCTCTAACAAGAAGATAATACAACGTCTCTCACTTAAGAGAAAATCTTATTATACATTATATTATATAGAAAAACAACAACTTGAAATTATAAACAATTGTGTTGTTGAAAGATTGATAAAATGAAGAAAATTAAGATTAAAACTAATTAAAATTGAAGAAAAAATTGAAAAATAAGAAGAAAAAGGAAAATGGAAAAGAAAGGCTGTGAGAGAGAGAGAGAGAGAGAGAGAGAGAGAGAAAGAGAAGTTGGAGGACGGTTTCACTATCTCCAATTTTTTAGTTTTTTATTAATTAGAGAGATAGTCCGTATCATTTTATTACCACACCATATAAACAAAATTTAATGATTTTAACTTTATTAATTGTGAACCGTTAAATTATACTCGTAGTACTCAGTTTTAAACAGAGTTCATTTCAAAGTTTGAATAAATTTTACTGTTATTTAGAGTTTAATTTATCAGGATGGCCCTCAATTTCATGATATTTACACGTGAGGGAAACTATTTTTTCTGGATGAATGGAGTAGTTTTGTTTAAAATATTTTCCTGGAACTACATTAAAATGACCGTCTTCCTTTAAAAAGTTGATATAATATTCTTTTATATTATAAAATAACATGAAATGAAATGTCTTTTATATAAACACTAGCGGGTAACCCGTGCTGTGCACGGGAAACCAATACTATGTCTTAAAAAATATTTTAATTATAGTTAACTAATATAGTAATCATCATTTTAACTAATACTATTAATAATAAAAATTAATCTATATGATTATTATTATTATTATTATAATAACTATTATAATTAATTAGTACTATTGATAGTAATAGTTAATACTCCTCCGTCCCAGCTCACTTGAGACTTTTGACCAAAACTGTCAACTTAAGGTCGGTTTGACCAACACTTTATAGAAATATTTTGATCCGAACAAAAATTAAAAAAATGTAAAATGACCACCATTAAAAATCCTCTCAATAAAAATTTTTAAAAAGTTTTTTGGAACATAAATATTTCTATAAAGTGTTGGTCAAACCGACCTTAAGTTTACCAGCTTTGGTCAAAAAGTCTCAAGTGAGCTGGGACGGAGGGAGTATATATTAATAGCAATGACTAATCTATATACTAATAATTATTAATATAATTATTATAATAAAATAATATTATTAATAGTAATAGTTAATTGATTAGTAACTATTATGATTAATTAATATTAAAAATTAATAATCTAACTTATATAATAACTATTATAATTAACTAATACTAATAATAGTAATAGTTAATGTATGTAGCCTATTATAGTTAACCAACACTATTAATAGTAAAAAATAACTTATAAAGTAACTATTATGGTTAACTAATACTATAAATAGTAATAGTTAACTTTTATATAGTAACTATTATAGTTAATTAGTACTATTAATAGTAATAGTTAACTAATATAGTAACTATTATAGTTAACTAATACTATTAATAGTAATATTTAACTTGTATTGTAACTAATATTGTTAACTAATACTATTAATAGTAATGGTTAACTTATACTATTAATAGTAATAGTTAAATTATACTATTAATAGTAATAGTTAACTCATGTAATTACTAATATGATTAACTAATAGTATTAGCTAAGAATGAGAATATCAAAAGTCATTACATTTTAGGATGATGTTGATGTGGCTTCTCCAAATTCAAGCTTTTACTAAAACATGTACACATGTCAAATCCACAACTATCCTCACCAACTTTAATATATATATATATATATATATATATATATATATATAGATTTAATTACAGAAGTGATTGTATTATTTTAAGTGTACATGAGTCTTTTTCTATTAAAATGACGGTTTCACTAATGAAAATTTAACAATTATTATTGTATCACTATTTATAATACTTTTAATATCAATTTTTATAACTTTAATCAAAACAATTATTTTTATTGAAATTATTAGTCAAAGTTTAATCAAGTTGACCACTAATTGACTTCTAGTCTCACTTGTGGTGGGACGGAGGGAGTAAAAAGTAATTTGACTTATCAACATTTTAAAAAAAATGTGTTTTATTTGATTGTACATTACTTGTACATTAATAAAATTAAATTAATAAACTTTAGTTACGTAGAAACAAAACATTTAATTGTATGTATATTTAAAGAAAAGTGTGTCATTCGTGTATAAGATAAGTATACTCCCTCTATCACATAGGAATGTTAGTCGAGTAAACGACCAAAATGACCCGCGTACCATAAGATAACAACCAAATTGACTCGCGTACTATCTAAACTACCAAATTAACCTGCGTACTATGCATAAATCAACTCAAATCAACCCAAATCATTACTATACGTTAATAAATGTTAATGTAAGTTAAAAACTTAACGGATATTACAATCAAAATTTTCAAATTGACCCCAAAACATTAAAATAAACCAAAATTATTTACCCCACCATCTTCCTTCATCTGAAATATTTGGAGAAAAAAAAAACATCAACCACCACCAGTCCACCACCTCCTACCATCTCCACTCCAACCACCATCCCTACCATCTTACAGCCAACAAAATTTAAGCCACCACCCTTCAACACCATTTTCACTTTCACCTTCAATTTCTTAACAATCACCACCCAACAGTCCGGCACCAACATCAAGTTTCGGAAAAATCCCAAGAATGAGGTCCCAATTAGTGAGAAGAGATATCCGTCAGTGAGATAAAGGAAGAAGTCCCTCTCCATTCACTTCATACTCTTTTACAATCTCTAACTTCCCCCATCCCCCAACTGCTATGAATTTCCCATTCTCTCTCCCTCTCCCCCTCCTCTCACTCTTCTCCACCGCCCCACCGTTCTCTTCGACATCACCCTCCGCCACCAATCCAACAGTGGCGTCTCCCTCAAGCTTTGGTGAGTGGCCATGAACAACGCTAGCTGAGGACGCCGCACTCCAATCGGCCCTTGACTGGGCTTGCGGATCCGGCGGTGCAAATTCCGATCGCGTAAAAAACGATGGGCCCTTTACGATCTTGTTGACATTCAAAGAACGGCGTCGATATTCCCCCTACCCCAACTTCATTCAACCCAATTAATTTCTTCACCCAATTGGTTGGTTTTTGTTTCTATTTAATTTTCTTGTTTCTTATGTGAAATATTTTTGCTAAAATTTTGTTTCATGTCACAGTAATTGAAAATTTCCTTCTAGGTAACTTAATTGTTTTTAATATGTATGGGGTCGATTTGAAAATTTGGATTGTAATATCCGTTATATTTCTAACATTTGTTAACATCTTTAACATATACTAACGATTTGAGTTGATTTGTCTGATTTATGCATAGTACGTAGGTTGATTTGGTAGTTTAGATAGTATGCGGGTTAATTTGGTTGTTATTGAATAGTACGCGGGTCGTTTACTTAATGTTAGTCTCCCCTTTTGTTGTTATTACAAATGAATTTTAAGTTTTTTAGTTATGTTAATAAAATTTTAAAACTTGTTAATGATATACCATTATAAGTACTATCAATACCAATTTTTAAATTTTATATAAAATAGTTAAAAATAATATTAATTATTGCTCAAAATTTATATAAACTAACAATAGAAAAAAAAAAAAAAAAAAGGACCGCGTAATAACATTAATGGAGTACTCCTAATCAGTATGTGGACAACCAAATTGCATGCGCAACTGTGGAGTAGAGGCATGAATAGCGTGCCCACCTAACAGAAAATACTAGCGCTCCTTAATAACATGAATGGAGTAATCATTTTATTTTTGTGCTCGACGAACAAAATATTTTTATTAGGGTGAGATTCACAATTTATTAAAAGAAAAATTTTCTCAAAAGTCCTCTAATTAAAACAATTTCTTCAAAAAAGACAGACATTTTAGTTTATTTCTCTCAAGTCCACTTGATGGAATATTTATTTCTATTAGGTCCATGATTTGTTTTAATGAAATAAAGTAATCTCAAAACTACCCCTCCCACCCAACCCTAATACGTAAACCCTCCTCCATCTGCGTCATTTGTTTCTCTCCTTTTCTCTCTGTCGTCACCCTCTCTCTCTCTCTCTCTCTCTCTCTCTCTCTCTCTTTCTCTCTACTCCTCTGGCGTCCTCCTTCTCCTCCGACGTCCTCCTTCTCCTCCGCGTTCTCTTTCTCATCCGGCATCCTTCAGCGACCCCACCGGCACTCACACATCTCCACACCTCTTCTCTATCTCTCCAACCTCCAACAACTGCTCCTGCGTCGGCACACCACCGCTACATCACCAGCACACCGACACATCTTCTCATCTCTAGATCTGACAAATTCAACAACCTGAATAGCCGAGATCTAGCCGGCGAATTGCATATCCAGCTAGTGAATCTAACCGGTAAATGCAGATCTAGCCAGAGAGTTGAAGATATCTAAAATACTTTGTCTCCTTCTTAGCCCCCTACTCCGATTTAACACCACCATCTCTGGCGAGCTAGATCCTCCATCTTTTTGGTTTTTAGATCATAGTGAAATTATTATTTGATATGTAACATCTCTCTTATTTATTTAGTTGTTTTTGGTATTATTTTTTGGTTGATGTTAGTTTCACTTTCTGTTGTAAATAATGAGATTTGGAATTTCTGTATGAAATTGAAATGTGTATTGGATTTCCAGACTATGAAATTTAAAATGTTTTGGATTTGTAGTATTGGAAATTGAAACTTTTCAAGTATAGGGTGTTCATTTTGATGATCTCCCACTACGATTTGGAAAAATGGTGATTGAAAACAATTGCATTTGAGAAAAAATTGGAGCAAGTGGCAAAGTTGTTGTTTCCATGTTAGATGAAAGTTAGGATGAGAGAACGAGCAGTTTGATTTTTACAAATTTTAATGTTTTCGTACTACTTTATGGTTTGGTGTTAATTTTTTTATTTTTTATTTTTTTGAAAATGTGACTACTATGTATCAACTGTTAGTCATGTATTTTAAGTCAGTTGTTGTGTCTCAAAGCATAATTTTTGTATGAGAGTTGTGTCCCAAAGCTAAATTTTAACTCTCAAAAAATATGTTTTTTGTTTTCTCCCCAAATCATCAACACTTTTGCTTTGTGAGTTATCTCATTGATTTTTAGTTAATTTTTGCGCTGAAAGCTGTATGAGATATGTCTAAGAACAATTTTATAGGTCTGAGACATAGCTCTCAGTGTATAATACTACTCCCTCCCTCTTTCATGGAATAAATGTCATAGCTGATAACTCAAGACACGTCTTTTCAAATTTACAAAATTGGTACGGGATACCAATTTATGGTATACCAAGTACACTTAGTACGGTGCGCATATGGTTGGCTGGTTTGGATTTGTGCCATTGGCAACTCCTATTTGAGACTTGTGTCTCAGATTATTATTTTTATATGTCTGCAACACGTTTCTAGGTGTTTTTATAGGTTTGCGACATAGTTCTAAGTGTTTTTATAGGTATGTGACATGTCTCTCAGTGTTTTCATAGGTCTGCGACACATCTCTCAGTGTTCTATAGGTCTGAGATATGTCTCTCAGTGTTTTTATAGGTCTGAGACACGTCTCTCAGTGTTTTTATAGGTATGAGATATGTCTCTCAGTGTTTTATAGGTCTGAGACACTTGTCTCAGTATTTTTATAGGTCTGTGACATAGCTCTCAGTGTTTTTATATGTATTTGATATGTATCTCAGTGTTTTTATAAGTCGGAGACATGACTCTCATGTTTTTATAGGTTTAAGACATGAATATCAATGTTTTTATTGGTCTACGACATGGCTCTCAGTGTTTTAACAGGTGTAAGACATGGCCATAGGTCTGCGACATGTCTCTTAGTGTTTTTATAGATATGCGACATGGCTCTCAGTGTTTTTATAGGTATGTGACTTGTCTCTCACTATTTTTATAGGTCTGCGACATGTCTCTCAGTGTTTTTATAAATTTGTGACATGTCTGTCAGTATTGTTATAGATCTGCGACACGTTTCTCAGTGTTTTAAAGGTTTGCGACATAGTTCTAAGTATTTTTTATACGTATGTGACATGCCTCTCAGTGTTTTTATAGGTCTGCGACACGTCTCTTATTGTTTCTATAGGTCTGAGATAAGTCTCTCAGTGTTTTTATAGGTCTGAGACACGTCTCTCAGTGTTTTTATAGGTCTGAGACACTTGTCTCAGTATTTTTATAGGTCTGTGACATAGCTCTCAGTGTTTTATATGTATGTGACATGTATCTTAGTGTTTTTATAAGTCGGAGACACGACTCTCAATGTTTTTATAGGTTTGTGACATGTATCTCAGAGTTTTTATAGGTCTGCGGCATGACTCTCAGTGTTTTTATAGGTTTGTGACATGGCTCTCAATGTTTTTAGAGGTATGTGATATGTTTCTAAGTGTTTTTATGTGTACGTGACATATCTTTCAGTGTTTTTATAGGTATGTAACGTGGTTTTAAGTGTTTTAATTGCATGTGACATGGTTCCAAGTGTTTTTATAGGTATGTGATATGGTTCTAAGTGTTTTTATTGGTCTGTGACATGGTTCTAAGTGTTTTTATATGTATGTGATATGGTTCTAAGTGTTTTTATAGATATGTGACATGACTTTCAATGTTTTTATAGGCATGCGACATGTCTCTCAGTGTTTTTATACGTTTATGATATGACTTTTAGTGTTTTTATAGGTTTGAGACATGATTCTCAGTGTTTCTAAGAGTCTGAGACATGAATCTCAGAGCAGGATGAAAATATGACCTGAAAATATGGCTTGGAAAGGGGGAGCACCCTTATAAGGGGTATTTTGGGGTATTCTTGGCTATTTTTATCCCTTGAATTTTTGAGCAATTTGAAAAATATTGTGTCTTCTTTAGAAATAAAAGTTAGAATGAAGGGCTTTTTTAAGAAAATGCCCCTTTATTAAATCTATTTCAACAGCACGAAGAGAAAAATCACTGGTTCCTAAAATATATTTATATATATATATATATATATATATATATACTCTTCCGTTCCAGCAGAAGTGAAACTTCTTTCCTTTTTTGTCTGTCCCACCAAAAGTGAGACTGCCTAAAATGAAAATGTTTCAACCCCACTTATTTTTTCTCTTTATTTTTCACCACTCAATTTATTCAACCAACACTACTATTTACCCTACTCATTCTCTCTTTTCATTTTCCACTAACCAATTTATTCAACTACACTACTATTTACCCCACTTATTCTCTCTTTTTATTTTCTACTACACACATACTATTTTTTTTTAAAATATTGTGCACACCCCTCTAGTCCTACTTCTGTTGGGACGGAGGGAGTATATATTTACATAGGTGAATCTAATAAAATTTTCTTAAAGTCGCAAGTTGTGATGATTTTGCAGATATTCATGAAAGATGTTGACATTAGAGAAAAGAATTTCTGACCATTTTGCAAATTGTTGAGGTCATCTTCGACATTTATATTTAGACAGTTGGGAAACCCTGAAATCAAGACTTATGCTCAATTATAATCAAATAATTATTCCATCAATATTGCTCTAGTTTATTAAGGAAATCATAATTCGATCTTCATTTTATATTATTATATTATACAAATGGAATAATTTCTTTGCATTGTTGTATTTCGAAGAATTATGGTTTCCTTTTGGTAAATATCAAATCAGCTCAGTTAGTAAAATCTTATATACAGTATATATATACGAAAGTTGGTGAGGAGGGATGTGGTGTTGCCATGTAGACAAGTCATGGAGGAATGATGAATTTGGTGATGCCACATCAAATCTACCCTAATAAATAAGTGATTTTTCATTTTTTTTCTATTAACTAATAGTATTAGCTAATAATATTAGTTACTAAATGAGTAACCTATTATAGTTAACTATTATAATAAATAAACTTATAATAGTAATAGTAATAGTTACTATAATAAGAAACTATTATAGTTAACTATTACTATTATAAGTAATAGTTACTATTATTGTTAACTATTACTATTATAAGTAATAGTTACTATTATTGTTAACTATTATAGTAACTATTACTATTATAAGTAATAGTTACTTATTATACTAACTATTATTATTATAAGTATTATTTATTATAATAGTTATCATATAAATCAACTACTATAGTTAACTATTATATCTAACTATTAATATTTAACTATTTATTTAATAATTATATTTAACTATTAATAATTAACTATTATAATTAAAAATTACTCCCTCCGTCCCAGAGTAAGTGTCCACATTTTTAGCATATTAGCACGAAAGAACTTTGAGCAATAACTTTAGGTTGGTTTAATAACTATTACAGTTAACTATTACTATTATAAGTAATAGTTACTATTATTGTTAACTATTATAGTAACTATTACTATTATAAGTAATAGTTACTTATTATAGTAACTATTATTATTATAAGTATTATTTATTATAATAGTTATCATATAAATTAACTATTATAGTTAACTATTATATCTAACTATTAATAGTTAACTATTATATCTAACTATTAATAGTTAACTATTTATTTAATAATTATATTTAACTATTAATAGTTAACTATTATAATTAAAAATTACTCCCTCCGTCCCAGAGTAAGTGTCCACCTTTTTAGCATATTAGCACGAATGAACTTTGAGCAATAACTTTAAGTTGGTTTAATTATCTTAATGACAATTTAAGAATTAATATTGATAGTATATATATTGGTGTCTATGAAACAAGTTTTATATTTCCATTATGATAATTAAATCACCTAAAATTATAGTTCAAAGTTCCTTCGTGCTAACATGCGAAAAAGGTGGACACTTACTCTGGAACGGAAGTAGTATATATTATGATTGATAATTAACTAATATTATTAAATAAAAATATAAACGAACAAAATATAATAAAATTAATAATTAGTTACCCGTGCTCTGCCCACTAGTTTTTCTTATAAGCCTACTTTATGTTATTCATACACTGAGATAATAGTTGTATTAACCTTTCTCCATGTAGTTTCATGGAGAAAAGTTAAAATCTTATTTCAAAAAATAATTATGGTTTTCCTTTTTAAAGCACAAATATATCTATATTCACCTTATGAAATGTGTATTAATTTGATTTTATATACGTGGCGTTGTCACACTAATTCATAATTAAATCTACTTTCAGACATAATTTAATTTAATCGATAATAAATAAAGGAAACGAACTTAGATATATTTTCTCCCACATAACACCAAAAAATAAACCAAGAGACATTTTCATGTGGTAGCCAAGATTTGAATTTTCCACCATCTCATTTTCAAAGTGTGTTCATCATTTAATGAAAATTGAAAAAAAAAATCAAAATATTGATAATGAAATTAAGACCAAAAACCTTACTTTTTCTATAATGGAAGGAAGAAATAATAAGGAAAATGAACCACCGCATAAGTGGGGGAGAGGGACCAGTATTTCATAAAGTCTCACCTACTTGGCCAACTATTCCATCCATTTGGATCAAGGATTTAAGACTGCCATTTTCATTTTGACAATTAAAATAAGTCCTAAATAGATTGTTCTTAATGTGAGTTGATGATATACTTCCCGGAATTTCGTTTGTCCCAAAATATATGTCGTCTTAACAAAAATAGTGTATGAAGTTTGGTGATCTTCCTATACTATTCATTCTATTGGCATAAGCATTGCAATGCCGTAGGAGTAGTCACTCTATCCATATAAATAAATAGATTGTGGCAATTAAGGAAACAGAACTAAAAGCCTAAAAACATTGACTTGTCAACTATGACATTTATCTGTGACAGAGAGACTATAAATGAGAAAGTCTTGAGATAGTCTCACACATGAGACAGATCCTGACGAAAGAGGAAATGGGCTTGCCCCGCCCCGTCCATACGGGGAAACATTTAGTCTCTCAACGAAATCCGTCTCACGTGTGAGACCGTCTTACACAAGTATTTGTCTCTATTAAAAGACCAATATGCCCTTCAAACACCATTCAAGTGCAGTATTAATACTCTCTGATCTAAAATAACTATCACTTTTGGTCACACAAATGTAAGTTTGACCAATAAATTTAAACTAAAAGTAGTTATCCTAATAAAAATCTAAAAATTTTCTGATGCTAGTTTTCTACACTTTGAAAAAATCAACGGGGCAATTGCCCCCTTTTGCTTGTGCCTAGCTCCGCATCTGAAACCATCCATCCACCTTTATCCAGATTTTACTTAAAATTTCCCTAAAATGCATTATCATCTAAGAAACACATTATTCCCTTGGTTTTCAAATAAAGGTTCATTTAAAAAACACTAGTCTCTCCATTTTCAAACAGATGTCAATTTAATTTTTTTTTTTCTAAAAAATATCTTTTTTGTATATAGAAGAATCGTCTTTTTATATATTTTTAACCAATATTTTCACTTTTCATTTAAATGTAAAACAAAATGTTTAGAGAGTGGAAAATAGAAACATTTATGCCTCTTTACCACTAAATCACATAAAAACAAATATTTTTAAATGTTTCTTAAATAAAATTTAGATATTTATCTAGAAGGAATGATTATGTTATTTTTGGGCTTTAAGTAAAGTATGTTATACCATTAGAAAAATAGTAAAGATCCAAAGCTTAAACAACAAGGAATTAATTTGACCAAGGACGATTTTCTCACTCAGTCAGAAACATGTTCCGTTATACTGGGAAAAAGAAAAAAAATAAAAAAAATTGGGCATGCTTTAGAGAAAGGATTAAGTGAAGATGAGTATCAGCAAAGCTTCCTAATTTATGGTATTTCATCTGCGTTATTTTATTTATTTTTTTAATTTTAATTTCTTTGTTGTGTATCTCTAGAACAAAGGTCATAATATCACTCACTTTTGTATGTTATGTGGTGGGTAACGTTTTTTCTTTGGGATCTTCGAGAGACCAAAGAACTAGAATGAGTCTAAAGTTGTTTTTTTTTTTTAAAAAATCATGGAATGGCATACCATCACTCGATCATTCCCTCAGTTGGTATATATACTATATATTCATGCGTTTATTCCACAGACTGTGCAGAAAGATAGGTCGTGGTTATCCACCCGATGAGGATTGTAGATGCAGAGGGAGGAATTTCGATGGCAAAGTGTTGGGACTTGTCCTCATCTTGTCACATCCTTTTAATCTTAACAGTCCACATCTTGCATTTCAATGTTTGTCAGCCTCCATGCACATCATGGGGCTATCAATTGGTTACAGATAAAAAGAAACGGATAAATAACAACGTGTCGCTTTGGCCGAGTGGTTAAGGCGTGTGCCTGCTAAGTACATGGGGTTTCCCCGCGAGAGTTCGAATCTCTCAGGCGACGAATTCTTTTAGCCCGCCCTTTTGTCATTACTTTACAAAAATGTATAGAAAATATGTTTAAAAAATTAAAGAGGTTTGTCCCTCTTTTCTTTTATATACTCAACAAATTTTTATTATTTTTATTCACTGAATTTGGCTAAAAACTCAGTCAAAACTCAACTTTTCTTGTAAACGTTCCGTTAGTAACGGTTAATTCTGATGAACCGTTAAAAATCTAACGATTTTGACGGTTTTCTAACGTTTTGATAACGGTTCCTGTTCCGATTCGTTCTAGGCGGTTTATGGCGGTTCGGAACAACCGGTTCACAGTCTTCAGGGGATGAACTGGAACGGTCCGTGTTACAAACGGTTTCGGTTCATACGGTTCTGGTTTTTCGTCAAGGTTCAAGGCGGTTCCGGGCTTTTCGGTTCCGGTTCCGGTCCAGTTTGGCCATCCCTACTACCAAGTGTGAATAGGTTACAATCACACCAAACAATATATACTCCCTCGATCATTTTTGAACGAAAATTACGTTAAATTATTAATTGAAGTAAGTTTTGTGAACGAGTACAAGAGAAAAAAGTGGGTATGAAATAGTAAGTATCGTGGAACAGATAAATAAATGAGGCCTAATCTGGCTGACGGAGCGGTTTGCTCCACCTATTAGGAATGGAATGATTGAGTATGATAAGTGGTCACCAACGTTAATGAAGTACTCCCTGTTTCCCAAAGTTAGTATTTCTTTTTTCGTTATTATTACGAATGAATTTTGAGCAATTATATAAGTTTATTTTAATTATCTTAATGAAAATTTGCAGCTTGTTATTGATACACTATTACAAATACTATCAACATCAATTTTAGATTCTCATTAAAATAATTAAAAATAACTTAAATTATTGCTCCAAGTTCATTCATCATAATAACGAAAAAAAAAGACAAATTTCCCCGAAACAAAGGGAGTATTATAATGAAGAAAGGAAATCGGACATCAAAAATAATAATAAAAAAGGGTACTATTATAGTGGGACATAAAAGAAAAAAGAAAAAAAAACAATTTGTTATACTCCTTCTATCCTAAAATAATCTTCACATTTGATCAAAGTTTCTATTGATCAATTTTGAACACTTGCTTCGCGCTACCCATGTTGTATTTATGCATATTTAAGCTTAAATTGTAGAAATGAGAAGAACGTTTTGAGACAATGAAAAATGGCAAATGAGAAGATCATTTCGGGACGGAGGTGAGTAAAATGGAAGAGTGCAAATAACATCCAACGTTTCACCCAGAGAGATCAAATCATACACACGTTGTACCCGTCTGTGAACCACAACCATCTCTTAGCAACACCAAAACATAGAACTCACACTCAAATACACCCAAAATGTGAAAACCAATTTTACCTTTGATTAACACCAAATATTATTGGAAAATGATTTGGAAAGCACACTAAAACAAATATATACACAAGAAATGTTGAATATCAGAGTCACAACAACAATGCATCACCACTTGACAAGCATCTTCCATAAATTTCTCAAGTTCTGATAGAAAATTTGGGTTTTTACATGTCCAACTACGAGACTATCTATCCACCAGTTACTCAAGACAGACAGCGGTGCACTACTGACATATCGCGGGACTTTATCTCGGCAAATTCAAAACCCAAATTCATGATGCGTAAAGAAATGACAGTTCAAAACTTTAAAATACTCTCAATGTGAAGTTTTATATTCCAAAACCGAACACTGCCCGTATCTTATTGAAGATGAGATCCCGCCATCCTCTCTCTGTATTCTCCACCACTGTTGAATTTCCATATCTGCATAGAGTATCAAACAAACATTAGATATACACCACATTAGAAAGCAAGGGGGAAACAAATGGATCATACTCCCTCCATGTAATAACCGGGAAATTTTTTTTTATTTATGTAATTTTCGGTTTTTACTAATTTAATTAATCAATAATTAGAGTTATAAAGTGATTGAAAGAAGTGGGCCCAAGGAATTTGGATTGGCCCGAAATTGTATGAGTAAACCCAACCCAATTAAGAATCAATCCAAGTATAAAGTAATGAGTTAGTCAAATTAGGAATTCTTATTATCATAAACTCAAAAAAAAAAAAAAAAAAAAAACAAAACCCTAACTCTACCTATAGCCGCCGGCCGAGCACAAGGAGGAGGGAGAAGGGATTTTCCGGCCATTGTTTTGGAGATACAATCCGATCATTCTCAAAGGTAATGCTAAATCCTACTCTCCAAAATTTTTTTCGTTGAATTTGGATTAGTAAATCATAAGTTATGCATGTTTTAAGAATACAAGTATTAGGGTTGCATGCTAAGGATTTATGATAAATTTTAAAGTTAATGGAGTTGATCTAGATGCTATGGAGAAAACAACAATTAGCAATCTTGATACTAGTTAATTTTGTTTCTTTTTGATTGATTATATAATCATGGATTGAATTGATTTATATTATACAATGACTTGGGATTTGAACATATAAATCATTGGGGTTGAATTGGGTTTATCAAAAGAAGAAAAAAATATGTATTCCCCAAGAACATGGTTCGCCGAATGGCCCTAAGCCATGGAAAATTATTTTTGTTGATTTAAATGATCCTCGTTAGTGTATTGTAAATAATATTGATGTTTGGGAATTTAGAAAAAATTAAAGAATTAGAAAATTGATCAAATCAATGGATTTTGGATCATACATGTTTCGGCCATGATGAGGAATTATGGGTGTTAATTCTTGATTAAAGATGTTAAGAATTGGGACGGAAAGTTAGTGTTTTCGTAAGTCTAATGGAAAGAAAACAAAACCGTTAAAGGATTGTTAACAGTTAGAAAAGTAACTTGAGGAAATAGAATAAAACACTTGGAAGACCTGAAGGTTAAAAAGTTAACGAGAAAGGAAAAGATTAGAAGTTTCAGTTAGTTTCCTAACGGAAAAGGACTAAACTGAAAAGAATTAAAGTTAGAAGGAATAAAAAGGAAACCTTTGAAGTTAGAGGGACCTAAGTGATTGAAAAGAGAAACTTAGGGGACCTTATGAACAGAACCAAAGTCCAAGGACCTTTCTGTAATTAAAAGAAAGTTGAAGGACTAATCTGCAATTAATCCAAAGTGGAAGACTAAATTGCAATTGAATTAAAGTTGAAGGACTAATCTGCAATTAATCCAAAGTGGAAGGACTAAATTGCAATTGAATTAAAGTTGAAGGACTAATCTGCAATTAATCCAAAGTTGAAGGATTAAATTGTAATTGAACTAAAATTGAAGGACTAAATTGCAATTAATCCAAAGTTGAAGGACCAATTTGCAATTAACCCAAAGTGGAGGGATCAAATTGTAATTAACCCAAAGTTAGGGGACTTAATTGCAATTATACCAAGTTAAAGGACTGACTAGTAAATCAAAGTCAGAAACTTAAAACGTAAAGAAAGAAGTAACGAAGTAAAGAAGTTAAAACGCATCTCTCAGTTAACTAAGTAAAAATAGTTAACAATGTAGAGAGTACTAAAGTAAATTACTCCGTGCCTTGTAGATTTGCACAGAGAGGAGATTGCGAGGAAAAGCAATTCAGGTAAGGGATTACGTTCCTTACAGTATTTGAACTCCTGTTTATTGGAATTCCGTATTTTTCTAAAGTTAGCTATCAGTATGGCATGATAGTATTTGAATGAACTCTGCGTTATTGAACGTTCCTTGAAAGAATCTATACTTAGTGATGTCCTCATCGATCTACTAATATCGAAGTTTAAACTTGTATCACATACTTGTACCTTAGTATGTTCTCATTTTAACTTGTAAGTTAACCACTTACTTGTTAAGGCAGCCAATGTCCAGTTAGAAAAGACATTGACGGACAGTCCAGTTAGAAAAGACTCGTCCTTAAACTAGGGATTGCATGAGTGATCACATGCCTTCTCTCAGGAATTGTCTGATTACAAGGATGATTCTAGACCCCGAGCATATGTGTGTGGATACCATATATGTTACGACCCACACTATTGGCTGAAAGAAGCTAGGTGTACAAATTGTACCTTTGGCATTGAGGTTATAATGTACGTTACCAAGGAATTGACGGAAACTTGAATGAATCCCATTGGATTGTAGTGCCATAATCCTTTGAAAGTAAAATCTTAAAAGTAACACGACTGTATTGTTCTGCAGTCCTGAATCCAAAAGTAACTGAACCTATCTTTGTAAAAGTTATTCAAAGTATTCGTTCTGGTCGTCTCTCCTTAGTAACCGGAGAGGCCACGTATGAACTTACTGAGCATTCGTTCGCTCATCCCTTCTCTATAAATTTTGT
The DNA here is from genome assembly GCA_026119855.1 of Campanula takesimana. NCBI lineage: Eukaryota > Viridiplantae > Streptophyta > Magnoliopsida > Asterales > Campanulaceae > Campanula > Campanula takesimana. The sequence goes on from JAOWBW010003296.1 coordinate 27,874, forward strand.
TTTCAGGATTTAAGTAGAAGGACAAGACAAGGAAAGCAGCCGTAGAAAGACGGTGGATTGAAGATTCATAAGTTAGTAGTTTAAGTACGTTTATTTATTTGATGTAAGTTGAAGTACATTGATGGTTAGGGTTGTTACCTACCAAGACAAGTTTAAGTTACGCTTCCGCTATTGTTTTGAATTTATGGTTACATAAGGGGCCGTTGTGAACCCTAGATTGAAGTATTTATTATTGATATTTATTGATATTTAATGCCATTAAATGCTCAGATATATTAAGAAAATTCGGGGTGTTACAGTTGGTATCAGAGCAATGGCTTTAGGTCTTATGGAGAAACTGAAAGTTAGGACTAATGGGAGAACTTAGTACTTGATATAATAAGATCTTACTTGAGGAAGTTCAAGTGATAAAGTCCAACTCTAGGAATAATACTAAGAGTGTACATAAAGTATGAATATACTTGGGAAATAGGAATCTCTTTATTGTATGTCTATTTACATTCTATTAATATGTTATAATGGAATCTTGGGGTTATGTACTAATTAAGTTTACTATTGGTGTGTGTAGGATCATGCCTAGGAGACCCATGAAGTCGGTAAGGTACAGTGCTACTCTAAGGGAAGAAATAGAAGCTAAAGAGGAGATTATTAAGCAGCTAACTAAGGAACTTCGCTCAGCTAAAAGAGAGCTTAGAAGGAGACTCGAGGAGTCGGCAGTCTACAGAATGTCATCAGAGAACGCGATGAGGACATAATGTATGTGGGAAGGAAAGTTAGCAGTACAGCTGAAGAAGGTCAACAGCCTAGAAAGCCATGTGGTTAGAGCTAATCGCGAATGGAATCGAATCAGTGTACAACTGGTGGATGAGATAGAACAAAATAATGAACTGAAAAAGAAGATAGATGAGCAAGCAGCTATGAGGAGAGCTTAGGGCTTCAGGCTATCAGATTTGGGCTGAGAAGTTAGAATTGCAAGAAAAATATGACCAACTTTGCAGCACAATTGCACACTGTGGGAAGTGATGCAATTAATGACAGATAGTTATAAGAATAGATTCTTTTACTTTATTATTAGTGGAGTAATACAGTTAGAATTTTTCTTTTGTTAAGTCGAATTTTGGGTGTATTTTGAGATGTTTAAATCTCACACCTCAGTTGAATAAAGTTAATTATTTAATTTAAATACCCAAAATTTTGAATTACTATTGTCATGTAGACAAAAGTTAACTTGTCGAGAAAAGACAAGGGAAAGCGTCGGAGTGATTTGAAATAATCTCCGTAACCATGGTACGAAGTAAGACGACCATTGGAATAAGTTAAGCTAGTTAAGTAATAAAAACTAGTGAAGTAAAGAATAATAATCGACCAAGTAAAACGGTTTGTAAATTATGAAGTATGAAAAACTCCTGAACCGGAGAAGAAAGGTTAAGTAAACTAACCACATCTGAATAATGGTCTAGTACAAAGACCTACGAACATGAATCAAAAACTAACAAGTACCTGTTAGTAAAAGAATAAGTTAAGTATACCATGAATACTGCACGTATTATATCGTGATGAATGTTGCTAGAACACGAACCTGTTCTAAAGTAAAAGTAAATCTGCAGATGAATACTAGAAGCGGAAACAACAGGAACGGTGAGGGAAATGACAACACCGGTAATGCAGGCGGACAGTTGGATCCGGCCCTGGTAAACCTGTTGCAGACACTATCGCAGACAGTAGCTGGGATAGGTCAAACTGTTGCTGGAATTGCTCAACCACCACCACAAGCTCCATTACGTGATCCGCTGGAGCTATTTCAAAGGAGGACCCAGACTCATTCTCGGACACTGCTAAAGAGAAACCCAGGACTGGGTTTAAGAGCACCGAAAGAATATTCGAGACTCTGAATTGTACGGAGGAGCAGAAGGTAGTATTTGCGACCTTTATGTTGAAAGGGAAGGCCCAGACATGGTGGGAAGCGGAAAAGCGAGCTGCTGTGGCTCGTGGTGATGCAGCCTTTACTTGGACCAGATTTAAGGCTATTTTCAACGAAAAGTATTATCCTGCAAGCACGAGGAATGCTAAGATAACGGAATTCCTGACTCTAGTACAAGGAGTATGACTGTAGCGGAGTATGGTGAGAAGTTCACTGACTTACTAGAATTTGCGCCAAGATTCTTCGATACTGAAGAACAGAAGGCAAGAAAAGTTTGAAGCGGGTTAAGCGATGAGTTCGGTACAGAATCACGCCGTTGGCTCTGCCTACGTACTCAGCGGTGCTGGACAGGGCTAAGATAGTAGAACGGGAGTCGGATAACTACCGTAACCGACGGGAAGAGAAAGGCAAGGCAGTGGCTGAAAAGTCGGAAGGAAACAAGGGTGGTAGGGACCACAACAATAATAAGAGGAAAGCAGTGGATGACAGTCGAGATAAGGGCAGTCATAGGAATAAACACTCCAACAACGGCCTAGTGGAAATGGTCGGAACTTTAATGACAACAAGCGTGAATGGAATAAGGGCAAGGGCCAAGGTTTCACCAGTTATGATAAATGTACCATTTGTGATGGGGCTCACAAGTCAGAGGTTTGCTGGTATAAGGAACGGCAGTGCTACAACTGTAAGAAGGTGGGACACCCGAAGTGGAAATGCCCAGAACCTAAGAAGGATGAACCGGCTGCGGGAAATAAAGACAAGGAGGGAGGAAATGGTGGAGGCCGTGGTAGGGTGTACACCATGACCGCAAAAGCAGCTGGAGTTAATGCCGATCTTGTAGCAGGTACAATGCAATTAAATTCCCATGATGTTTATGTGTTAGTAGATACTGGCGCTACTCATTCAGTAGTTAGTAATGTGGTGGCAAAGAAGTTAAAACTACACCCAGAGAAGTTAGAGATACCTTTAGTAATAGATACACCTACTAAAGACGCTATCCCTATTACTACCTATTATAGAAACTGCACTTTAGGGATAGGAGGCACGAGCGTAAATATCGACCTCATTGAACTAGACATGTCAGAATTCGACATCTGGATAATACTGGGAATGGATTGTTGGCTTTGCATCAAGCTAAAGTGGACTGTCAAGGGAAAATAATGACGTTCCTAGGGGAGGAAGTAAAGAATATAGATTTGTGGGTTCAAGGCCGAGGAAGAGGATAGGCTTAATCTCGGTGATGAAGGCCCGTAAAATGTTGAGAAAAGGATGTGTAGGATTCTAGCACACATAGGTGAAACAGAAGAAAAAGGAGTAACTTTAGAGTCACTTGAAGTCGTGAATGAATTTCAAGACGTATTTCCTGAGGATTTACCTGGTATACCACCAGTGAGGGAAGTAGAGTTTTCCATTGACTTAGTACCAGAAACCACACCTATTTCGAGAGCACCGTACCGATGGCTCCAACAGAGTTGAAAGAACTAAAGGAGCAGTTACAAGAATTGTTAGACAAGGGATTGATTAGACCGAGTGTATCACCATGGGGTGCACCGGTTAAATTGTGAAGAAGAAAGATGGATCTATGAGACTGTGTATTGACTATAGAGAATTGAATAAGGTGACGTTAGGAACCAATACCCGTTGCCGAGAATTGATGATTTGTTTGATCAATTGAGGGGAGCATGCTACTTTTCGAAGATTGATCTTAGATCCGGATACCATCAGCTGAGAGTCAAGGATGTGGACGTGGCAAGACAGCGTTTAGGACGAGGTATGGGCATTATGAGTTTGTCGTGATGCCATTTGGGTTAACGAACGCACCAGCCGCATTCATGGAGTTGATGAATAGAATATTTCAAGAGTACTTAGACAAGTGTGTGATAGTATTCATTGATGATATTGGTGTACTCGAAGACAAAGGAGGAGCATACTGAACATTTGCGGATAGTACTAGGGATTTTGAGGCGACAGAAATTGTATGCGAAATTTAAGAAATGCGAATTCTGGTTGGAGAAAGTAGCATTTTTGGGGCACGTAGTGTCGAAAGAAGGAATTTCTGTGGATCCGACAAAGGTAGAAGCAATAATGGATTGGGAAAGGCTACTACGGTAACCGAAATAAGAAGTTTCTTGGGTTTAGCTGGTTACTATAGAAGGTTCGTAGAGGGATTTTCGAAGTTATCTGGACCATTGACGAAGCTGACGCAGAAGGCAGCTAAGTTTGTTTGGTCAGAAGAATGTGAACGAAGTTTTCAAGAATTAAGATAGACTGGTATCTGCACCAGTATTGACTCTACCGACAGGGACGGAAGGTTTTGTTATCTACAGTGATGCGTCGTTGAAAGGACTAGGCTGTGTACTGATGCAAAATGAGAAGGTGATAGCTTATGCATCTAGGCAGTTGAAAGTGCATGAAAGGAATTACCCGACCCATGATCTGGAGTTAGCAGCAGTAGTGTTTGCATTGAAAATTTGGAGACATTATCTGTATGGCGTGAAATGCCAGATTTTTACGGATCATAAGAGCCTTAAGTATATCTTCACGCAGAAGGAATTGAATATGAGACAACGGAGGTGGTTAGAACTTCTCAAGGATTACGGCTGTGAAATATGTATCATCCTGGGAAAGCCAACAAGGTGGCAGATGCCTTGAGTAGGAAGAATCACGGAATGTGGCGACGTTGATCTCTAAGGGGGTAAGCATATGGAAGGATGTCAATGAGATGAACTTGATAGTAAAAGTAAACGGGTATTTGGCTCGACTGACGTTACAACCTGCATTGTTGGGCAGAATTAAAGAGGCACAAGAATTAGACGAGGAGAGAGAAGCTCTAATCGGAAAAGGGCAAGCAAAAGATCTTCATATGGCGAAGATGGAATTCTGAGATACCAAAAGAGAGTGTGGGTGCCAAGCAATGATGAAATCAAGAGAAGATACTGAGAGAAGCTCATTGCTCGAAGTTCTCTGTACATCCGGGAAGTACTAAAATGTATAAGGAATTAAAGGAAGCAATTGGTGGAATAATATGAAGAATGACGTGGCAGAGTATGTGCATAGATGTCTGACGTGTCAACAAGTTAAAGTGAACATCAGAAGCCAGCAGGGTTACTGCAATCATTACCAATTCCTGAATGGAAGTGGGAGAATATTGCTATGGATTTCGTTAGTGGGTTGCCAAAGACGGTAGGGAAGTATGATGCTATATGGGTTATTGTAGATCGATTGACTAAGTCAGCACATTTTCTGGCAATCAAGAAGACTGATTCGTTGGAGAAGTTGGCCAAGTTGTACATCGACGAGATAGTAAGGTTACATGGGATCCCGGTCACAATCGTGTCTGATCGAGATGCTAGGTCACTTCGAAATTCTGGAACAGCCTACAAGAAGCATTGGGAACAGAGTTGACCATGAGTACGGCGTTTCACCCACAGACAGATGGGCAGTCGGAAAGGACTATCCAGACGTTGGAAGACATGCTGAGGGCTACTTCATTAGATTGGCCAAACGCATGGGACGAACATTTACCGTTAGTAGAATTCGCATACAACAATAGTTTTCACGCAAGCATTGGGATGGCTCCATATGAAGCGTTTTATGGGAGGAAGTGTAGATCACCGGCGTGTTGGGATGAAGTCGGTGAGAGGAAGTTAAGTGGACCGGAACTCGTACAAGTCACGGCGGATAAGGTACAACAGATTCGAAAGTGGTTACAGACTGCGCAAAGTAGGCAAAAATCTTACGCAGACAATAGAAGGCGAGAACTGGAATTTCAGCCAGGGGATCGAGTATTCCTTAAGATATCGCCTACGAAGGGAGTTATGCGTTTTGGGATTAAGGGAAAGTTAAGTCCCGATATGTAGGACCATTCGAAATTCTTGATAAGATCGGGGAAGTGGCTTATCGATTGGCGTTACCGCCGGTATTAGCTGGAGTGCATAATGTGTTCCATGTCTCCATGCTAAGGAAGTATGTTCACGATCCGAGTCATGTGATAGAATACAAGCAGTTAAGAGTTCGGGCGGATTTGACGTACGATGAACGACCAATCAAGATCGTCGACAGAAAAGACGAGGTCATAAGAAAGCGTACGGTTCCCATGTAAAAGTGCAATGGAGCAATCACTCAGAAAGAGAAGCGACATGGGAACAAGAAAGTGAAATGCGCGAATTTACCCGGACATCTTCTATCTCTCGATTAAGAATTGTCAAAGTTTGAGGACAAACTTCTTTTAAGGGGTAAGAATGTAATAACCGGAAATTTTTTTTTATTTATGTAATTTTCGGTTTTTACTAATTTAATTAATCAATAATTAGAGTTATAAAGTGATTGAAAGAAGTGGGCCCAAGGAATTTGGATTGGCCCGAAATTGTATGAGTAAACCAACCCAATTAAGAATCAATCCAAGTATAAATTAATGAGTTAGTCAAATTAGGAATTCTTATTATCATAAACTAAAAAAAAAAAAAAAAAAAAAACAAACCCTAACTCTAACTATAGCCGCCGGCCGAGCACAAGGAGGAGGGAGAAGGGATTTTCCGGCCATTGTTTTGGAGATACAATCCGATCATCTCAAGGTAATGCTAAATCCTACTCTCCAAAATTTGTTTCGTTGAATTGGATTAGTAAATCATAAGTTATGCATGTTTTAAGAATACAAGTATTAGGGTTGCATGCTAAGGATTTATGATAAAATTTTAAAGGTTAATGGAGTTGATCTAGATGCTATGGAGAAAACAAAATTAGCAATCTTGATACTAGTTAATTTTGTTTCTTTTGTTGATTATATAATCTGGATTGAATTGATTTATATTATACAATGACTTGGGATTTGAACATATAAATCATGGGGTTGAATTGGGTTTATCAAAAAGAAGAAAAATAAATGTATTCCCCAAGAACATGGTTCGGCCCAATGGCCCTAAGCCCATGGAAAATTATTTTTGTTGATTTAAATGATCCTCGTTAAGTGTATTGTAAATAATATTGATGTTTAGGAATTTAGAAAAAATTAAAGAATTAGAAAATTGATCAAATCAATGATTTGGATCATACATGTTTCGGCCATGATGAGGATTATGGGTGTTAATTCTTGATTAAATATGTAAGAATTGGGACGGAAAGTTAGTGTTTTCGTTAAGTTTCTAATGGAAAGAAAACAAAACCGTTAAAAGGATTGTTAACAAGTTAGAAAAGTAACTTGAGGAAATAGAATAAACACTTGGAAGACCTTGAAGGTTAAAAAGTTAACGAGAAAGGAAAAGATTAGAAGTTTCAGTTAGTTTCCTAACGGAAAAGGACTAAACTGAAAAGAATTAAAGTTAGAAGGAATAAAAGGAACCTTTGAAGTTAGAGGGACCTAAGTGATGAAAAGAGAAACTTAGGGGACCTTATGAACAGAACCAAAGTCCAAGGACCTTTCTGTAAT
>JAOWBW010003297.1:0-35172 GCA_026119855.1 Campanula takesimana
CTCCGTGACTAAGTCGGTTTTCGTGTGTCGAGATTTTCCTAAACTAATGTCATCAAATCATACATGCCGTTTCCAAAAGAAACAAGTGGTTATTATGGACGAAATAAAACTCCGTCCCCAAGTGGTTGTTATGGACGAAATAAAACTCCGTCCCCGCATGTATGCTTTATAACATTAATTTAGTTTAATCCCGTCACATGTAGGTATCACAAGCGTGGTGGAATCCGATGAGTATATGGGACCGCGAAAAGGTATATATACTAGTGTGACGATTCCACTATTTTTTCTAGAAACCCCAAAAAGGACTACGTCCTTCCGACTTTTGTAAATAAATAATAATAAAAAAAAGAGTCTTTTTCTTATGTGGTTGAGTCTTTTTCTTGTTTGTGGGTTAAATTATTTTTACCCAAAAGGTGTTTATGGGCCATCTTAAGATCAACCGTGTTCTTCAAATAGGTCCAATGGCTTCCGACAGCAACAACAACGGTGACAATCTTTCCCGGCCCAACGAGGATATAGCCAACATGATCAAAGCACTGAAAGGGAAAATTGATGCACTCGACGAGAATGCCTGACGCAAGGATGATTTGTGGCAAACCCGTCTCAAGCATGAGAGAATGGTCCATAAGAAAGAACTTGTTAAGCTCGAGAACCAATTGAAGGGGCTCGCAAATGAAAGAAATAAGGTCAAAAGCATCGATACCGGTTTGGTCAACGCTCTCATGTCCTACATTGACCAAAAGCTTAGTGGGCTAAATTTGCACAAAGGCCCAAGCTCCGATCTCCACCAAGCTTCTCTTCTCATGGACACTATGGTGGCCCTTCCCGAGAAATTCAAGATGCCCGATATTGGCAAGTTCAAGGGCAACTCTTGTCCCGATGCTCACATCGACTCCTACATTTGGGCCATGCTACCGAAGAAAGTGTCTCCTCAAATAATGGCACAATGCTTCCCATTTACTCTCGATGGGCTCGCAAAAGATTGGTATATGGGTCGCCCGATTTCCACCCGCCTCAATTGGGATGCCGCTATGCTTGCCTTCAAGAAGCAATACCAAGGCAATTTCATGTACCGTCCCATGAAGAAAGAATTGGAGAACACCATGCAAGAGGGCAATGAATCATTTGGGGACTTTTCTCGCCGTTGGAATGACAAGTTAGCCGAGATTGTGGATAGACCCTCAATGAAGGAACAAATGGACATCTTCTTGAAATGTTTGAATTTGGACCACCGAACTCATCTTAGTGGGGCCTTTTATCCGGATTTTGCAAGCATGTATGATGCGGGAATTAGAGTTGACAATTTGCTCCGACAAGTGGCCGAGTCCTCCTATGAGACAAGCTTCAACGACGAAGGGTTCCCGAGCAATCCGAGCAACGACATGGAAGAATGTAGTGACATGGAAGACTACAACGACAATGAGGACTACAACGACATGGGGACGACGACAACAATCTCCCTTTCTCTTTCTCTACCTAGTAATAGGAATAAAAAAAAAAGAGTCAAAGTCCTCTTAAGTGTGCATTAATGTTTTCTCTCGTCCCATGTTAAATTTTGAGTCAAGTATCAAATAAAAGTCGTTCTTTTCCTCATACACTCTTCCAAGTTGTTCAATTTAATTCTTGGCAAAATGATGAAAAGATGTCTAAACAAGTTTTAGAATGAAGGCCATCACTTGAACACCTAGGGGCTAAACATCGTGACGAAGGCAACGACATCAACAACAACGACGAATCCAAGACATCAAGCATGGAGAAAAATCAAGCAAAGTTTTCAAAGGGGTTTAAAAAAAAAAAAAAAAGCTCGCTAGGTTGACTCTTCAAAACAACCTAGGCAAAAGTTAGAGCACAAAAATAAAATAAAAATAATAATAATAATAAAAAAAAAATCCCCTTCATTCAAAGAAGTTCACAACAACAACATCATCCACCAACAAATAACGAAGCTACATCGACAACCATCACGACGAAGCAACAATTCCATCACGAAGAATGGAGCATTCACAAGAACTACGGTGACCTGAGCCTCTACACTGGAGGAACGTAGGCAACCTTCGGGTCCAGTATCATGCAAGAAAGAAGATATGTTTAGCCCTAGCGCGTTATGGTGATTGGCCTTCATCTCGAACTTGTTAAGATATCTTTGTACGAGTCATTTGCCAATGAATTAATCACCGCAAGATTGAACAACTTTCTTAGAATTGAAATCATTTCACGTGCCTTGTCGAGTCTAGGGACTTCTTATCTTTCAACAACGCTCCCAGTTTCTTGAAATAAAATTGGGGCTTTCCTTCGTCAGTCATTCAATAAAAATACATGTCAATACTAGGGACCACTTCCCTAGTCAAGTCAATGTCACTCACCTTTAGTGACAAAAGGTCTCCACCGCAAAATCACATGTCTCCCATCCTCAGCTAGAGTTGATGCACACTTCCTCATTAATCGAGTCAAAATGAAGACGCAAAAGAGATGCCCGCTAGATTGAAAACCCGAAAGGGCGGTCTAGAAAAAAACAAGGTGCGTCATAAAAAAATGAGAGAGAGAAGGGAAAGAGAAATGGAGATCCCCGCCTCTAAATAAGACAAGTTTTACATTAATCTCCTCAGCAAGTCAATTCACCACCGAGTCAACTTTGGAATTACAAAAGGCTCGACAAGATATAGCACAATCAAAGGTTGTCTTGGGTTATTGGCATAAGAGAGATTGTTCTTGCAATGTGCATTTTTGGGGCTCATGTGAAAGAACGCCCGTCCGAGAATGAGCTCATGATTGATATGGGGTACGAGGTTGCACAAATAGTCCCCAGTGAGTCAATTAGTTTGGGCAGCAAATGGCAACAATGTGTGACTCAGTTTTTAAGCTTCTCCAAGCATATGCCCCTACAATATGTCGAAAGGCTTCCCGAGAAATGGAGTAGCTCTTGCCATGTCCTCTTATGCTTGTTCCCCCACACGAGGATGAGTATCTTGCTCAACAGATGATGACGCCCTAGGGGCTATGTGACTCAAGAACGAGAGATTCTTTTCCTTCATTTGACAGTTATTGGGCCCTAGGGGCTACGCTCAAGAAAGATGTGTGGGACTATCCTCAAAGTCTCTCAAAGGGAATGACGAAAAGCCTTCATGTCATATGTGCTCGTGCTTATTCCCCAATCAAGGATAGGCATTTCTTGCTCTACTTTCAATCAGAGATGGCACTCTAAGGGGCTGCACTCGAGTTTAAAAGTCTCCCTTGGCAAGAAGCAATTCACTTCCCAATGGTGTCCCTAGCAAAGTCGTGTGCAACGTTTGAAGCTTCCTCTATCAATTTTGGCACCAAAGGTCTCAAGGGGCTTCGCAATCTACAATATTTCGGGATACGGCATTACAGTAATCCGAGCAAAAGACAATATTGGGGCCTCGCAATTGACAATCTTTTCGGGATGATACCCGAGCAATGCAATTTTGGAGTAGTCTTATGGCTTCATGAAAGCGATCAAGCTTCAAAGGGTCTCTTAGTACTTCATGTCAACGGTCTTCTGGTTTGAAGGGAGGGCTCCGATGTTATGAATGAATTTGATGATTCTTATGTTGTGACTTACGACGAGATTATGAAGAAAGTCTTAGAGAAAAGGTAAAAGATTCAATATGCTAAACTCTATCAAATCAGGGTTATAGCGGGAAATGCCATGGCCAATCCCAATGTTTCTGCAATTCAGCACCCCTTCTCCAAGATCAAAAGCAAAAAGTGTGGCTCTTGCGCCTTAAGCACTGGTTGCATCCGAAGATCCGTTATTAGTTCAATACAAGAAGACTCAAGCAAGCATATCCATTTGGGACCTTATCATACCAAGACATTACCGTCCGCGATCTCGACGGCACCATAAGGCATTACTGCATCTTTTGATATAGCCCTCCGCCATTTGGGTACCAACCACAACGAGGCCGTTCATCTCCCCAGAAAGAGTAAGAAAGAGATCGCTATCATCCGCTCTCAATAAATGCCGAGCCGATTGCAAAATGATTTGGGGCTTTACATCGAAAGGTCTTCATGTTCAACCGTCTTGAAGCTCGCAAGCAACAAGTACATGACATTTGGGGCTTAGCAATCTCTTGAAGCTTGGGGCTTGCTCACATCGACAAAAGGCAATTTATTCAAATGGGCCAAAAGGTGATTTATCTTGGGGCTATACAAATCACTCAAAGGTTGGCATCAAAGGCATTCTAGGGGATTTACAATCAGCAACCCCTTGTCTCGACATCAAAAGTCTATGGGAGCCCCACAATCGGCAAATCTCTTGGGGCTAGACGGTAATCTTTATTGGACACAACGGCAACAACGACAAAATTCAACAAGGCAATCCGGACTTCGATCGAACATGACTTGATCTTGGGTTGACTTTACAAACACAGAATGCTTAAAATTGTTCACCCACGAACTAAAAAAATAAAAAAAAAATAAAAAAAACTACAAAAAGATTTTTTTTTCTTGCTTGCGTAAAAGTATGTGTTTCATTTTGCTCCTAGCTTTTTCCCCAGCATTCTCCATCATCCTTGAACAACGCTGGTCTGATTCCCTTCAAGGGATACGTAGGCAGCCTTTGGCACGACCAACCCGTCATCCAGAATGTCATCTCACCGACACTCCATCAAAGCACAAGCGACTCATCTTCATCAAAAGTATCGACATCCTTCATCAAAGCCACGGCATCAGAAATCCATCCCAAATCAAGCGGCCATGGTAAGTGAAGGTATGAACATCATTCATCAAAAGCTCCTTTCAAATCACATCACACACGAAAGCAATTTCTCCATCTTATCAAAATCTCTCTCATGCAAATCTGCTTTTCAAATCACAAAGCACTACAAGCACAATTTCTACTTCACATCAATCATACATTTCATCGCACAAGCACGTATACCTGCCAAACACACACATAACAGGTACCAACACAAAGTCAACAGCATGGGAAATTCAGGCATTTCATCCCCAGAAGAAAGTGGTCCGCAGTCAACTGTGTCCACACCCCACGAAAGTCAAATGCAACTCCAAGCAGCATACAGCTTCAAAACAGCAATTTGGCCCATGGTGAACCACCAAAATCGCCAACTCTTCATCAATCCAGTCCTCTATACGGACTTGAAAGCGGCAAACGGGTCCTCTATACGGAGTCAGCCAGTCCTTTATACGGACTTTAAAGCAGCAAACGGGTCCCCTAACGGATTCAGCCAAGTCCCCTAACGGACTTCAACTCGGCAGACGGGTCCCTTAACGGATTCAGCCAAGTCCCCTAACGGACTTCAACTCGGTAGACAGGTCCCCTAACGAATTCAGCCAAGTCCCCTAACGGACATCAACTCGACGGACGGGTCCCCTAACGGATTCAGCCAAGTCCCATAACGGACTTCAACTCGGCAGACGGGTCCCCTAACGGATTCAGCCAAGTCCCCTAACGGACTTCAACTCGGCGGACGGGTCCCCTAACGGATTCAGCCAAGTCCCCTAACGGACCTCAACTCGGCAGACGGGTCCCCTAACGGATTCAGCCAAGTCCCCTAACGGACTTCAACTCGGCGGACGGGTCCCCTAACGGATTCAGCCAAGTCCCCTAACGGACTTCAACTCGGCAGACTGGTCCCCTAACGGATTCAGCCAAGTCCCCTAACGGACATCAACTCGGGGGACGGGTCCCCTAACGGATTCAGCCAAGTCCCATAACGGACTTCAACTCGGCAGACGGGTCCCCTAACGGATTCAGCCAAGTCCTCTAATGGATTTCAACTCGGCAGACGGGTCCCCTAACGGATTCAGCCAAGTCCCCTAACGGACATCAACTCAGCAAACGGGTCCCCTAAAGGATTCAGCCAAGTCCCCTAACGAACTTCAACTCGGCGGACGGGTCCCCTAACGGATTCAGCCAAGTCCCCTAACGGACCTCAACTCGGCAGACGGGTCCCCTAACGGAATCAGCCAAGTCCCCTAAAGGACTTCAACTTGGCGGATGGGTCCCCTAACGGATTCAGCCAAGTCCCCTAACGGACTTCAACTCGGCAGACAGGTCCCTTAACGGATTCAGCCAAGTCCTCTAACGGACATCAACTCAGTGGACGGGTCCCCTAACGGATTCAGCCAAGTCCCCTAACGGACTTCAACTCGGCGGACAGGTCCCCTAACGGATTCAGCCAAGTCCCCTAACGGACTTCAACTCGGCAGACGGGTCCCCTAACGGATTCAGCCAAGTCCCCTAACGGACTTCAACTCGGCGGACAGGTCCCCTAACGGATTCAGCCAAGTCCCCTAACTGACTTCAACTCGGCGGACGGGTCCCCTAATGGATTCAGCCAATTCCCCTAACGGACTTCAACTCGACAGACGGGACCCCTAACAGATTAAACCAAGTCCCCTAACGGACTTCAACTCGACAGACGAGTCCCCTAACGGATTCAGCCGAGTCCCCTATACGGACTCTAAACAATGACCGCGGTGGGCCGATTTCTATCACCGTACCCCCTCTATCTGCAAAAGTCCCTCACACAGGGATCGCATCTCTATCCCTTACAATTTCAATAATTCCATCTTTTTATCGAGACTTTATTTTCTTGTCGATTCCTCGGCGGATGTTTTGTTCTTTCGACGACGAGTTTTGCTTTGCAATCCACGTCGCCGAGGGGCTCTGTAGACACCCCGCCTTGGACCTCTCATGTCCCGTACATAGTATTTTTATTTAACTTATTTTTGTTGATTTCTGTCACTTCGGTTAAGTTCCTAACTGATTCCGTTAGTTTTGGACTAAACTGCATAACAGAATTAACTTTAGAGTCATTTCCGTCATTATATCTTTTCCACCCGCGGGCGCCGCCGGCACTGCTTATGGGCTGCGCGCGCGTCTCGCCCCTAAAGCCAGACCCGCGCGCCTCCCGTTATGGCAGTAACGGATTGCACCTTATTTCCCTCCCTTTTCTTGATCACAAAAACATCTTTTTACATCCAAGTTCATCCCCTCTAGTTTTGTAACTCACAATCCCACACTTCTAACCTTTTCATCAAAATAAAATATTTCTTTTTATTATTATTTGATTTTCTTTTATTTATTTCATTTATTATTTTATTTATCTTATTGGTCAATTCCATCTCACATGGATTGATCATTTTCCCTCCAACCTTTCCCTCTCTTTTCTACCTATAAAAACCCTCTCTTTTTACCTTAGAAGAGGACTCTCTTTTTGGACTCCAACTTTCTCTACATCTACACTATACACATTTCTCTCCAAGAAGTCTTTACAAAGAATTCTATTCAACAACAATTCAAGCAACACAACTCTACACAAAACTCTTCTCAAGTGAAAGTTTGAAGTTCTCCTTTTAAGGTACAAATTTTATTCTCTTATTTTATTTGTGTCTTACTAGTGTATGAAATCTCCATAAAAAGGAATACAACCAAAAGACCACTTCACTATTGAAGTTTGGTCAAGGTTACATTCCAACATTCTAAACTACTTTAATTTCCCAATTTCATATTAATGTAATGGTTCGACATGTAATCTTTAGTATAAATTAATAAAACAAGTTTCTTTTATTTCACTTTAGTAATTCCCCCTTTCTTAACTTTATAATTGTTAGCACTTTTCTCATATTGAAATAAGGACTTTTAGCTTTAGAACACCAATAGTAGCAAGACCCGCGTAAACGGGGTGGAGTGGGTGTTTAAGTACTTCCCACTCTGTCATCTAACCCCCGAACCCTTCTCTTCCCGAATCTCTGGTTTTGTATATAAAATTAGGCTATTTCTCTAGGTTTTTCTTATGTTCCTCTAAAACATAGGTGGCGACTCTAAACAATTAAAACAAGTTAGACATCCTAGGATAATTCACCGCTCTAGCCAAGCCGTGGTTTCCCGGGGTATCTACAATACCCCGGGAAGGGCCCACCGCTCGGCTAGGGCGGCGGAAGGGATTTCTTAGGATATCTATTTGTGTTTTAGAGTCGCCACCTATGTTTTAGAGGAACATAAGAAAACCTAATGTGTAGCCTAAGTTTGATTTACGAAACAGAGATTCTTGTTTATGAGGTTCGGGGGTTAGGTTACGAGATGGGAAGTACTTAAACACCCATCTCGCAAAACTAATGTTGGTCTTGCTTGTTCAAAGTATACATGAATAAAATGATGTTCTTCCTATTTTTTGATTGTAATAAAAGGGGTTTTAGAATGTGGGAGATAACTCCTTGACTAGCTTCAATGGAGTGAAGTAGTCTCCGGTGTCATGTCCCAAAATGTTTGGGTGATTGCACTTTTATTAAAGTAAAAGAAAGAGAGAGGAGAAGAAGTAGAAAATGGGAGAAAAGAGTAGCCTTTTACCTATACTTCAAAGAACTTCAAAGACTCCTTCAAGAGGTTTTTAGGAAAATGTCTTGTAAGTATTTGTGTATAGTTTTTGCTTAGTGATTAAAATCCTCCTCCATTCAATGGTGAATTAGAGGTGTTTATATAGGTGAAGAATGTGAGTTTTTGGTGCCAAAACCAAGTCAACAACATCAGTTTCCTGGGCAAATCCGGTTAAAAGGAGCAAGGGAGGGATTCTTGGACAAAAATCAGTAACTGATGCCCAGGTGCCCGCGCCTCCTGCCTTGGTAGCGGGATGCACGCGCCTATGGCCCCAAGGGATGGAAGCGCGCGACTTTGAAATGGAAAAAATTACAGAATGGACTAGAAAGCCAGCACTGTTATTCAGTTTGGTCCCTGAACTTAACGAAGTCAGTCAAGAACTTAACGGAAGTAACAGAAACTAACGAGAAACAATTAAAATAGGGAGAAACAAAAAATCAAATGTGCAACCGGGGTGAGCGGTCCAAGGCGGGGTGTCTACAGGCGGTAAAAGATTGGTATGCAACTCTCCCGCTCACAGTCCGTCTTGATTGGGATGCCGCCATGCTTGCCTTCAAAAGTCAATACTAAGGCAACACCACTCACCGCCCGACCAAGAAAGAGCTCGAGAACACTACTCAAAGGGACAATGAGTCCTTTATAGACTTCACGAGAAGGTGGAATGACAAGCTTGCCGAAATTGACGAGAGGCCTAATACCAAGGAGCAAATGGACATATTTCTCAAGTGTCTAAAGATTGATCTTTGCACCCAACTAAGTGGGGCTTGCTATGCGGATTTCTCTCAAATGTATAAGGCGGGGGTCCGAATGGATGATTTGCTCAAGGAGATCAAGAAAAGTGCTCCTAGCTTCTGTTACAAGGCCGCCTCTAACTCCACCAAAGAGGCTTCGGTCAATGCCGTCACTACCGATAAGGGGAATTAGAAAAAGGTTCCTCCACCTCAAGGCAAGAGATCTCAAAATGACCATGTCTACACTCATCTCCAAGGCATGACTTAAACCGAGGCCTTCGAAGTTCTTAAAGCAAAGGGCCAAATCACACCTATACAAGGGTATCAACCCAAGTCGATCAATGCCAATCATGCTCATCACAATATTGTGGCTACCACCAACATAGTGGCCACACCACCGAGGAATGCTTTGTCCTCCGCAATGTCATCCAATATCTCATAGATAAGAAAGAGTTCATAGTGCCTAGTGGTGACGATGTCAATGTAATAGAGATAGGAGAGTTTGAGGAGACCACTCACTCAATCCCAATTGTGAATGAGGGCTCCAATGTGATGAATAAATTTGACAATTCTTGTTACGTTGTGACTTACGATGAGGTAATGAGGGAAGTATTAGAGAATAGGAAAAAGAGGCAAGATGGGAACGTCAACATGCTAACTCGATCCGGAATAATCATAGCAAGCACCCCACTACTTCTGCACCAAGCACCTCTTCTCAAAGATCGCAAGCTCGCGACACTCCCGAAGATCCTTTGTTGGTACAACTCAAGAAAACTCAAGCCAACATCTCCATTTGGGACCTCATTGCATCTTCAAAGAAGCACCGAGATCTTGTCATCAGTAATCTCGATGACACATCAGTCTCTCCTGATACAACTCCCGAGGAGCTCACTGCAATGATAGGCCACATTCATTTTGGCAATGTCATCACTTTTGCCGACATGGACCTTCCACCATTTGGGTCCGATTACAATGAGGCCATCTATCTCAAAGTGAGAGCAAGGGGGAGATCTATTTCAAGAGTCTTGATTGATGGTGGTTCCGCACTTAACTTGATGCCCGGCCGAATCATGGGCATACTAGGGCTTAAGAATTCAGACTTAAAGCCTTCTACTCAAGTGATCCGAGGTTACGACAGCACTGCCCGCACGGTCATGGGTATGGTGGAAATAGACATTGAGTTTGAAGCTTGGTCATGTCCGTCCCGTTCCAAGTGCTCGATGTACCTTCCTCATTCAATTTGCTCTTGGGCCGACCGTGGATACACAGTTCTAATGCTGTCCTTCGACTCTTCATCAGTGTGTGAAGTTCAGAAATGGGGATGAAATAGTGACCGTCAGGGCAGAAAACGTCACCATTCACAGACATGGGGAACCCGTTCATCAAGTTCAGCATGGGTTAGAAGAATCCACCCTCCCCGGAGTCTCAATCAACGCCATCGACGAACAAGGGGGAAACGGATCATGGACCCTCGGTAATCACAAAGTCCTCCGCATGATGAGGAATATAAATTACTTTTCCGGTCTAGGCCTAGGGAAATACCAACAGGGAGAATGCAACCCGTGGAGGTTCCTTTTGTTAAGAACACGTTCGGTCTGGGATATGAGCCTTTCAAAGATGACTTGAAATACGAGCAAGCCATTAAGAATGAAAAGGCCCGAGCTCGGAGGGAAGCCGTCATTATGAGATTCCCAATTTGAGGCCTTACCGCAAGACACTGAATGGATACTTTGTCCCCCAAGGGGAAGACGTTCCGTACGTAATCTTTCCCGAGCCATGGGTTAACAGCAAAGGCATCAGAAAGTCTGGTCTTGAAATCTTTGCCGACTGTGAGATTTAGAAATCCGAAAGGGAATCAACTCCCATGTCACCTCGAGAATGGTGGGGGAAGAATGTGACCATAGAGACCGAGACAGACATTACTGTGGGGGAAGAATTGACAGATTTAGCCTCCATGTTCAAAGAATTGGCCATCATGGATGAGTGCCAAGTAAATGCCATCTACGACACCGACACGAGAAGGGAAACTATCAGCGAGATCCAGCCGAGCTCCGAGCCGATCAACAACCTGTATTCTACGAAGGGACCCGCGGTATCCGAGGAATTCTTGGTCGAGAAGATGGGTTGCATTCCGCGCAAGGTCACAAAAGAAGACTTGTTCACATTCACTTTCGAGTCTGAGAGTGTTTCCGATACCCTCACCGAAGAGGATATGGAGGCCATAGCCGAGCGTGTGTTCCCTTTCTTTGTTAATGAAAAATTTGATCTTTCTGAGTACCCCAAGATTGCAAACATCATGAATGATGAATTAACTAATAATGAATCTAATGAACTAGTTAATAACGATTCAAATAATGATAAAATTGTGAGAGCCCGCGCCCGAGAATGATCGGATCACGCGAAATGACCGCCCGTGAAAGCGGTTCGCGCCCGTCTCGTGCTGATGCGCTTTTGGAAATGCGCTCGGTTCTCACACAATGGTTTTCTTTTGATGTTGTTTTTGATTGCAAGAGTCGTCACCTCATTTTATTTTAGGGAAAATGAAGATAAAACCTTTTTCAGAGAAAGTGGGTTCGGGGGCTAAGTTACGAGAAGAGAAGGGGTTAGGCACTCTTCTCGCCCATGATGGTCTCTATATGCATGCCACGTAAGTTCCTTTTATGCCTTTTGTGTCACGACCCGAAATCTAGGCTCTATTTTATTAGTAATTAAATGATTATTTTTTTTTATTTATTTTCTTATTTATTTATTTAAATTATTATTTATTTAAATAATTATGTGTGCAATTTATGTGTTATAATAATTTATGCCTTGCATTTTAATTGAGTCGTTTGGGTTAGTGTAGTATTGTTGGGTCTTAATTGTTAGTAGGGAGCGTAGTATTTGTGTGTAGTCTAGTGGAAGGGGGGGGGACTAAGTGTAAAATCTTTTAAATCATTTCCCCTACTCCCTCCCTACTCCTCCTCTTCTCCCTCACTCTCCATCTCTTCCCAGCAACTCTCTCCCTCTTTCATTGGTTTTGGGTAAGTTTCTTTCTTTCCTTCTCTCTTCATTTTCTTCATCTTCCTCTCATAATCTCCCATTTCTTAAAACGTGAAATGTGTTTAGATCGTCGATAGGATCGCGTAGAACCAAAAAGAATTGAATTTCGTCATCGTTGAGAAATCTCAAGTAAGTTGCTTTTCCCCCATTTTTATGCTAAACTGTTCATATCATGCTTATATAATGCTTGAGTTGTTATATTTGAAGTTTGGTTGAGTTTCGAATTTATTTGGAATTTATTTGAGTTTTGGGTCAAAAATGGTGATTTTATGAAGGTTGGATTTGAATCTTGATTTTGGTTGTTAAATGTTGTTATATGAGTCCTTTTGACCTATAAGTTGTTTTAGTTCATTAATATGCTAGTTAAGAGTGTTGGATTTTGGTTGAGTTTTGGTTTGGGTTGAAAAATGGAAGAACCCAGTTCTTCTCTCCCGATTTCCGGCAGACCAGAGGATTGTGCGACCGCCCAAAAATTGTAGGGCGACCGCACATCTATCTGAAAGGTTTTGTTCTTGTTTGATGGCTTTTTGGGCGACCGCACAGGCTCGAGTGGGCGGCCGCACAGAACCTCTGAAAGTTTTCATTTGTTAATTTGTGTGATTGAAGAATGCGTTTTGGTCTAAGTCTTGGGTGTCCTTCTAGTTGACCTTAGTGAACATTGTAGTGCACTCTAGTGATAGAATTGGGTCCTTCGTGATTAAGTTTGTGTTGGAAATTAATTAAGTGTTAATTGAGATTTTGGAACACTTTAATTGTGCATTGTCGGTACATTTCACTTTCTTGGTGACTTCTTGGTATGGTTCCCTACTTTGGAACCCTAAGTTGTTTAATTAAGCTAGTATTTATTACTTAGCATTTATTTGAAAGCCCAGGTGGCATATTTGTTGCATCGGGCGATGGGAAAGATTATAATGGCAAAGCCAAGTCCATTATAATGTTGACCATTGTTTTGCCCATACTATACCCCTTTTCCAGATTGGCCTTGGAAAAGTCAAGTTAGCTTCCTTTGTGAATGTATCTAGCTACCGAGCATGACTTGTGGCATGGCTCTTGTCCTTTGTGACACTCTTATGGTTATTGTTCCGGTACCGGGGATTTCTCTTCAGCTTTCATGCTATTATGAAGATGATGATTTGTTGATTATTGAAGCTGCGCAACGATCCTTTATTTGGATGTATCGGTTTGGAAACCTTGGCTAATATCCTTTGTTATGTGTTTATTTCCGCTGCTATCTGTTATGTGATAAATGCTATGTGCTAGCTATGATTTATTATTGTATATTGCATCTTAGCATGTCATGTAGTTGCATTAGTAACTTATTGAGATTTATCTCACCCCCTTTCTTTTATCTTTGTTTTTCCTTAACCCCCCCCAGGTGCTAGGGATTAGTCTCGCTGATCACGAGAAAGAGGATGTCGAGTGTGGATACATTCTTTTGGGGAAAGTTGTTATAGGTTGGTTTACATTATATCAATGTGTAACCTTTTGGGGATATTTGTACCAAACATTGACGTCACTAGGATTTGTGTATTTTTTAACTTTGGTGTATAAGCTTATGGAGTTTATACTAGTTTTACTTTGTTGTTCAGGTTGATTTACAAAACCTTGTGTTATCATCTTTTGGGTATAAAAGGAAATTTTTATCTCCATTATTTTAGAGTTTATTGTTTAAGTCGACGTCCAGCTCGCGATCTCGGCCCCGCGGGGTTCGGGGCCGCGACAGTTGGTATCAGAGCTATGGCATTAGCCCTATGTATAAGTATAGGTGGATTAGTTTGACTAGGAGGGTAGTAGTGTGCGGAGTGATTAACGGTTGATGTTTTATGCAGGTACTTGTTTACAATGGTTCGTAGAAGGAGTGGTGAAGGTAGTACCGGTAATGCAAATCAGAATGACACAAGGGAATAAGCACGTGCTAATGGAGATAATTTCAAGGAATCTGCAGAAAACTCCTCTTTATTCATGACCTTTCTCAACATTTCTTTCATTTTGCTCATTTCAATCTCAGCTTTGGTAAGGGGTACATATGAGACACCCTTGTAGAATGCTTCCATTTGGCGGACTAGGTTAGGATCTTGCCCCTGGGAAGTTCCTTGATTAATCTGAGAGGCACCGCTAGCAAACGCACCATAAGCGTTGGGCTGCTGATTCGGATACAGAGTCTGCATATACTGAGAAAAGGCATTATGATCAGGCGGATACTGAGACGGATGCACAGCAAAATTTGCTGGATTCTGGATGAAGGGCTAGTGAGTGCCACTGAAGTCTGGATGAGCCACATTACCCTGAGGAAGGATGTTCTGGTGATGACTCTGGCCGATGGTGTTGCTACCAATAGGATTCAAGTTTATGGTAGGGATGACACTTCCATTGGGACCTGTATTGCCATTGGGATTAGGATTGGGAACCCCATTTCCGGTCTGATTAACGTTCGGATCGCCATTGGGATTTCTGTTGGGGTTGCCATTGGGAGCCCCATTACTATTCTGATTCTGCATCTGCACAAGTGTAGCCAGTAGCTCATCCTGCTGAATCCTCATCTGACCCAACACATTCTGCTCCAACCATGCTTGAAGACCTGGTGGCGGCACATAGGCTTCCTCATTTCCTTCCTGGGCCATTGCAATAGCTTCTTCGGTTACAGGCACTGTCTCGGCAACTCGGATCAACCTCCCCTTACTGTTTCTAGCTCCCCCTTTCCAAGTAGAAGCCAGGCTCAGAGTATCTGAAAGGGTTGGTGTTTAGGGCTGATTAGAGAGTGAAAAGAATCGAGATTTTCTGAGTTTGATTCAAAAGGAGTTCAAAAATCAAAATCAATCCTAGAATGCCGGATAAGCACTTTCTTTATTTTGACATGTTTTTGCATGAATCTTGGAATAGTGGATACCATCTCCAAAGTATAGGACCAACGTTTTTCACCTGTACTGTACTATTGGTCGTCCGAGCCCCTAGCGAAGGGCCTATACTCTTTCTGGGATCCACCATTCGGTTAAGGTCTATGTGAGGGTCTTGACAATTTCAAGTCAATCCAAGAATTTCAACATGATATCCACAATTGAGGTCGATTATAACCTTTTGGGAATTCATAGGATTGAAGTAAAATTGTTTAGACAAAAACCGACATGAAGCCTGTGACGTGTTATTTTCGAAAGAATATGGACATCGCATTTCGGCTTTTGAAGCTTGGCTTACACCCATCACAGCGCCTACGGTCGCTGCTAAGGGGGAAAAGTATACCGTTGACCCTATGGGGAAGTCAAGTGAGCTCCCTTATGCCCCAGGTTTACCATCTCGGTTTGAGATTCTAAGACGCTTTTCAAAAAACGTGCATGTGTGTGAGGTATCTATGAGTTCGAAAAATCATTTTGAAAGCACGTAAAGAAAACAAGAAAATCATTTTTTTTCCTTTTTTACTTGTTTTACCCCTTTTTTGGGGAATCACTCACCACGCAATGCATATATATATATATATACAAATAAGATAAGCGAAAAAACGCCCCTTCAAAACAGAGGTTAGGGCACAGATATATACACCCCAAGTAAGGCACATAAAGCATGGCACACACAAAGATTTAGAGTCTAGCCCACTTTAAAACAAGTCCCCAGCAGAGTCGCCAATGTGAGAGGCCGCGCCCGAGAATGATCGGATCACCGCGAAATGACCGCCCGTGAAAGCGGTTCGCGCCCGCGCCCGAGAATGATCGGATCACCGCGAAATGACCGCCCATGAAAGCGGTTCGCGCCCGTCTCGTGCTGATGCGCTTTTGGAAATGCGCTCGGTTCTCACACAATGGTTTTCTCTTGATGCTGTGATTTGATTGCAAGAGTCGCCACCTCATTTTATTTTAGGGAAAATGAAGATAAAACCTTTTTCAGAGAAAGTGGGTTCGGGGGCTAAGTTACAAGAAGAAAAGGGGTTAGGCACTCTTCTCGCCCATGATGGTCTCTATATGCATGCCACGTAAGTTCTTTTTATGCCTTTTGCCTTGGTTTTATGCCCTAACAAAATGGTGATTTAATAAATGGGGAGTCTTCCTATTCTAGGAAGGTTTGTTTTTTAATCACAAATGAGAGTCGGTTTGAGTGACTCCACACTTGGTTTTGAAAATGGTTGTTAATCATTTATGTACATTAAATTAAACACATAAAGGGGTGGGGGATTAATATTTACATTTGTACAAAAAAGGGAAACAATTCCCAAATGAATAAATGTCCAAAACTCCGTCCCCAAGCATTTTTAGGGACTGCTGCTCACTCTTCTTTGTACATGTTCTTGTACTCATCCAATCTGGAAAGTAAAGGTCAAGAAAAATTCCTAACACATTAAAAATCTACCTGATTTTTACTTTGATTTTAGGGGCATGTTATGGTGTCCAACAAAGCATGTAAAGCAATTCTTTCACAGCCCAGTCTGACTGAATTTCATACATCCCTAAAGTATCCACTTTTTTCATCATGAAAACAAAGGAATCAGGGAAAACACAAAACATGAAAGTTGTTCCTAAAATGTTAACATTATTATCTGGAGCGTTTCAAGTCCAGAAAACAATTTTAGGTCACCCAAATCACTTCTGACATTTTCATGTCCAAACAAGAACATGCTGATTCTGAGAACAGAGAGCTTAAAAAAAAAATAGAAAGAGCCTCTTACACTGAGGCTAAAAATATGATATTTACATTTTATTCTTCCTTGTTCTGTTTAGAACAAGTTCTCTTTTGTGGTCTAAGACCAAAACCCAGGTTTTCTAGGAGTAAAAATAGCCAGAAGGCAGTAAGGTACCATATGGACAGATTATTGGCATCTCACTCATGTCATGAAAACACCTATCAAAACTAACTCAAATGAAAGCTATGAACATGAAACTTTGTACATGCATATATATACATGTTAACAACATGAAACAACAACCATCCAAGCATTTAGATATGGTTTCATGATGTTCTATGCTAGATAAAACAAAGCATGGCAGATTCAAGGTTTATAAGATAAAACAAGTTTGTTCTTTGGAAAACTTCTTGAATCCACGACAAACAAAGATATGACACTCATACATACATGATATATATACACAAGATCAAAATCTTAGCATGATCAAGAGCTCAAAACATCATTATATATCATCATTTAATAAGAAGAACAACAAGAGTAACAATATTGTATTATTGAATATAAAATGGAGGTTTAGCCTAACAAGGTGGCTAAACCCCTTAAGAAATTACGTAAACATTACATCTTACCCTTTTAGATGATTACAAGGGGGAAATGATGCCTAGGTTGTGCTCCCTTTGCTTCCAAGGGAAGACTTTTTTGGTTGTTTTCTCAAGGTTTTTGGCCTTGTGTTGAAAGAGTTTGAGTTTGTGTTTAGTGTTTGTGTGGTGGTTTTATGGTGGTGTAGGTGGTGTATGAGTGGTGGTGTGGTGATGGTGTGGTGGTGGTGTTCTTGTTGAGAGAGAATGAGAGTGGAGGATGGTAGGGTTTTTTTTTTTCTTTTTGTTTTTGTGTCTCTTCTTTTTTAAATGGATGAGAGTGGTGTATATAGGAGGAGGGAGGTGGTAAATTGGTTGCAACTTGGAGGGGGGAGGTTGTAAATTGGTGGATTCATCATCTATCCTTCTTGACTAAGGCTTAAAGTCATCTTCCTTATCTCTGTTCCGGCTTCCCACTCCGCAACTGCTCCGTTGTGCGCGTCTCCGGTGGTCCCGGTTGTCCGCGAGTCCAACATGAAAGTTGCTCGGAATATTTTTCTCTGGTCAGGCCGGTATATCTGAAATATTTTATGAGCAAGGAACGACAATAATATATTTTTTTCCTCTTCTTGACCAATTGATAAGATATTTTGAGATATTTTCCATTTGGATAACCATCTTTCCGGCTCCGGCTTTCGCTCCGTAACTGCTCCGTTGTGTGCGCCTCCGGTGTCCCGGTTGTCCGCGAGTCCAACATGAAAGTTGCTTGGAATAATTTTGTGGTCACGCGGGTATATCTGAAATATGTCAATTAGCAAGGAAATGTAATAATATATTTTTGCTCTTCTTGACCAGTTTATAAGATATTTTGAGATATTTTCCAATTTGGATAACCATCTTTCCGGCTCCGGCATTCCGCTCCGTCGTGCGCACTCCGGTGTCCCGGTTGTCCGCGGGCCCAACATGAAAGTTGCTTGGAATAATTTTGTGGTCACGCCATTATATCTGAAATATGTCAATTATCAAGGAAAGGTAATAATATATTTTTAATGCACAAAATGGATAACAGCGAGCAGTTCGGGGGGTTGCGGGCCCCGTTTCCGGTCCCGCACCTCGAAAAACGAAATTTTTGCCTATTTGCTCGTTTTTTCACTCTGATCATGAATTTGAAGTCCGTTTATCCATTCGATGCACCGATAAGGCTCACGGCAGTCCCGCACAGCCAAATCGAGGGTTTTAGGTCAATTTTCGGGTTTAGACCGATTCAATGTGGGTTTTTAGGGGTGCGAGATCAGGGTATCTACAAAAATAGACCACGAAAACATAACATACTTAAATGAACTTGCTCAACAGGTCCGTAGTCATGGTGAAAATGGTCCAGGGGCTGACAAAGAATTGCCTTTTGTTAATCTGGGTACCAATGAGGAGCCGAAAGAAACAAAGATCGGAAGCTTCTTTAAGGGGGAAGAGAAAGACAGTTTGAGTGCACTGCTCAAAGAGTTCGTGGATGTATTTGCATGGTCATACAAAGACATGCCGGTTTAGATAGAAAGGTCGCTGAGCACAGAATTCCGATCAGAGAGGATGCTAAGCCGACAAAGCAGAAACTCAGAAAGATCAAGCCATAATGGTCTTTACCAGTCAAAGAAGAGATAGAGAAGCATTTTAGTGTGGGCTTCATCAAAGTTATTGAGTATCCGACATGGTTAGACAATGTGGTCACCGTCAGAAAGGCTAACGGCAAGGTCCATGTTTGTGTGGATTTCTAGGATTTGAACAAATCTTCTCCAATGGATGACTTTCCACTACCCAACTTCGACATGCTAGTCGACTCCACTGCTGCCTATGAGGTCCGCTCATTTGTGGATGGTTTTGCTGGGTACAATCAGATTCTCATGGCCGAGGAGGATCAACACAAGACTGCTTTCACAACACCGTGGGGGACCTTTGGCTACACAGTTATGCCGTTTGGGCTAAGGAACGCTAGGGCTACTTATCAAAGGGCCGTGACAGACTTGTTCCATGACATGATTCACAAAGAGATCAAGGTCTACGTGGACGACATGATCATCCATTCAAAAGGGACCGACGGTCAACATTTGATCGACATGATTCACAAGATGAGGCTCAATCCCGCAAAGTGCACTTTTAGGGTTATCCGAGGCAAGGTTCTTGGCTACATGGTCACTGAAAGGGGAATTAAAGTAGATCCCTCAAAAATTAAGGCAATCATTGACATGCCTCCTCCCAATACACAGAAAGAAATCAAAGGTTTCATGGGCAGACTTCAGTACATCGGTCGGTTTGTGCACCAGCTTACTTCCATGTACGAGTCAATCTTCAAACTTCTCAAGAAGAATGTGACTCTAGAATGGACCGACGCTTCCCAAGAAGCTTTAGATCAAGTGAAGCATTACTTGAGCACAAGAGCAACGAGACTCCACAAAGGAGAATGCCATTTATTTTGTCAGTCACCGATTTCAAGGAGGCGAAAAGAACTACTCCGTCTTGGAGAAGTCATGTGCAGCACTAGTATGGGTCACTCAAAAGCTCAAACATTACATAGAAGCGTTTCCGATCAAGCTAGTAGCAAAAGTGGAGCCACTCCGCTACATCTTCGAGAAACCCTTCATGTCAATAAGGATAGCCAAGTGGTATTTCATGCTCGCCGACTATGACATCACTTACGTCACACTCAAATCCATCAGGGGGAAAGTGTTCAGTGATCAGCTTGTTGAATTTCCGTGTGACGAAGTGAAGGGGGAGGACTTACAGTTTCCCGATGAGCACATGGTTTGCGTTACAACTGAGGAAAATAAGTGGCAGCTCTTTTTCGATGGTGCCGCCAATAAACATGGTTATGGGATAGGAATGTTGCTTGTCGATCAAAAGGACATTTACACTCCAATTGCAATCCATCTTGAATTCGAAGCTACCAATAACACTGCTGAATATGAGGCATGTATAGCGGGGCTAGAAGCGGCCCTAGAAAGAAATGTCACAGATCTAGAAGTATTTGGTGACTCCCTCCTCCTTATCAATCAGACATCGGGTAAATGGCGAATCCAAGACCCGACCTTCCAACAGTATGGTCAACACCTCGAGGAATTAGTCGAACAGTTCCAAGACATCATGTTCAATTATTTGACGAGGCACAAGAACCGCTTTGCCGATGCTCTAGCCACCACAGCCTCGTTGGTTGAAATGCCCAAAGTAAAAAATGGTGAAACCCTTCAAAATTTCAAGAAGGACTAGTCCGGAATAGTGTATGAGCATTGAGATCAATGAAGTCCAAGATACCCCCCATGGTACACGAACATCCTGAATTTTCTCAACAACGGAACCTTTCCCGAGAACAGCAATGGGAAAACTTGAATAGAACTACAAAAGCTAGCCGCGAGATATGTATTGATTGGGAACCGAGTCTACAAAAGACATCATTAAGGGATCAATCTCTTATGTGCAAATGAGACCGAAGCTCAAGAAATCATGCACGAAGTCTACGAAGGAGAGTGTGGACCCCAAATGAATGGGATTATGTTAGCCAAGAAGATACTCCGTATTGGTTACTATATTGGACTACAATGGAAAGAGACTACATCGAGAAAGTCAAGAAATGCGTCAAGTGCCAGTTCCATGCCAATTTGCAACATGCTCCACCTTCACAACTGTACAACATGACCACACCTTGGCCATTCTCTTGTTGGGGCATAGATATCATAGGCAAAGTCCACCCTACGGGAAGCAACGGACAGTCATTTATTCTAGTGGCCGTGGATTATTTCAAAAAATGTGCCGATACGGTATTCCTCATGAGATCATCTCCAATAATGGTTCTCACTTTGAGAAAGAAATGGATGCATTTTTGGTTAACTACAAGATTACCAAGCACAAGTCATCCCCGTACCGCCCCAAGCCAATGGAGCGGTCGAAGCAGCAAACAAGGCAATCGAGGTCATCATA
This sequence comes from Campanula takesimana, assembly GCA_026119855.1. Lineage (NCBI taxonomy): Eukaryota > Viridiplantae > Streptophyta > Magnoliopsida > Asterales > Campanulaceae > Campanula > Campanula takesimana. The sequence continues at coordinate 21,286 of JAOWBW010003297.1, forward strand.
CGGAAAATGGCTTCAACAGGAAGGGATTGGCCCGAGAAATTATCACTAGCATTGTGGGGCTACCGCACGTCAATACGGTCAGTAAAGGGAGAAACTCCGTACTCATTAGTTTATGGTTCTGAAAACGTACTCCCAGTTGAACTTGAGGTTCCTTCTTGTAGACACCCCGCCTTGGACTGCTCACCCCGATTGCACAGTTGATTTTGTGTTTCTCCCTCTTTCAAGTGATTTTTGTTAGTTTCTGTTACTTCTGTTAAGTTCTTGACTGACTCCGTTAATTCTAGGGACTAAACTAAACTGAATAACAGGGTTGACTCCGTACAAGTCATTGTTGGGTTTCGATCAAACATGCGCAGCGGAATTAAGCATTTAAAATTTTGAAACCCAAAGCCATGGATCCGTTCATATGATTAAATCAAATACGACATAAGAATAAAGGAATAAACTAACCCTTGATGGCTATCAAATTCTCTTGGTCTTTGGTGGAGGTTTGAAGACTTGATCACGATCACAAAGCTTGAACACGAACTTTGAAGATGATGATTTTCACCCTCTAGCGGTATCCACACTTCGAACGAATATCAAAGGAGCTTCTTTGATCTTGGTTGCTAGACCAAATTGTGAAACACTTTTTCACAATCAAAAGAACTATATGGAATTTATTTTATGTATTATTTTGTTCTTCAACCAAGAATGTCTTAGAACAAAATAAACCCTCTCTCAAACTCTTTGAGACTCACAAAATCATTGGGCTAGAGTGCTGGCCGAATTTGGTCTTTTATACACAAGTATGACCTATTCCAAATAGGAAACTTGTGTCAAAATCCGTCCAAAATTCGTTTCCTAATCAAATTAGGAATCTGCCACCCGACAGTACTGTGCGGCCGCCCAGAATTCACTGTGCGGTCGCACAACTATCTGAAGCAAAACTGGTACAAAACTGAGATAAGTGTGCGGCCGCCCAGTCCATACTGTGCGGTCGCCCACTTTTCAGAAAGTCCAGAATTTCCAAAATTCCAATGTAGTCCTTTTTAAAGATTCGTTCTATTGTGTGTGACCCTCTAGGATTATACTAAGTTGGCAATGGGTTCAAACATAAAACCATAAGATATGATTAGGTTCTAGCAAACCGTCACACCTACCCAATTAGTATAACTAGATACAAGTTCGCATTCCTCTTAGAATATGTCACAATCCCTTGTCCACGATGTCAAACACAAGTCATTGTCAAACAGTCAATTTGTTTTGTTCAATACTTCTCGATTCCGAATATGTTGATAATTCAAATGCTATTGATCCAATCAATCCATTTGAGTCCGGCCGAACATTTCATCAACATCATTCCTACGAGAGGCCCAAGCTTGACATCTCTCCGAGGAGGGACAAATCCATTTAGCTTATTATTCTTCCCAACGTGAATCCGATTATGCCAATCATACCCTTTATAACTACTCGGTTAAAAGTAGCGTTTGAATATGTCAAACATAATGTCATCAAGTGGAAGACTATAATAACTTCATGTCTAAGGATTCAAATGACATAACTAATATGAGATATATGTCTGACATAGACCATGACATAAATCTCATAAAGCGGATCATGTCCAATACCTTGTTCCAAACAAGTACCCATAAATCTAACATGATCATCCCATGATCATTTAGCCTTTATACTAGTGCTTAACAAGTACTAGGGACGGAGATTATTGTAAGTAAACATGAACAACAATAATAATCAAAACATCTCTTATTGATATGAAATAAATGATAACAATTACAACGTTTATTAAACGTGCCTAGGGCACCATTACCAACAGTCATAACCAAAGTTGTTCCTGAAGTTCATTCTCATCTGATTCCTTACAAAGGTTTTAGACTTAGAGATAGGAACAGAGTATTCCTTGTTACTCACATACTCTGCCTTTATCTTTTTGGTACAGCTGAGAAGAAAAGAAATGAGTTTATTGTTAGTTCATTGCTTTAGCTCACTAGCTTCTTCATCTTCTTGGTAGGAATCAATGTTGGAGCAGAGGACATCAAAGATGATTTGTCCCCAATCCACTTTCTTTCCCAAGTAGATGGTTGCACTTATCATCCATTAAGCATTGTTGAAGTTGGCTTGGTTTCCTCTCTTGCAAAAGATTCATTGGCCAACCAGATGACCAATGTGGTACATCACCTCATCAAAAGCTTTCCTCTAGACATTGGTAACCTCAGTGCTACCAGATAACCTTTTAGCAAGAGCCAGGGACACTGCCTTGTCAAATGCAGTAGGAGCATCCTTAGGAATTTTGAAACCCAATAGTTGTTGGGTTTCCTAGTAACATGCGCAGCGGAATAAAGCATTTTAAATTTTATGAAACCCAAAGCCCATAGATCCATTCATATGATTATATAAAATACTTGCAAAATGAATACTAGAATACTAACCCATGATGACTTTGAATTGCAACCTTGAATTCGGTGGAGGCTTGAAAACTTGATCACGAACACAAAGCTTGAACACGAACTTTGAAGATGATGAGTTTCACCCTCTAGCGGTATCCACACCACGAACGAATATCAAGAACACTTGATCTTGGTTGCTAGACCAAATTATGAAACACACTTTCACAATTCTAAGAACTATATGGAATTATGAATTTCTTGATCTTGGATTCTAAACCTTTGATCAAGAATATTGTCTCTCTAAGAGGCTAGGAATCATGTGCTTAATAGCTGGTGAAAAGATCTTTATATAGGTCCTAGTCCTTAACCCTTAAGGACCAAGGATACCTAAATCCCGTCACCTGTTTGGGGATAAAAATCTGCACTGTTTCAACATCTTAGAGACTTCAACTGGCTAGGATACCTAAGAATATTGTCTCTTTAAGAGGCTAGGAATCATGTGCTTAATGGCTAGTGAAAAGATCTTTATATAGGTCCTAGTCCTTGATCTTGGTTTTTCTATCACAGCAGTTCTGGCACGGTCGTGCCCTATAACTGGCATGGTCGTTCCCTATAACTCGCACGGTCATGCCAGTAGGGTCGAGCCTGCCTTCCTTCTGCCGATTATTGGCACGGTCGTGCTTTATAATCAGCACGGTCATGCCAAGAACGGTTGTGCGTTATAACCAGCACGGTCGTGCCAGTCCAGAAAAAACCATTTTTCCATAATTCTAATTCAGTCCTTTTGGATTCCTTCTATTCGTGTGTGACCCTCTAAGATTACACTATGTTGGCAATGGGTCCAAACATGAATCCATAAGATATGATTAGGTTCTAGCAAACCGTCATACTTACCCAAATAGCATAACTAGATACAAGTTCGCATTCCTTTTAAAACATGTCACAATCCTTTTGTCCATGATGTCATTGAACACAAGTCATGGTCAACAAGTCAACTTGTATTGTTTAACGCTTTCTCGATTCCGAATATGTTGATAATTCAAATGCCATTGATCCAATCAATTCATTTGAGTCCGGCCGAACATTTCATCAAAATCATTCCTACGAGGGGCCCAAGCTTGACATCTCTCCGAAGAGGGACAAATCCATCTAATCTTATTATTCTTTCCTACATGAATCCGATTATGCCAATCATACCCTTTATAACTACCTGGTTAAAGGTAGCGTTTGAATATGTCAAACATAATGTTCATCAAGTAGAAGACTATAATAACTTTATGTCTAAGGATTCAAATGACGTAACTAATATGAGATATATATACGACATAGACCATGATATAAATCTCATAGAGCGGGTCGTGTCCAGTACCTTGTTCCAAACAAGTACCCATAAATCTAACATGATCATCCCATAATCATTTAGCCTTTATACTAGTACCAAACAATTACTAGGGATGGAGATTATTATAAGTAAACATGAACAATAATAATAATCAAAACATCTCTTTATTAATATGAATGAAATGATAACATACAACGTTTTACAAATGTGCCTAGGGCACTAACACTAATAGTAGTGATGCTAGGTCCTTAATTTTATGCCCTTGGACTCTAATGCTCAGCCAAGTAACTTCATTTCCAGCAGTATCTACCCCAGTCTTCTTTTTGGCATAGTGGAAGATTGATCAACAAAGCCTGGAACATGGATGTCTTGTGGGAGAGTGAAGAATGGTAGAATTCCACAAGTATCTAATCTTTTGACCAAATTACGCCTAATGGCATCCTGTTTGAGGTCATGTGCATCCATCACTACACCTGGGTAGAATAAGCTTTCATTCTGAAAAGACAACATTCAAAGTTAGAAGGATGAAGGAGTGTGTTACTTGACTCAGTAGTGCGGTAAGGTTGCAAAGTCAAGTAAGGCACGGTCGATTAGAAACGTGCGGTCCAGTTCGTCTAAAAGAAGTTCAAAGGATAAACACAAGAATTTAAACAGTGACTAAGATTAAGAATCAAAACAAAAGAAAAAAATAGGAAACCTAATTACACCCAAATTTAAATTTCACTTTACACCCTTTGCCCACTTCATGCTTTCTCGGGTTTAAAAATCGAAAGCACGCCCCATATATGTTCCTCTTATTATCAAGGAAATCAAAAGCCAAGAGGATCTTTGTCATTTTCTAATTTTGGGTTTTTTCCATTGTGGGACTTGACCAAATTGTATATTTTCACAAGAAGGGAGAGGCACAATAGAGATAACCAATTTTACATTAAGGGAGAGAAAAGGGTTGTCACTAAGACAATTTTTAATGGCCTTGTTAGATATGGCCAAATCATCGTGTATCGCCTCATTGACCCTATTCTCACCACCATACAAGGCACATTCAAGTTCATCGATGACTTGCTCATGTCATGGATTCTCTTCATCCCTTTTCATTATACGGTTCTCCATAGGATAACCAGAATAACGCTAACCGGAAGAAAAAAAGAGAATAATAAAGAAAATAAAAAAGAAAAAAAGAAATTTTTTAAAAGAATAAGAACGCAAACAAATAGAAACCGTTCCCCGGCAACGGCGCCAAAATTTAATAGGCTAAATTGCACACCTACAAATTAAACCTGGACTAGGTTCTAAAAATGTAGCTAAGGCATGTCCAGAATCGATCCACGAAGAACGGTTATTTGTTTACGTAATTGTGTTAGTACCCAACCTGAAAATGAGTTATTAGGCATTCTAGAACTCACAGGGACTTCCCAGGTATTTACGAGCTGCGCAGGACTTATCCAGGATTTCCCGAAAAGCCCAGATAAGAAGATATCAACGACTGATCGGATGAGGCTGCAAAGATAGGCATTTTCTAATCCTTCTCCAGAGTCCAGATCGATCAGAGCCTCGGGAATCGATCCCATCCAATCGAACCGGCCGGGCGGCCACATGCTCGGCCGGGCGGCCACTCTCCCTGGTTCAAGTTTTCTTATAAATAGCTGACCTCAGTTCATTATTTCGATACAAAATTCTTTCCCCCGAGTTCCACAAGCCAAACTGACGGCAGAACTCTCTCTTCAAGCCTTTCTAGCAATCCCAAAGTTCCGACGAATCCGCGCGAAAGATTTGACCTCGTTCTTGTCAAGATTGGTGAGAATTTGTCATGTTTTCTTAGCTTAGATCTGATTTATACTAGTTTCATCATGTTTATTCATCAATATTCATATGATTCATAATGTGTTCTTCATGTTCTTGCTAGAATTCATAATATGCTCTATATCTAGGGTAGCGATCTTCATGTTTATGTGTTCATTCATACATGCTCATGATATTCTTATTATTATGCTAGATCTATGGCTTATCCCATGCATGTCACGACCCAAAATCTAGGCTCTATTTTATTAGTAATAAATAACTATTTTTTATTTAATTGCTTAATTAGTTATTTAAATTATTGTTTATTTAAATAATTATGTGTGCATTTTATGTGTCCTAATCTTATGCTTAGCATTTTATTTGAATCATTTGGGTTAGTGTGGTATTGTTGGGTCTTATTTGTTAGTAGGGAGTGTGGCATTTGTGTTAGTAGAAGGGAGGGGCCTAGATGTAACTTTTTAAAATAATTCCCCTACTCCCTCCCTATTCCCCTCACCTCCCTCACCTTCTCCCTCACTCTCTCCATCCCTCTCTCCAGCAAACTCTCTCTCTCTCTCATTGTGTGGTAAGTTTTTCTTTCTCTCTTCTCTCTTCATTTAAACCTTCTTCCTCTCATAATCTCTCATTTCTTAAAACTTGAACATTGTTTAGATCGTCGATAGGATCACGTAGAATCAAAAATTTGAAATCCATCAACTTTGAGATTTATCAAGTAAGTTAGTTTTCCCCCATTTTGATGCTAAAATGTCCATATTATGTTTATTTGATGTTTGATGTGCTATATTTGAAGTTTGGTTGGGTTTTGAATTTGTTTGGAATTTATTTGGGTTTTTGGTTAAAAATGGTGAATTGATGAATGTTGGGCTTGATTCTTGGTTTGGGTTGATAAATGGTGTATTTGGATCCCCACCCTAGTTATAAGTTGTTTTTGTACATAGTATATAAGTTGGAAGGTTGGATTTTGGTTGAATGTTTTTGGGTTTGAAAATGGAAGAACCCAGGTTGTTCTTCCCGATTTCCAGTAGTCAGAAACATTGGGCGGCCGCACAAAAATGTATGGGCGACCGCACATCTATCTGAAAGCTTTTGTTCTTGTTTTGAGGCTTTTTGGGCGACCGCACAGTGCACTTTGGGCGGCCGCACAGAACCTCTGAAAGTTTACATTTGTTAAAATTGTGTGAATAAAGGATGCGTTTTGGTCTAAGTCTTGGTGTCCTTCTAGTTGACCTTAGTGAACATTGTAGTACACTTTAGTGATAGAATTGGGTCTTTGTGATCAAGTTTGTGTTTGAAATTCATAATGGTTAATTGGGACTTTGAAGCACCCTTATTGTGTATTGTTGGTTCATTTCATCTTCTTGGTGATTATTTGGCATGATTCCCTACTTTGGAATCCTTTATTGTTTATCGTGCTAGTATTTATTACTTAGCCTTTACGTGAAAGTCCAGCTGGTATTTTGTGTGTGTTTGGGCGATGCAAAACATTATGATGGCACGGCCAAGTCCATTGTGATGTTGACCATTGTTTTGCCCCATTATTACCCTCCTCCAGATTGGCCTTGGATGTGAGAAGAGCTAGCTCCTTTGTGTGCATTTTAGCTTTACTTGGAGCATGACTTTGTGGCATGTCTCCCGTCCCTTGTGACACTTCATTTGGTTATTGGTTCCGGTACCGGGGTTTTCTCTTCGGCTTTCATGCTATTATGAAGATGATGATTTGTTGGTTGTTGAAGCTGTGCAGCGATCCTTTATTTGGATGTTCCGGTTGGAAAACCTTGGCTATATCCTTTGTTATGTGTTTATTTCCGCTGCTATCTTTATGTGATAAATGCTATGTGCTATGTGATATTTATTATTGTTTATTGCTTATTGCATCATAGCATGTCATGTAGTTGCATTAGTAACTTACTGAGATTTATCTCACCCCCTTTTCTTTTATCTTTGTTTTTCCTTAACCCCCCAGGTGCTAAGGATTAGTCTCGCTGATCACGAGAAAGAGGACGTCGAGTGTGGATACATTCTTTTGGGGAAGGTTGTTATAGGTTGGTTTACATTATGTAAATGTGTAACCATTTGGGATATAGTTGTACCAAACCATGACGTCACTAAGAATTGTATATTTGTATTTTGTTGGGCATAAACTTGTGGAAGTTTATGATAGTTGTAATTGATTTTTATCAAACTTGGTTTTGTAAAATTTGGATCACTAACTTTTGGTATCAAATGGAATTTTTAACTTCGGTATTTCACAGTTTTGGTTTTAAGTCGACGTCCAGCTCGCGGTCTCGGGCCCCCGGGGTCCGGGGTCGCGACAGTTGGTATCAGAGCTATGGCATTAGCTCTACGTATAAGTCTAGGTGGATTAGTATGACCTAGGTGGGTAGTAGAGTGCGGAGTGATTAGCGGTTGATGTTTTATGCAGGTAATTGTTCTCAATGTCTGGAAGAAGAAACAAAGGAGGTACTAGTGGGGCACAGAATCAGAATGATACAAGGGAAGAAGCCCGTGCCATGTTTCAAGGCATGTTTGAGGAGGCCATGAAGGCCATACATGATCAAGGTCGGGGAGTAGAACAAGCACCACCCCGCTATGGATTGGAGCAATTTCTGAAGTTGAAACCGGGTGAATTCAATGGGGAACCCGATGTAAGGAAAGCTGAGTTGTGGATTGAGTCGATGGAGAAGATTTATGATGTATTTGGGTGTTCGGACGAGGACAAGGTCCGGTTTGCGGCTTACAATCTTGTGGGAGCCGCCGAGAATTGGTGGAAAGGTGTTAAAGCTACTTGGGATGATACTCACACGGGTATGCGTGGGAGTTGTTCGTGAGCAAATTCAAGGAGCATTTCATTCCGGTTGTTGATCAAAACCGAAAGGAGATCGAGCTACTCAACCTAGAGCAAGGTGTGTTGTCTATAGCACAATACTCGGCTAAGTTCATAGAATTAGCCTGGTATTGCGACTATTTGGTGAGGACCGAGGAACAAAAGGCTATGAGATTCATTCGGGGATTGAAGACCTCCATCCGTACTCAACTGATTGCTCAACGGATTGTGACATTCCAAGATGCGGTGGACCGAGCCTACTTAATAGAGCAAGATATTGGGGAGCATAAAAGGAAGACCGAGGTAGCTAACCCGAGTAAGCAAGGAGCTCAAGGCAAGCCACAACACCGTTCCGATAATCGAGGTAACTTTGGGGGACAATCTCAGTTCCGAGGGCAACCGACCCCAAGGAACTCGGGTACCACTTTCGGGAACCAAGGGAGCCAAATTAGGAGGCTTTGTTCGTATTGTCAAAAGGAAGGTCATTCTGAAGACCGTTGTTGGAAGAAGCAAGGAAGGTGTACCAACTGTGGTCAAATGGGTCACTTTGTAAAAGATTGCCCGAGAGGTAGAGGTCAGTCATCCGGGCCAGGGGTTGGTACTAATCAGGGTCAGAAAAGGGATGCCACTGGGAAGCCCAAAATTCAAGGGAAGGTTTATGCCATGAATCAACAACAAGCTACCGATGATCCATCCGTTATTGGAGGTATTGTTTCTGTGTCTAATGTGAGCGTGCGAGCGTTAGTAGATCCAGGATCATCTCATTCATACATTTCTGTGCAATTTGCTTCCATGCTAAATGTTGCATTCGAGTCTTTACCGTACGTGCTAGAGGTGTCGGCCCCTATAGGAGAATGCTTGATTCTGATCGAGTCTTTCGTGCTTGTGATGTGGTTATTTGTGGTCGTGTCCTTTGTGCGGATTTGGTAGTTCTTCCTATCCAAGACTTTGATGTCATTTGGGTATGGATTGGCTGAGCAAGTTTCATGCTTCCGTTGATTGCCGTAAGAAAACTGTTACTTTTTCTATTCCCGATGTGCCTAAATTTGTGTTTGAGGCTAGTCCTCTGAGTAGAAGGGTTCGCTTAATTTCTTATTTGAAAGCGAGAAAATTATTGCATAGTGGTTGTGAGGGTATTTGGCTAGTGTACTTGATACTAGGAAGGAATCCCCTAGTTTGGATAGTGTTCGGGTATTTGGGAATTCCCGATGTTTTCTCTTCCGAGTATGATATGCCTCCCGATCGTGAGATTGAGTTTTGTATAGATCTTTTGCCGGGTACGGCTCCGATTTCGAAAGCACCTTATAGGTTAGCTCCCCCAGAGTTGAGAATTGAAGGTTCAGTTGCAAGAGTTGCTTGATCGAGGGTTTATCCGCCCTAGTGTTTCCCCGTGGGGAGCACGGTTTTATTTGTGCGGAAGAAAGACGGTTCCTGAGATTGTGCATCGATTACAGAAAGTTGAATCAGGTTACGGTGAAGAATAAATACCCTCTACCCCACATCGATGATTTGTTTGATCAGCTTCAAGGGTCCGTTGTGTTTTCCAAGCTTGATTTGAGGAGTGGGTACCATCAGTTGAAGGTTCGATCGGAGGATATTCCGAAGACTGCTTTTCGCACTCGGTATGGTCATTATGAATTCTTGGTTATGCCGTTTGGGTTGACTAACGCGCCGGCCGTGTTTATGTATTTGATGAACCGAGTTTTTCATCCTTTTCTTGACTCGTTCGTGGTAGTCTTTATTGATGATATTCTTGTCTATTCAAAATCTCGAGAGGAGCACGAGCAACATTTGAGGACAGTTTTATCCGTTCTTGCGAGGGAGAAATTATTTGCGAAGTTCAGTAAATGCGAATTTTGGCTCGAGAAGGTGTCATTTCTGGGTCATGTGATTTCGAAAGACGGGATTTCGGTGGATCCTTCAAAGATAGAGGCTATAGTGGATTGGAAGAGACCCGAATCACTGACAGAGATTAGAATCTTTCTGGGTTTAGCCGGTTATTACAGAAGATTTATTGAGGGGTTTTCGAGGATTGCTACTCCGATGACTCAGTTGACCCGGAAGAATGTTCCTTTGTGTGGACCGAGAAATGTGACAAGAGTTTCGAGGAATTGAAGAAGAGGTTGACTACCGCACCGATCTTGACTTTGCCTAATGGGAGCGATGGCCTAATGATTTACAGTGATGCTTCGAAAGAGGGTTTGGGTTGTGTGTTGATGCAGAATGGGAAAGTAATTGCGTATGATTCGAGGAAGTTGACCCCGAGTGAACAGAATTACCCGACTCATGATATGGAGTTGGCGGCGATAGTCTTTGCGTTGCACAAATGGGAGCACTACCTTTATGGAGCGAAGTTTGAAATTTTTACCGATCACAAAAGTTTGAAGTACCTTTTCTCCCAGAAATAGTTGAATAACCGACAGCGCCGATGGATGGAATTGTTGAAGGATTATGATTGTACAATTTCTTATCATCCGGGGAAGGCGAATGTGGTTGCCGATGCGATTAGTAGGAAATCTTATGTGGCTTCGATGATGGTTCGAGAATGGAAAATGCTTGAGGATGTTCGAGATTGTCTCCTCGTGAATCGAGACATGTGGCTATTTTTGCGGAATATTAGGGTATCTCCGACCCTAATTCAAAGGATAAAGGAAGCTCAGAAAGAAGATCCCGAGTTGGTGAAGATAATGGGTAAATTGAAGGAAAAGAATTTCGAGGATTTTTCTGTTGGCCCGATTGGAGTGTTGACTTTCCGTGGTCGTTTGTGTGTTCCCGATGTTGGTGGAATAAAGAGGCAAGTGTTAGATGAGGGTCACAAATCGAGGTATACTATTCATCCGGGCAGTACGAAGATGTATCAGGATTTGAAGCAACAATTTTGGTGGATTAATATGAAAAGGGAAATAGCGGAGTATGTATCGAGGTGTTTAACTTGTCAGCAGGTCAAAGCCGAGCATCAGAGACCCGCGGGATTACTTCAACCGTTAGAGATTCCGAGTGGCCCGAGTGGAAATGGGAGCATGTGACTATGGATTCGTTACGGGACTGCCTCGTACCCGTAGGAAGTATGACAGTGTTTGGGTAATAGTGGATAGATTGACCAAGAGTTCCATTTCTTGCCTATTGACATCAGATATTCGATGGAGGAAACTTGCGACCCTTTACATTGATGAGATTGTGAGATTGCATGGGGTTCCGGTTAGCATTGTGTCAGATCGAGACCCAAGGTTTACTTCTAGATTCTAGAAGGCGTTTCAGGAAGCTTTGGGTACAGATTTGCGATTCAGCACGGCTTTTCATCCTCAGACCGACGGTCAATCCGAGAGGACTATTCAGATTCTTGAGGATATGTTGCGAGCTTGTTCGATAGACTTTTCCGATTCTTGGGATTCGACCTACCGTTAGTGGAATTCTCGTACAACAACAGTTATCAGGCTAGTATCGAAATGGCTCCGTTTGAGGCCTTGTATGGAAGGAAGTGTAGATCGCCTATTTGTTGGGATGAGGTCGGTGAAGCGAAAGTTTTGGGTATTGATTTGCTTCGGGATTCGGTTGAGAAAGTTAGAGTTATCCGGGATAGATTGAAGACAGCCCAGAGTCGACATAAGAGCTATGCAGATAACCGAAGACGAGATCTTAGTTTTCAGATTGGTGATTTGGTGTTCTTGAAAGTATCTCCAAAGGTGGGTATTCGTAGGTTGGGAAGAAAGCAAGGTGGCTCCGAGGTTTATTGGCCGTTTGAGATTTTGGGAAAAGTTGGACTTCTGTGCGTATCGTCTTGCGTTACCGCCATCTTTGGACCGGTTACATAATGTATTTCACGTTTCTATGCTTCGGAAGTATGTTCATGATCCATCTCACGTGTTACCGAGGGTACCGGAGGATATTGAGCCCTATATGACTTATGAGGAACGACCGGTTCGGATCCTAGATTCTAAAGTTCAAGAGTTGAGAAACAAAAGCATTGCGTTGGTTCGAGTTCTTTGGAGGAATCATAACATCGAGGAGCGACGTGGGAGCTTCGTGACGAGATCGAGAGGAAATTTCCGTGGCTTTTTGTTTAAGGTGAGTCTCGTTAAAATTCGGGTCGAATTTTCTTTAAGGGGGAGTGAATGTCACGACCCAAAATCTAGGCTCTATTTTATTAGTAATAAATAACTATTTTTTATTTAATTGCTTAATTAGTTATTTAAATTATTGTTTATTTAAATAATTATGTGTGCATTTTATGTGTCCTAATCTTATGCTTAGCATTTTATTTGAATCATTTGGGTTAGTGTGGTATTGTTGGGTCTTATTTGTTAGTAGGGAGTGTGGCATTTGTGTTAGTAGAAGGGAGGGGCCTAGATGTAACTTTTTAAAATAATTCCCCTACTCCCTCCCTATTCCCCTCACCTCCCTCACCTTCTCCCTCACTCTCTCCATCCCTCTCTCCAGCAAACTCTCTCTCTCTCTCATTGTGTGGTAAGTTTTTCTTCTCTCTTCTCTCTTCATTTAAACCTTCTTCCTCTCATAATCTCTCATTTCTTAAAACTTGAACATTGTTTAGATCGTCGATAGGATCACGTAGAATCAAAAATATTTGAAATCCATCAACTTTGAGATTATCAGTAGTTAGTTTTCCCCCATTTTGATGCTAAAATGTCCATATCATGTTTATTTGATGTTTGATATGCATATTTGAAGTTTGGTGGGGTTTTGAATTTGTTTGGAATTTATTTGGGTTTTTGGTAAAAATGGTGAATTGATGAATGTTGGGCTTGATTCTTGGTTTTGGGTTGATAAATGGTGTATTTGGATCCCCACCCTAGTTATAAGTTGTTTTGGTACATTAGTATATAAGTTGGAAGGTTGGATTTTGTTGAATGTGTTTTGGGTTTGAAAATGGAAGAACCCAGGTGTTCTTCCCGATTTCCAGTAGTTCAGAACATTGGGCGGCAGCACAAAAATGTATGGGCGACGCACATCTATCTGAAAGCTTTTGTTCTTGTTTTGAGGCTTTTGGGCGACCGCACAGTGCACTTTGGGCGGCCGCACAGAACTCTGAAAGTTTACATTTGTTAAAATTGTGTGAATAAAGATGCGTTTTGGTCTAAGTCTTGGGTTGTCCTTCTAGTTGACCTTAGTGAACATTGTAGTACACTTTAGTGATAGAATTGGGTCCTTTGTGATCAGTTTGTGTTTGAAATTCATTAATGGTTAATTGGGACTTTGAAGACCTTTATTGTGTATTGTTGGTTCATTTCATCTTCTGGTGATTATTTGGCATGATTCCCTACTTTGGAATCCTTTGTTGTTTATCGTGCTAGTATTATTACTTAGCCTTTACGTGAAAGTCAGCTGGTATTTTGTGTGTGTTGGGCGATGCGAAACATTATGATGGCACGGCCAAGTCCATTGTGATGTTGAACCATTGTTTGCCCCATTATTACCCTCCTCCAGATTGGCCTTGGATGTGAGAAGAGCTAGCTCCTTTGTGTGCATTTAGCTTTACTTGGAGCATGACTTTGTGGCATGTCTCCGTCCCTTGTGAC
>JAOWBW010003298.1:0-35103 GCA_026119855.1 Campanula takesimana
TAGGAACTACAAAAGGTTTAAGGACTTCAAAAGGATGCAGAAAGGAACTACCAGAGCAACCAAAATCATTCACACAACTTTTCAAAAACCAGCAAGTTACAACAAACCATCACAAGTGCTACCGACGGAAAGAACAACAAAGGTGATCTTGTTTGCTTCAACTGCAGAAAACTGTTCACTTTGCTTCTAAATGTCCTCAACCAAAATATGAGTATGTGAGGAAGTCATTCAACAAGAGACATCCCAAGTCTCGAAGCTTTGTTGCCGATGAAAGCACAGAAAAGGCTTGCCGGTTTGGTGTGAAACTGACTCAGATGAAGATGCCGATGAAGATGAAGATGCCGATGTAAGCTTTGTCGCCCTAGATGGAAGATGCCGATACATCCACATTGCCGACTCCAGTCTACCGAGATCCATCCCCTCCAAGATCTCCAGTCAGAGAAGAAGCTACTGGAAGACCTCAACCACACTTCAAAGAGATTAGTGTCAAAGCAGAGAACCCAAATGGATACAGAGTTCACCAAGTGGGAACCTCTCTCTATGGTCAGTGTAACTCTATTCAATTCACTACCATCAAACCTAAACCCTTACCAATGACCAGAAAATTCTCATTCACCGAGCATCCCAGCATTGCCAAAAGCTTATCTAAACCCATCTCTTCTCTACCTGACTTCTCTCCCAAACCTATTCCTCTACCCCCAAAATTTTAGCTGATCCCTTTCTGAAATATCCAAAGCTGAAATGGTAGAGACAATGGATGAACTTTTATTGATCATGAGAAGCTGAGTAGCGTTCATAAAGTGATGGCTGCTGACTTCAATAGAATTTCTGCAGAGAATGACTTGCTTGTGTCTGAACTTAAGTTCTCAAAGGACATGAGCTTGAGTCTGTTCTTCTAAGAAAGAAAACCTGGATCTCAAAAGCCAAGTAGCAGTATTGATAGCTCAGATCGAAGATCTTGTGAAAAGAAACAATCATCTCTCAAGGACTGTTGATTCTTACACAAAATCTAGAGTTGCTGTTGAAACAATCCTACAGACCCAAATGTCATATAAGGACCAATCTGGGTTAGGATTTGATTCCAGCAGCAGTAGCTCTATTGAAACTTGTGCGATCGAGAAAAAGGATGAGAAATTTGAATGTAGTCCTATTAACTCAGTGCATAAGGATGCTAAGCCAATATACAGTGCTGTGGCAATGAAGTATCCTAAGAACCAGAACAAAAAGAATGACAAGCACAAACAAAAATATGTTAAGGTTGCTGATACTGAGTCTGCCGATAACGGTATTCTTGGTGAATACATCAGCAGAGCTAGTACTGCCGGTCTAACCACATCTGCTGCCGATGGACAAGTACCTAAAAGGTAACTGCCAAAGGTAAACAGAATGGAAAGAAAGGCAATACTAAAACTTTAAACCTACTAAGTTTGTGCCTGCTCAATTCCCTAGTTCTGCCGATGCACTGACTAAACAGAATGACGTTCTACTGACTCCACAGCCTATCAATCAAGTGAGATGTTCTATTGTTCTGATTATGGTCACAAGGCTCATGAATGCCTCTTGAAGCACCTATGTGGACCCACTGAGGTTACATCCTCTAGTGGTGGCCAGATGTGGTTGCCAAAGAGGAACTAACCCTCGGACCCAAGAATAAGGGGGACCATAAGCATACCGTTTTATTTCAGGAATGCTTCATGGCCTCAACTGGTGCAAGCAAGGATTTTGGATTCTAGATAGTGGCTGCTCAAGACACATGACAGGATTTGCAGATCTACTTGCCGATATCTCAGAAGCATCAGGTCCCCAGTGGTTTTCGGTGATAATGCCAAAGGAAAAATCATCGGTATAGGTACCATCAAGAGAGGTGCAGTTACTGTACAAAAGGTCTCTCTTGTGGATGGTCTGAAACACAACCTTCTATCTATATCACAATTCTGTGATAAAGGAATGCAATGTGTATTTACTACTTCCAGTTGCTATGTGAAAGACATTGCTTCCAATGAAACTCTTCTCACTGCCAAAAGAAAAGGTAACATTTATGCAGTAGACTTAAGTGCTATTACTGGTGTTGCTAATGTTTGTTTTGTAGCTAAGAACATCAGTGAGACTCATGGCTATGGCACAAGAGACTCAGTCACTTGAACAAATATCTATCCAAGCTTGCCGGTTCAAATCTGGTTACCGGTCTGCCTCAAGTGTCTGCTGATCAAGCAAAGAAATGAAGGCCTGCAGCTTGGAAAACAACATAAATCATCCTTCCGAAGCAAGCCCTGCATGTCAACATCTAAGTGCCTCCAAATGCTACATATGGATCTATTTGGCCCCACAACTACAGCAAGTATTGGGGAAGTAGATATACCTTGGTTGTAGTAGATGATTTCTCTAGATATACTTGGGTGGAAACTTTCAGTCACAAAGATGACACTTATGCCGTTGCTACCAAGTTATTCAGACTACTACAAACTCAGAAAGAAAGCGATATCATCAGCATGAGATCAGACAACGGCACTGAATTCAAGAACAATGGTATTGCTCAGTACTGTGATGATCATGGCATAGACCACAACTTCTCAGCTGCCGGTACACCACAACAAAATGGTGTCGTTGAGAGAAAGAACAGAACTCTCATTGAAGCTGGTAAGACCATGATTGCTGAAGCCAGGCTGCCGAAATATTTTTGGGCTGAAGCCATCAATACCGCCTGCTTCACTCAGAACAGATCTCTTATCAACAAATTCCATAACAAGACTCCTTATGAACTCTGGAGAGGCAGAACTCCCAACATTGGATTCTTCAAAATATTCGGCTGCAAATGTTACGTGCTTTACAACGGTAAAGAGCACAGAGGTAAATTTGATGAGAAAGCTGATGAAGGAATCTTTGTTGGATACGCTAAACACAGTAAGGCCTTTCGAGTTTTTAATAAGAAACTTTTGAAAATTGTTGAATCTGTTCATGTAACCTTTGATGAATTTGATTTGTTAGAGTCTGACAAGGCTCCAAATAGTACTAATGCTTCTAGTGCTCATGAGACAGGTGAATCCAGTAATTCTAACCCTGCAGGTCAAGTACCAGCTGCTGATCCAGTCATTTCAGTATAAGAAACAACAGATACTCACTATTTCCCATCATCGGCAGAACATGATCTTACCGATAACTTTCATAATCCATTTGCCGATGCAAATTCTGCTGATCATCCTGAAGACAGATCTAGCCCTCA
This sequence comes from Campanula takesimana, assembly GCA_026119855.1. Classification (NCBI taxonomy): domain Eukaryota; kingdom Viridiplantae; phylum Streptophyta; class Magnoliopsida; order Asterales; family Campanulaceae; genus Campanula; species Campanula takesimana. Next base: position 3,221 of record JAOWBW010003298.1, read on the forward strand.
ACCAATTTCTGTTATAAGACCTTCCCAACAAGCTCTCAATCTAATCCACCTCACACCCAGAACTCTAATTCTCCTTCTCCATCTGCTGATCTTGATCCTCCTCTAGAATCACTCCAACAAGATACAGTCAGACAAGATGTGCCGAGAGAAGTTAGAACAGTTCGTGATCATCCATTAGAGAATGTGATTGGTGATGTCTTTGGACCAAGATTGACAAGAAACCTTAGTAGAGCATTCGCGAGAGTCTCTTCTCATCTGCTATGGTTTCCAATATAGAACCAAAGAAGACTGAAGAAGCTCTTGCTGATCCTGGCTGGGTGGAAGCTATGCAGGAGGAGCTAAATCAGTTTGAAAGATGCAATGTGTGGGAACTAGTGCCAAGACCATCATCTCAACAAGTGATCGGTACAAAATGGGTCTACAGGAATAAATTGGATGAAGCTGGGAATATTATTAGAAACAAAGCAAGGTTAGTTGCTAAAGGCTACCGACAAGAAGAAGGAATTGACTACGATGAGACATTTGCTCCTGTTGCAAGATTGGAAGCTATAAGACTTTTCTAGCCTATGCTGCCTTCAAAGAATTCAAGTTATATCAAATGGACGTGAAAAGTGCCTTCCTAAACGGAGAACTCCAAGAACTTGTGTATGTTGAACAACCACCTGGTTTCGAGGACTCAAGAAGCCTAATCATGTCTACCGATTGAAGAAAGCTCTCTATGCCTAAAGCAAGCTCCAAGGGCATGGTATGAAACCCTATCTAAGTTCTTACTTAGTGATGGCTTAGGTTTCACTCGAGGTAAAATCGATACTACTTTATTTGTTGCCAAGCACAAGGGTCATTCATTGTTTGTTTCAAATATATGTCGATGATATTATTTTGGTTCTACTAATGAATCACTTTGCATGAGATTTGAGAAGCTAATGCAGAGCAAGTTCGAGAAGAGCATGATGGGGAACTAACATATTTCCTTGGACTTCAAGTCAAGCAATCCAATGAGGGAATATTCATCAGTCAAGCCAAGTACGCAAAAGAATTAATCAAGAAGTTTGGCTTTGACAATGCTCACTCTCAAAGCACACCTATGGGCACTAACATTCACTTAGATAAGGATGAGTCTGGTAAGAAAGTAGATATGACACTCTACCGAGGTATGATCGGCTCACTCCTCTATCTTACTGCCAGTAGACCAGATATTATGTTTGCTGTTTGTGTTTGTGCTAGGTTTCAAGATGACCCTAGGGAATCCCATCTGCAAGCTGTTAAACGCATCATTAAATATCTATGTGGCACTGCTAACCTTGGATTATGGTATGCTAGAGATTCATCTTTTAATATAATAGGTTATTCAGATGCAGACTTTGCAGCTTGTAGGGTGACCAGAAAAAGTACTAGTGGAACTTGCCAATTGGTTTGATAGATTGGTGTCTTGGTCCTGTAAGAAGCAAGCATCAATTTCCACTTCTACTACTGAAGCTGAGTACATAGCTGCCGGCAGTTGCTGTTCACAGATCCTTTGGATGAAGCAGCAGCTTGTTGACTATGAAGTTCCATCTCAAGTTTGTCCCATCTATTGTGACAACCAATCTGCATCTCAGTTTCCAATAACCCGGTCATGCATTCCAAACCAAGCACATAGACATCAAGTATCACTTCTGAAGGAACATGTTGAAAAGGGAAACGTGGTGCTGCTCAAAGTTCATACCGACTACCAAAGAGCAGACATACTGACAAAACCCTTAGATCAGAAAAGATTTGAATTCCTCAGAGGTGAACTAGGTATGATTGATTTCTATGGTTAAAACTGTGCTGACTCTGCTATTTGTGCTAGTCTTGCCGATCTCATCAGCAAGTGTGAAAAATCGTGACCGACAAATTTTATTGCCGACAAAATTTGCCGACAAACATCATGCCCGTAAATATCTTGCTGATCAACAACTTGCCCAACCATGTCTTGCCGATTTGTCAAATTCAAAATTCAAAATTCATCGGTAGATCTCAATTCAAACGGATAAGGATTCTCTGACACATGACGTAAGCTTAGTCAAATCAAAGGTACAATCGGTCACACCTCCTCTCTGACACGTGTGTGCTCCGCCTTACCCAAATCGTGTCAAAGATTTATCCCATCTCTTGTGATAAATCAGAAAGGTAACCTTAAACTTTATTGTTGCCGTTTCTACCCTTTCTCTCTCCTAAGTTTAACCGTCTAAATTAAACCGTCCGGTTCGTGCATTTAATGCATTGTGTGCGCACGTTCTCCGAGGTATTCGCTACAGTTAAACTCATCATTATTTCTCTTTCTCCCATGCAAACCCTTTCTATCTCTCTCTCTCTCTCTCTTCCATAACATATATAATCTCACTAAAATCCTATGGTCTTTCGCTCTTCACTCTCTCTTGATATCTCTACTGCTTGTGTTGTTCATCTTCTTTCATTCTCTCTTACGTTCTTCAACCAGAGTTAACACTATTTTCTGGTAACTACTTGATGATTTTACACTTGCATTTCAATCTACTTTGAACTAATTTATTCTAACTGTGAGATCTTTTGAGTGATTTTGCAGAAAATGTCTAGCAACGAAAAGGATATCTATGGAGGCTATGTTGACTCCACCTTCTTCGACGACACCCTTGACGGTGAATTCTTGAGGAATCTTCTGATTGGTTCTCTTCTAGACTCCTTCATCCTCCAACGGTATTGAGTTTTATATTTTAGGTCAAGTTCAAGAGTTCTTCTCAAATGCCTCCGTCATCACTGATCGCAATGACTCCTCTGTATTCGTCTCCATCGCCTCAACCGTCGCCGGCGTGCCTATCTCCGTTACTCCTCTTCTATTCATGAAGTATTCCCTCTGCTTGGGAATGAGGGTGCTGACTCCATTACTGATGAACAGACTTTGGACAAGGCATGGACCCTTATGAGGGGAACCGGTCCAGACTCAGTGGAGATAACCATCTCAAAGCTCACTACAGAAGAGATTCTTTGCCTTGCAGAGATTGTGGATAGATGTTTGGTTTGCAGATTGGCTCTCACAGCCATGTACTGATGTCCAGTTTGAAGCAATGGCAGCCATCGTGTTGCAAGAAGAGTTCAACTGGGTGCCTACCTGTTTAGGGTCATGCCATTGCTGCCGTTAAGTATAAGGAGGATAGAAAGAAGAACAAAGCTCACCCGGTAAAGGATGCCACTACATGCTGATTAGCACATCTTGAGGCGCAACTCAGCAATTGTTAGGGCTTCACCGGCACCCCCTAGTCTTGACTTTGATAAACTCAAATCCTTTAAGCTTACCGATTGGAATAGGATTTCCAAGAAGGCTCCTACCAGCACAATTGTTGTTCCTGCTGCTGGTACCCATAAAAAGAAGAAGGCAAAGAAAGTTGTCAAGGTTGCTGATGTAGCCCTGCCGACGTTTCTACTCCTGCTCCAGTTGCCGACAGGATTCTTGCCGATTCCACTCCAGCAGCTCCAAAGAAGAGAAGGCTAGTCAAAGCTGCTGATAAACCTCAAGTCAAGAAGTCAAAGGTTGTATCTTCGATGATCTCCCTGCTGCTCCAAAGCCAAAGCCTTCAGTTGCTCAAGTTCCTTCCTCTCAAATTCCTTCTACTGATCCAAGAGCTAAGCAGATCAGGTTTGCACCATCTCTTCTTGCCGGTGCAACACTTACTGCTCCCTCTGTGTTATCAAGTCTGAAACTGATGCTGCCGATGAAATGGCTGAGAGAAGAAGACTGATTGGTTCTGACTTAAGGGTGAGAGTCCCTCTTCAAAAGGGAATTCTAGATCTTCCATACTTGCCTGAGCTCCATGCTGCTGCTGATGTGTAGCCTCTGGACCCTCCGTCAGAAAATGCAAGCCAATCAGAAACCCAACATTTCAAATATTCTTCAGAAACCATTGGTCTTTCACCAATAAGGTCTTATCAAAGATTTGGTATTCCCCATTGATCATCTCCATCCGTTTGTTCGCCGGTTGCTTCAATTTCATGAGGAAAGGAAGGAGACAGTTCCCCCTGGCAATCGTGCTGATTATGTTGATTTAACAAGTCTGAACAGGGTCACCGATATGTTCAAAGAGAAGTTTGTGCCTGTTCAGAAATTTCAAAGGTTGTCTGAAAGTGAGTTGAGATTAAACTTTGGAAGGTATTTTGATTTGCTACCCCTTCCTTGGAATCAAGTCTATCTATTTCAAGATAGGATCAGACAGGATCTGATGGTGCAAGACGTATGGGTCGCCTATGCCTCAGTCTTCAACCAGCTGATGAACTTTGATGAACAAGATCCTTATCAGTTGGGAAGACCAGAAGATGAAAATGATTTGCTGAACTTCAATGATAATGAAGGGCTGGCTAAGAGTGCTCAAGCTACTCAATTTGTGAAGAATGTGCAGAGGATTACACTGAATCTGCTGAACGATTCAGAGGCTTTATTAGGCTAGAGCTGCTTCTACACCAGCATCTACATCTATTCTTGAACAAGTTCCTTCACCAGCAATCTCACCCATTCCAACTCAGTCAGTTCTGTTGATACTGCTGATTTTGTTTGCTCTCACAAAGCTACTGGTGAAACAATCACTTCTTCTGATTCCATCGGTGAGTATGATAAGATGCCGATAAGCATTGTCTTCAAAAATCCCTCTACTGATCAAGCTCATGCAGCTGCTGCCCCACTTCTATATCTTCTGCTGAAGCTTTTACTGACTCAGTTCTAGCCAGTGATGGCTCTGAGCGTGGCTCTGCTGATAAGTCTGTTGAATAGACTGTTGAGAAAACTTCAGAAACTCAACCTGCTGATGAAACCAGCACTGCTGATGAATCCTTGTGAATCAAGTTGAGGAAACTATGGACACTCAACCTCTGATTGTTAAAGAAGACCAACTTGCATCAATTGAGGAAACTAAAGAAACTCAATCTGCTGATGAAGTTGGTGGCTTGCTGATATCAGGAGGAGATTGTGCTGATGAAGAGGTTATTGCTGATGAGCCAACTACCGACACTCATCCATCTGAACCAACTGCCGACACTCAGATTATTAAGGCCCCTATCTCTTCTACTGATGTGATTCTGGTAGCTCCTACTGGTGTTAGAGAGATTGTTGAGTTGGGAGGAGGTGCTGATACAGAGATTGCCAATCAAGATCATAATGCTGACTTTGATGCTCTGATTGCTGCTGAGTTCAATTTGAGGAATTTCAGGATGCTTTATTTGCTCCTATTTCCTTCCCTTTGCTTCCTGCTCCCGAGGCCCTCATTGCTCCAGTTGTTGCTGATGAAGCACAACCTGTTCTATTGCCGCAGCTGCGGGGGAATGACAGCTCGGATGAAATAGATCCTGATGATTATATAGAGCTGCCGTCAAATTCTCTCCGATCAATTCCAAATCCTTTTGGCCCCAATCACTCATTTCTTCCGGGCTCAACTAGTGAACGGCTTACTTTCTTGCCCTGGATTAAACCTGAGTTCAAAAGAAGGAAAGGGAAAGCTCCCAGGGTCTCCAAGCTCAAGGTGAAAGGACCACCAGCGTTTGAACCGCTCCATTGCCTGCCTGGTAAGCTCAAAATTGGCGGCAAAATTCATCTACCTGGTCCATCACCCAAGGAAGTCAGCATCGCCACAAATGGACTGATGATGAGATGCATGATGATAAATGATGAACTCCATGACATTCTTGAATACCGAGCCACTAATTCTCGAGGTCTTTTTCACTTGGTGAAATCTGCTGCTCTTGCATTAACCCTGCCGATGTTCCATCCAAGACAGCGTGCCGATCATATGGTTTATACCTCAAGGCTGATGAATGCCGGGTTAATGACCATGATTCTTGAAGGTCGTGCTTATTTGAATTTTATCCTGGCTATCTTTCTTTCTCTGGAGGACAATGGTGTGTTCCATCTGCCGGTTGAACGTGCAGTTATTATTTATCCTTCATTTCCTTTGCCAATCGTCCGTGCTGATGTAACTTCTGCCAATCCTGTTGCCTCCACATCTATTCCTGCTGAGTTCCTTCTTGCTGACAGATATGCTGCTGATGCTTCTTTTCTTCAACAAGTTTTGCCTCTGCCAGCTGCTCCCTCTCCTGTGCCAGCTTCTCCGTTACTGATTGTTCTATCTTCTGATGACGAGTTGTCTGTGCCTGCTCCTGAAGGTCTTGTAGAAGATGATATTATCAATGAAGACTTCATTCCTTCCTTCCTGATGCATTCTTCTCTTGGTCTGTCAAAACCCGTGGTACTGAACAGTATGTATGAATACTTCAGTTACCTTGAAGGGGATACTGAAAATATGCAAGTGCCTGTTACTCGTGCCGATCTGGGCGATACTGGCCTCTTCCTCCGTGACAAGTTGAACCGTATTCATGAGGATCTTTCTGACAAAATCCTTAAGTCCAATCAGGAGGAGGAATGCAAGAGAATCCAAGACTTGAAAGATCTGCTTGAGGACAGAGAATCTAGGCTGATTGCCCTTTCAGAAAGTTTGGGGAGTATGCACTCTATTCAACAGCAACTAGTTGATGACCAGAGGTTGCAGATCAGAGACCTAGAAAGGACTGAAAAAGATTTATCTGCTGCCAAGTTGCTCTTGCTGATGCTCAATGAAGATAGCTGCTCTGGAAGCCAACAATGCAATGCTGATTGAAAGGCTGCAGAGCACTCAAAGAAGGAAGAAGAGAGAAGCTGAAAAGAAAGAGAAGAGAGCAAAGAAGAAATCCAAGCTTACCGACTCTACATCAAAGGCCATTGACCAGCAAGAGGATCCTCCTGTTTCCTAGTCAATATAGCCAATGATATAGATATCCAGAAGATCTTCAACGATTTATCCAAGACTTCTTTGCTAACCATTACTGTTTTATGTGTGCTCATTTTTATATGTTATATTCTCTTATAATATCTGCTGCTATTCATGCTAACTTTGTTTTGCAGATTATTATTCTCCCTGCTGATCATAAGCCTTCAGCAACTCATCCTTCTTGTCTTTTACTCTTACTTTTATCATTTTGTATTTTTACCTCTTTAAGACATCTAGTGTGTGACTTGGCTTAGGGAATGATAATAAATAGACATTCCTTATACATTCTTTTACTAAGCTAAGATAGATGTTCTTGGATAGGGTGATTGGACTTAAGCAATTAGGAGGAGATTGTTGTTCAAATATATGTTTAGGACATAGAATTGCTTAATCCCAATCATAGCTATCACTTAGGATCCCCCAATTTATTAGAACCCTTATAAGGTACTCTTAGGATTCTTGGTGACCACCACAGGTGTATTCCAACTCTTCAAACAAGGCAAACCATCAAGAGGAAGCAAATCAGCAGACCAGTAAACTAGTTGCCGATCAACTCTATTCTTAACAACAAGTTGCCGACAAACAAGTTGCCGATCAACTTCATTCTCAACTTGCCGATATAGAAAGACAGTCTGTACTGTCAGTCAGGTTACATCGTTTCATCTTAAGTCAACCTTGCTGATTGTCCCTGTCCTTTCTTACTGTTTTATCTAAAAGTAGTTTACCTGCTCTGTAATGATTGCTGCGCCGTCTGACACATAGCTACTTTTAGCAATACTCTGTCTCTACTTGCTTTTTGCAGGTAACCGGTTGAGACAAAGGGGTCTTTACCCATCAGACTTTTGCGAGCATGCGTGTACCACATATCTTCGCCATTAATGCTAAAGATACCGCATTTAATGCTCCTCAACTATTCAGCTGGATATTCAAATTGAAAGCCTTCTTCTACAAGACTCAAGACATTTACTCCTCTTATAAATAGTGGACTCGGAGCATTGAAGAAGGTTAGTGAAAATAGAGCATTGAAGAGAGTTGAATGTTTTTGAGTATTCATTAAAGACTCAAACATTCTGTGTCCAGATAATCATTAGATCATTTAATAGGACATACACTTGTGCACCAACCTAAACAACATTGTTAGTATTCCCGAACTAGATCATATAAGGAATACGTTGTTTAAGTTATTCACACACCCACCTGAGTGAGATAAGTTCTCTTGAACTTGCCGCTCAAATACACTTGGTCAGAATTGTTTTACGATCCATTAGAAATTTCTAGAACTTAGTCTTTGTATACCGGCAAAGCCGAGCTTGTAATAGACTAGAGATATCTAATAGTACTCTTAACCCAAATCCAAGTTCTGACCAAACTTGGTAGAGGACGTAGCAGTATTTACACTGTGAACCTCTCCAAATCCTTGTGTCTCTGTTGCTTACCTTATCGTTGCCGGTTGGAATTCTATCACCGGCAGATTGCATATGTTCGTACTGATTCATTGTAATTTCCATTGACCAATCTCTTGAAACTGCATTGAACTTTAGAAACAACTTTGTGTTCAAACTAAGCTCTGAAAATCTCTTATACACTATTTTTGTGTGAGTTAAAACTAAGTCATATTTTACCCGCTGCGCTTACTGATAATAGTTTGCAAACTGATAAGTGACTTTGCATTTATAAGTGTTTCTTTGTAAAAGTTTTAAAAAGGCTATTCACCCCCCTCTAGCCTATTTTCCTACCAATTGGGCCTAACAGCCCCAGCATTTCTTAACCCAAATGGCATAACTGTGTAGCAAAAGGTACCCCACGGTGTTGTGAAGGCTGTCATATGTTGATTTTCCTCGGCCATGAGAATCTGATTGTACCCAGCGAATCCATCCACGAATGAGCGAACCTCGTAGGCAGCAGTGGAGTCGACCAGCATATCGATGTTAGGGAGTGGAAAATCGTCTTTCGGGAAGCTTTGTTCAAATCCCGGAAGTCCACACAAACTCGAACCTTGCCGTTTGCCTTTCTGACTGTCACGATGTTGGCTAACCATGTCGAATACTCGATAACCTTGATGAAACCCACACTGAGGAGCTTCTCGATCTCTTCTTTGACTTGCAGAGACCATTCTGGCTTGATCTTTCTGAGCTTCTGTTTTACCGCTTGGCATCTTCTCTGATCGGAATTCTGTGCTCCGCTACCTTTCTGTCCAAACCCGGCATGTCTTTGTATGACCATGCGAACACATCCACGAACTCTCATAGTAGTGCAGTCAATCTGTCTCTGTCATCCCCTTGAAGAAGCTTCCGATCTTAGTTTCTCTTGGCTCTTCGTCGGTACCCAGATTAACAACATGCAATTCTTCATCAGCCCCTGGACCATTTTCACCACGACTACGGACCTGTTGAGCAAGTTCATTTAAGTATGTTGTGTTTTCGTGGTCTATTTCATCATAATTTGAATCGTTATTAACTTGTTCATTAAGTTCATTATTAGTTAATTCATCATTTATGATATTTGCAATCTTAGGGTACTCAAAATATCAAATTTTTCATTAGCAAAGAAAGGAAACACACGCTCGGCTATGGCCTCCATATCCTCTTGGGTGAGGGTATTAGAGACACTCTCGAACTCGAAAGTAAGTGTGAGCCGCTCTTTCTTTGTTGCTGTGCGGGGTATGCAACCCATTTCTTGGACTAAGAATTCCTAGGATACCACGAGCCCTTTCGTAGAATACCAATTGTTGATCGGCTCGGAGCTTGGCGGGATCTCACTGATAGTCTCATTCATATGACGGTGTCATGGATGGCGTTGACTTGGCATTCATTCATTATGGCAAGCTCTTCAAACATGGAGGCTAAATCTGTCGGTTCTTCCCCACGATGATTTCTGTCTCGGACTCTATAGTCACCTTCCTTCCCCACCATTCACGAGGGTGACATGGGAGTTGGTTCCCTTTCGGATTTTGGATCTCACAATCGGAGAAGATTTCGAGACCGGGCTTTTTGACACCCTTATTGTTAACCCATGGCTCGGGAAAGATCATGTATGGAACGTCTTCCCCTTTGCGGACAAAATAGCCATTCAACGTCTTGCGGTAAGGCCTTAGATTAGGGACCTCATAACGACGGCCTTCTTTACGAGTTCGGGCCTTTTCCTTCTTGATCGCTTGCTCTTGTTTCAAGTCCTCTCTGGAAGGCTCGTACCCCAAACCGAATGTGTTCTTGACAAATGGGACTTGCACAGGATGTAGGATTCCTTGTTGATATTTCCCTAGGCCTAAACCAGGGAAGTAGTCCATATTCCTCATCATGCAGAGGACTTTGTGATTGCTGGGGGTCCATGATCCGTTTCCCCCTTCTTTGTCAATGGCGTTGATTGAGACGCCGGAGAGAGTGTAGTCTGGTAAACATGCTGAACTTGGTGGACGGGCTCACCTTTCCTGTGGATAGTGACGTTTTCGGCCATGACGGTCACTATTTCATCACCATTTCGGATCTTGACACATTGATGGAGAGTTGACGGGACGGCATTAGAACTGTGAATCCATGGTCGACCCAAAAGCAAGTTGAACGAGGCCGGGATGTCAAGCACTTGGAATGGAACGGACATGACCATGCTCCCAAACACAATGTCTATTTCGATCATGCCCATGACTGTACAGGCGGTGCTGTCATAACCTCGGATTACTTGAGTAGAAGGCTTCAAATCGGAATCCTTAAGCCCCAGTATGCCCATGATTCTACCAGGCATGAGGTTGAGTGCGGAACCACCGTCCACTAAGACTCTTGAGATGGGCCTCCCCCTTGCTCGTACCTTGAGGTAAATAGCCTCGTTGTGGTCGGAACCAAATGGTGGAAGGTCCATATCGGCAAAGGTGATGACGTTGCCAAAATGAATGTGACCGATCATTGCCGTGAGGTCCTCAGGAGTAGTATCGGGAGAAATTGATGTATCATCGAGATTGCGGATGACAAGATCTCGGTGTTTCTTTGAGGATGCGATGAGGTCCCAAATAGAGATGTTGGCTTGAGTTTTCTTGAGTTGGACAAGTAGAGGATCTTCGGGAGTGTCGCGAGCTTGCGGCCTTTGAGAAGAGGAGCTTGGTGCGGAAGTGGAAGGGTTGCTTGCTATGACTCGACCGATCGAGTTAGCATGTTGACGTTCCCATCTTGCTTCTTTTTCCTATTCTGTAGTACTTCCCTCGTTACCTCATCGTAAGTCACAACATAACAAGAATTGTCAAGTTTATTCATAACATTGGGGCCCCCATTCACAATTGGGATTGAATGGGTGGTCCCCTCGAGTTCTCCTATCTCTATTACATTGACATGTTCGCCATTAGTCACTACAAATTCTTTCTTGTCTATGAGATCTTGAATGACATTGCGGAGAACGAAGCATTCCTCGGTGGTGTGGCCACTATATTGGTGGTAGCCACAATATTTGTGGTGAGCATGATTGGGGTTGACCGTCTTGGGTTGGTACCCTTGTACGGGTGTGACTTGACCCTTTGCTTTGAGGACTTCGAAAGCTTCGGTTGGAGTCATGCCTTGGAGAGGCGTGTAGACACGGTCGTTTTGAGACTTCTTCCCTTGGGGTGGAGGAACCTTTTTGTAATTCCTCATGTCGATAGTGACGGCGTTGACCGAGGCCTCTTTTGTGTAGTTGGAAGCGGCCTTGTAGCGGTAGCTAGGAGCACTTTTCTTCACTTCCTTGAGAAACTCGTCCATTCGGACCCCTGCCTCATACATTTGGGAGAAATCCGCATAGCAAGCCCCACTTAGGTGGGTGGGGAGATCAATTTTGAGATATTTGAGAAAGATGTCCATTTGCTCCTTGGTATTTGGCCTTTCCACAATCTCGGAGAGTTTATCATTCCATCTCCTTGTGAAGTCGATGAAGGACTCGTGGTCTCGTTGAGTAGTATTCTCTAGCTCTTTCCTTGTGGGCCAGTGAGTGGTGTTGCCTTGGTATTGGTTCTTGAAGGCAAGCATGGCGGAGTCCCAATCAAGACGGACAGTGAGCGGGAGAGTAGTATACCAATCTTTTACCGCCCCCTCGAGAGTGAGAGGAAAGCATTGAGCCATCACCTTGGGGGAGACCTTCTTCGGAACCATTGCCCAAATATAAGTCTCAATATGAGACATAGGACAAGAGTTGCCCTTGAATTTGCTTATGTCGGGCATCTTGAACTTATCAGGAAGAGCGGCCATAGTACTCATGAGGATGGATGATTGATAAAGGCTTGTGTCGGAGCCTTTGCCCATGTTGAGCCTATTGAATTTTTGGTCGATGTAGGCCATGATAGAATCCACCATTTTGGGCTCATTGTTCTCGGAACTTGGCTCTCCCACTTTCTTGGTGCGGGTGTTGACATAAGGACTTTTGAACAAACCTTCGGTCCATTCGGATTCATCATCGTCATTTTTGCTCTTCCCCTTGGCAAGATTAGTGAGCTTTTCTTTCATTAGCTCCATCTCGGCCTCGTGGGCCTCCCTTTGGCTATCGAGGTGGGATTGCCAAATGTCGTCTTTGCTTTGTGCCTCCTTATTAAGGGTGGAGACTTGCTCTTGGAGGAGTTGGACCATGGTTGCGAGTTGCTCGAGAGTCATGGTATTGTTGGTGTTGGAGCCGCCGGCCATTGTTGATGTAGGAGCTGTTGGAGTGATCTCTTCACGGACTAATCGATTTTCCGAATCCCGGTAGACTCTGTAAGTACCAATTAAACCTATATTGCAGAAGAGGCCCTTGTCAGTCTTGAGTAACACTTGCGGTCCACGAAGAGGCTTAGAACACACAGTTGGGCACACGACTCAAACCACATAAGAAAAGACTCTTTTTTTTATAAGTCGGAGGGAATGGATCCCTTTTAGGGTTTCTAAGAAAATAATGGAATCGTCACACTAGTATATAGACCATCTCGCGGTCCCATATACTCATCGGATTCCATCGCGTTTGTGAATCCTACATGTATCGGATTAAACTAAATTAATGTAGTAAAGCATACATGCGGGGATGGATTTTTATTTTCGTCCAAAATAACCACTTTTGGGGATGGATTTTTATTGCGTCTGTTTCAACAAGTTGGCATGTATGATTTGAAGACATTAGTTTAGGGAAATCTCGGTACATGGAAACCGACTTGAGTCACGGAGTGTTAGACCCTAACTAGAATTGTGTGGCTTGTGCTCTGCTTGAATATGAGGCTTAAAGGTCACCCCCGGCATGTAGTCATGAACTACGCCACGGGCTGAGGTTTACCGCTTCGAAAGAGGCAAGGTCGAGTGGAGCTTGAAAGTTTCTAGGACGGGCCTCGACGGGTTTGGGGTTGGACTTGTGCGACTCGATAGTGAGCAGTTGATAAGAATTGTGCGCGTAGTGTGAGGTCTAACAAGTGACAAAACATTTATTTTTTTCAAAGGAAATAAAAAAAAAACAAATAAGAGGTAATTTACAACTTTCGAATCACCCGTGTGACCGATAAAACAGAACATAAAATTAAAACAGTCTGAAGTTCAGAATAACCACTGATGCAGGCAACTGTGCCCACACCCCCATCATACTGCTCTGTTCTGAGACCTGTTTCTGTTCTGGGAACCAACCCAGAAGCGTGCGCCTCTGAGTGTTGAACGAGACGCGCGCGCCTGGCGCGATGCTATTGGGAGGCGCGCGCTTCTGGGCACACCTGTCGGATTGTCAGATTTTGGACTCAGGGGATTGCCCTGGTCCTATGTGCATATTGTAACCCCTGCAGAAATGATTAGTGGAGAATAGCAGAAGAAGAAGATGAAGAACATGAAGAAGCGGGCGATTCTGGTCCTTGATGCGGGATGCGCGTGCCTTAGGCTGAAGAGGCCAGAAGCGCGCGCCTCCCCCATCAGGAGTCAGAATGCCCAGAAAAGATGTAGATTTTGATCAGAATGCAAGTTTAACCCTCAAACGTCCCCAGCAGATTCGCCACTGTAGATACCCCGGGGGAACCACGGCTTTGGCTAGAGCACGTGAATTATCCTAGGATGTCTAACTTGTTTTTAGAGTCGCCACCTATGTTTTGAGGAACATAAGAAAACCTATTGATAATAGCCTAAGTTTGATTACGAAAGCAGAGATTCTTTGTTTTGAGGTTCAGGGGTTAGGTTACGAGATGGGAAGTACCGAAACACCCATCTCGCCCAACTAAAGTTGGTCTTGCTTGATCAAAATCTACATGAATGATAAACGTTCTTCTTCTTCTTCTTTAAATCATAAAAAGGGGTTTTAAAATAGAGTTTGGAATGTAGGAGATAACTCTTTAACCGACCTCAATGAGATGAGGTGATCATTAGAGTCATGTCCCAAAATGATTTGTTTGATAAAACAAAAAGAAAGAGAAAAGAGATGAAGTTAAGAAGAGGAAAGAAATAACTTTACCTAGACTTCAAGAGACTTCAAACACTTCTTGATGAATTCTTTAGAGAAATCCTTTGGAAATGCTTTGTAAGTGTGAAATTTTAGTGTCTTATTGAGAATGTAAGATTGAGAGCCCAAGGTCCTTGAAAATGGAGGTAAAAGGGGGGTTTTTATAGGTGAAAGAGAGATGTTTTTGTTGCCAAAACTCAGTCACCAAGAGATCTTTCCCGGGCAAAATCCTGTAAATTGAGCAAGGGAGAGAATCCTGGCCAGAAATCTGTAACCGATGCCCAGAGGCGCGCGCTTCCTGCTTTGGGGGCGGGAGGCGTGCGCGTCTGGATCCTCCTGTCGGAGGCGCGCGACTCAGAGAAGGCGATTTTGACAGAATGGACTAGAAAGTCAGCCCTGTTATTCAGTTTAGTCCCTGGACTTAACGAAGTCAGTCAGGAACTTAACGGAAGTGACAGAAACTAACGAGAAACACTTAAAATGAGGAGAAACACAAGATCAAATGTGCAATCGGGGTGAGCGGTCCAAGGCGGGGTGTCTACATCAGGCGGTGGGAGAATTATAGTGGCACACAAGCCAAGTTCATTATAAGGTTTTCCGCTGTTGCCTTTTCTGTTTCCCCAGTCTAGATTGGCCTTGGATGGGATGAATCGCTCCCTTGGGTGAGCATTTGGGTTATGACTTTGTGTCATATTCCCCCCGTTGTTACTTTGGTTCTTATGGTTATGGTTTGGTTTTCGGGATCCCGGCTTCAGCTATTTATGCTGCTCAGATGGATTTCTCAGTTGGTTTTCTCAGATGGTATTCTCAGAAAGTTATGTTTATTTGGTAAACCTTGGCTTGGTATCCACCTAAGTGTGGCATTTGTGGTATTTGTGGTATATGAGTTGGTTTTACCTATCTGTAGATACCCGGGGCGGGACCACGGCTTTAGGCCCGAGCGCGTGAATCACCCTAGGATGTCTAATTGATGTTTTAAGAGTCGCCACCCACGTTTTTGAGGAACGTAAGAAAACCTAATGTTTATGAGCCTAAGTTTGATTTACGAAAACAGAGATTCTTTGGGATGAGGGGTTCGGGGGTTAGGTTACGAAATGGGAAGTACTTAAACACCCATTTCGCCCGAGCAAAGTCGGTCTTGTTTGTTCATAATTCACTTTTTAAGATAAATGTGTTCTTCCTATTAAAATGATGATAAAAAGGGGTTTTAGAGTTTGAAATGTAGGGAGATGACTCCTAGGCCAATTCAATGTAATGAAAGGACCGTTGGTGTCATGTCCCAAATGGTTTTGGGTGATTGCACATTTGATTTGAAGAAAAAGAAGAAGAAGAAGAAGAAGAGGAGAAATGTTTAAGACCTTTACCTATAGTATCCTTCAAAAAGAATCTCTTGTGAAGCCTTGAAGAAGAGATTGAATACTTTGTTGAAGAAGTCCCAAGAAAAGTCTATGAAAGAAGTGAGTAAAAAGGTTTGAAAGTAATGATTTTCAAAAAAGTCCTCCTCCAATGATGGATTGGAGGGGTTTTTATAGTTGAAAAGTGACTGTTTTTGGAGCCAAACGGAGTCTCCAAGAAATCTTTCCCGGGCAAAATCATGTATAATGAGCAAGGGAGATATTCTTGGGCAGAATCTGTAACTAACACGCCCCAGAAGCGCGCGCATCCCACCTAGGCGGCGGAAGGCGCGCGCGTCTGGCCTCAAGGGGCGAGGCGCGCGACTCTGAGAAGCAAATTTTGACAGAATGGACTGGAAAGTTAGAACTGTTATTCAGTTTAGTCCCGGGACTTAACGGAGTCCGTCTGGAACTTAACCAAAGTAACAGAAACTAACAGGAAACACTTAAAAGAGGGAGAAACACAAAATCAAGTGTGCAATCGGGGTGAGCGGTCCAAGGCGGGGTGTCTACAGAGCCCCTCGGCGGCGTGGATTGCGAAGCAAACGCGCCGACGAAAGACAGACATCCGCCTAGGACATCACCAAGAAAAGGAAAAGACTCGATAAAAGCAGGAATTTGAAATTGCGGAGGATAGGGGTGCGCTCCCTGTGTGAGGGCTTTGAGAAGATAAGGGTGCGCTCCCTGTGTGAGCGGCTTTGCCAATAGCGGGATCCGTTTGCTGGAAGCGGGATCTGTTTGCTGGAAGCGGGATCTTTTTGCTGATAGCGAGATCCGTTTGCTGGAATGCGGGACCCGGAGGACCGTCTGCTGAGTGCGGGACCCGGGGACCGTTTGCTGGAGTGCGGGACCCGGGGCCGTTTGCTGAGCGCGGGACCCGAGGACGTTTGCTGAAGTGCGGGACGTTTGCTGAAGCGCGGGACCGGGGGACCGTTTGCTGAAGCGCGGGACCCGGGGACCCATTTGCTGAAGCGCGGGACCCGGAGACCGTTTGCTGAAGCGCGGGACCCGGGGACCGTTTCTGAAGTGCGGGACCCGAGGACCGTTTGCTTAAGTGAGGACTGTTTGTTGAGGTGCGGGACCCGGAGGACCGTTTGCTGAAGTGCGGGACCCGGAGGACTGTTTGCTGAGGTGCGGGACCCGGGGGACCGTTTGCTGAAGCGCGGGACCCGGGGGACCGTTTGCTGAAGCGCGGGACTCATGGGACCGTTTGCTGAAGCGCGGGACCCGGAGGACCGTTTGCTGAAGCACGCGACCCGGAGGACCGTTTGCTGAAGTGCGGGACCCGGGGGACCGTTTGCTGAAGTGCGGACCCGGGGGACTGTTTGCTGAAGTGCGGGACCCGGAGGACTGTTTGCTGAAGTGGAGGACTGTTTGTTGAGGTGCGGGACCCGGAGGACCGTTTGCTGTAGTGCGGGACCCGGAGGACCGTTTGCTTTGAATGGATGTAGATCTTGTTTGATGATGAAGCAGTGATTCCGTGGATCATCCCAGACCAAGTTGTTGTCGTGAGTCGTACATTGACTGTTTGACTTTGACTTTTGACGGGGTGCGGGCACAGTTGACTGCGGAGTGCTTTGTGCTGGGGATGAATTGTAAAAACTGATCTTTTGAGAATTAACGGTGTCTGTTACGAATCTCATTCAGCTTGTAGTGGGGGAGCTGAAAACTCAGATGAACATGGATGTGACACCTTGATTTCCCGCGTGGGGAGTTGTGTTTGAATTCCTCAGAGAGCAAAGGCGCGTGCGTCTGGTCTTCGCTGTGGGAAGCGCGCGCGTCTTAGTGACATAGCGGGGGGCGCGCGCATTCCGTCCCAGTTCAGCATACATAGACAGACAGTTCACTTTTCGGCGAGTTTTTTCAAAATTTCGAAGAGCCCTCCAAATTCTGAACCAAATTTTCGCGGAGAAATCACCCCAAAACACTTTCTTGTTGTTCTAGGTGCGATTCTATCATAGAAACGATGTCGGATCGTCAACAATCTCCTCCATTCGAGATGCCACAGGGCGAGGAGCCCGAGGTTGGAATTGAGGCGATGGACCCGAGTTTGCTCACGTATCAGCCGCATACCCATATCTCCCACTTTGTTACAGCGGGATTGGTAAGAATTTTTCATTCTCTTTGTGATTTTCGCACTTTTGGGGCTGCTCTGTTTCACCCGTATTTTTTCGCTGCAACTTCTTTCGTTGATTGTCGCTGTTGACTTACTGCAAGAAACATGTTCGGATACCCCTTTTCATACCCACGCACTCGTATGCATGTTGAAGTTTCTGTTTCGGGTTTGTCCGTTTTCTAGCCGTTATGCTGACGAAATTTTCGTTGTTTCTTGTTTCTTTTCAGGAGTGGAGCCGCCTGTCGGAGATTCGAGGCGGAGCTCATGGCCCGGTCACCATCTGGAGTAAGCTACCCGAGAATGTCAGGGCTCGGGTTCAGGCCACCCATTTTGGCCTCTTTATTACCAGTCTACCGGCGTTGAAGAATGATCCGGATGTTATTCAGGCTCTGAGAGAGAGATGGTGGGACACCACCCATACTTTCCATCTGCCTATGGGAGAGGTCACGATGACGCCCACTGATTTCACGGCATTGACTGGTCTGCCGTTTGCGGGGGAGCCTGTCCCTTGTGTTTTGAGGGGGACCCTTCAGACTGCTGACGAGCTGTTGGCCCTGGTTGACTGCGGCTTCCCGGTGAAGAACTACCGAGTCACTTGGGGGAGCATCCGTCAGTATTTTAGTACTCTTGCAGCCGAGCCTTTGGGTGTCACTGCTGAGCGGGTCGATGCTGTGGCCCGTTGTTTTATATGGTACCTGTTGTCCCATACTCTTTTTGCCAGTGGAGGGTCATCGGCTTCCTTGGCTTTGCTTGACTTGTTGGTAGACTTGGACCAGGCCGGTCATTATAACTGGGGTGCAGCGGGCTTGGCTGCTTGTTATCATGGTATGGATCTGACCAGCCGTTCGACCACTAGCTCGGTCACGGGTTTCAGCCTATTGTGGGAGGTATACTGCTTTCCCTTTTCTTTTCGGCCTTCTTGTTATTGCTCTACTGTATCTCTGAACTGTCATTTAATTCTGCTCTTGCCTCTATTTTGCAGCTATGGGCCTTTGCTGTCTTGGAGCTGAGGGACTTCAAGATTAACAGAGAGGGTCAGCCCCAGTATCCAGACTGTGTGAGGTGGTCGTATAGGGAGAGGAACGTGAGGACTGGTACTGTTCCCATCAGCCTGCTTTCAGCTCGGCGCCACTTGGATTCTTTGAGGCCGGAGGCTGTCGCCTCTTCTTTGTTTCCGTGGAGAGCTATTTATGCCTTTATTGAGCATACCCTGATTCCCACCAGCTCGAGGCTTCTGATGAGCTCAGTGGAGTGTATGGCGATGTATCTTGGAGAGAGAGTGTTTTGGCAGCAAGGTGGTCAGGTGACGGACTTCCACCACCCTCCTAGGCCAGCGGTTCCTGATGTTCCTCCTTTCTGTCCTCGTAATTGGAGGGCTCTTTCAGAGGCAGACCGGGCAGTCTACCTTGCGGGGGTTGATGCTGTCCCTTTCATTCATCTAGAGCAGGATTACGGTTTATTCCGGGAGCATAACCTCCAGCAGGGTTTCATGTTTACTGATCCGAGGGAGACACATGCTGCTCCACAGACTTCGGCTCGATTTTATCCCACCGGTGCTGGATATTGCTTTGATCCCCCTTTGCCTCCCTCATATTATACTTACTCGAACTTTGGGGTGTATGAGGAGCAGAGGGAGATTGTTCCCGAGGACATGTCGCCGGAGAGAGAGCCTCCTGTTCAGGCTGCTGTGGTATATTTTCCTGACTGTCTTTGCATTTCTCAGTTCCAGTCTCGTTTCTCTGTTCTTTGTATTGATGCAACTTCCTTTTTTTTTCTGTTCTCTGTTGCAACAGGTACCTGTAGCTGCTTATAGGCACTTGGGCAGACAGAACAAAGGGATGAGGAGGAGACTCCGTCAGCTGGAGGAGAGGGTGCTAGGGCTGTGCAGGGATATTGCTGCCATGACTAGAGATGCTGCTGGTGCTGTCTCTGGTGCTGCGAGAGGAGCTGCCCGAGGTGCTCGAGGCATGGGACGAGGTGCAGGGATGCTGCACTGGACATTGATGAGGTGTCTCTTCGGCGAGGCAGTCACTGAGCAGGAGTCTGAGCCGAGGAGGTAGCCATAGTAGGAGTCTGATCCGAGGAGGTAGCCAGAGCCGGGGTGGTGCTAGTTCATCAGGGAGAGCTGCCAAGAGGACCCGGCATGATGTTGTGGTGGAGACATTTGAGGAGGAAGAATCCGTTGATGATGATGATGATGATGATGACGAGGAGACTGAGAGCGGCAGTGGGGGTGGGCACGGTGCTGCCGATGATGATGATTCTGAGTAGCCTTCTGGGGAGGACGAGAGATTGAAAACATTTTTATTTACCTGTAATAAACATTTAGCATGTATTTACAATCCTAGCTATTTACTATGCCTTTTAGTTATCTGTCTAGACTCGTTCCTAAGTGTCGACTCTTTACAAACAAATGTGTGCCCAAATGTGTTCATCATGGTTGCTTGAACTCCTTTTATGTGCTGGGATCTGATTTCTTGCAAGTTGAAGGCGTTTGAACGTGCCTGGGCTTCTTTCTTGAACTGACAAGGGCATGTTCTGTTTCTGTCTGTGTCAAACGCGCGCGCGTCTGGCTTTGGTCGCGGGGGCGCGCGCATCTGGAATCGCTTGTCGGAGGCGCGCGCTTCTGGCTTGCTGAATTCTAGCCCTTTCTTTTCTGAGCAGGGCACTCCAACAGCTATAAATTCAAATCATTTTCGATCAGGATGATCACACAGCAATACTTTGCATCCTTTTCTTTACCCTATACCTCAAAATTCTTGTAGCGATGGCCCCGATGACCTTTACTTTTGAAGTCAAGGTTTCCGTCCCCGAAGGTGATAATTCCGTCCCCATTGCTCCAATTGTGAAGACGCGTCCTAGCGTTTTTGATCGTTTGGAAGACCAAATGAGGATGTTGTTGCCGCGGATTCTGTGAAGCCGGTGGTCCACGTGAGGGATTATAGGCCTCGTTATTTGCCTAAGAAGAAGAAAGGCAAGGGGAATTCTTCTCATGTGTGGAAGCGTCCCGTGGTTGTTCCGGTCAAAGCTCCTTCCAGCAAGGGCAAGGAGAAGGTTGTTGATGAAGCTCCGTCTCGTCCGAGTGTCTTTTCTCGTCTTGGTGGTCTCGAGAATGCTCCGCCTCCCTCCAAGAAGACTAAAGGCCGTCCCCAAAAGCGATGGGTCCCCAAACCGAAGAAAGATTAAATATTTCTTTGTACCCCATGAGATTGCAATTTAGAATAGACCACTTGTTAGGATTTGATGTTTTAATGTCTTTTATTAGTTCAACATTTTCATTGTAATGATAAGAATGATTTAGTGAATGAATAAAAATTGCATCTCATTAATTTGAAATGATTTGGGTATTTTTTATGTTTTAGACCGCACCCGAAGGTTGCCTACGTTCCTCCAGTGTAGAGGCTCAGGTCTCCGTAGTTCAAACAAACGAAGACCATTTTTTTTTTAGACCGCCCTTGCGGGTTTTCAATCTAGCGGGCTTCTTTTTTGCACGTGCTCTAATTTTTTCCTAGGCCGCCCTTGCGGGTTTTCAACCTAGCGAGCTTTTTTTTTTTTTTTTTTTTTTTTTATGGTCTTCGTTTATTAGACGTAAAACCTCTTCAATTTGTCGAGGTTGACTTCTTTTGGCAGTTGATCTCCGTCTAAGTCCACGAGTCGGACTGCACCGCCGCTTAGTATCTTCTTGACTACGTACGGACCAATCCATCGGGGTCCCCATTTTCCAAGGGGGTTCATGGCATTAGGAGGGTGTTGTCTTAGGACCAAATCTCCCACACTGATGTTTCGGGGCTTCACCTTTTTGTTGAAAGCCCTATACATTCTTTGTTGATAGGCCCTCGTACGTTCGATTGCTCTTAGCCTTCTCTCGTCGAGTAGGGCTAGCTGTTCATATCGACTTTGCATCCAATCGACTTCATTGACTTGGTTCTCGAGGAGGACCCACAGGGATGGAACTTCGAGCTCTATTGGTAGCACAGCTTCGGAACCATATACCAGTGCATAAGGAGTTTCTCCAGTCGCTGTCCGTATTGACGTGCGGTAGCCCCATAATGCTAGAGGTAACTTTTCGGGCCAATCCCTTCTAGTGGAGGCCATTTTCTTCACAATGGTCTCGATTGTCTTATTAGCTGCCTCGACCGCGCCGTTTGCTTGAGGGCGGTATGGAGATGACTTGTGCTTGGTAATCTTGTATTCTACCAGGAGTGCGTCCATCTCTTTCTCAAAGTGAGACCCGTTGTCTGAGATGATCTCATGAGGAACGCCGTATCGGCACATGATGTGGGTTTTCACGAATTCGGCCACTTTCTTGGCGTTAAGAACTCGGTAAGCTTGTGCTTCGACCCATTTTGTAAAATAGTCCACGGCTACTAGGACGAAAGATTGTCCGTTGCTTCCAGTAGGTTGAACTTTGCCGATGATGTCTATGCCCCAACAAGAGAAAGGCCAAGGCGTGGTCATATTGTAAAGCTGTGAGGGTGGAGCGTGCTGTAGATTGGCATGGAATTGGCATTTGGCGCACCTCTTGACTTTCTCGATGCAGTCCCTTTCCATGGTACTCCAATAATAACCCATGCGGAGTATCTTCTTGGCCAACATAAACCCGTTCATGTGAGGCCCACATTCACCTTCGTGGATCTCATGCATTATTTCTTGAGCTTCGGTCTCATTTGCACATAGGAGATTGATCCCCTCGTGATGCCTTTTGTAGACTCTGTCCCCAATCAGTACATATCGGGAGGCTAGTCTTTGCAATGCCATTTGAGACTTCTTATTGCTGTTTTCAGGATAAGTACCATCCTTGAGGAAATTCATGATATCTGCGTACCACGGGGAGTTTGTTTGGACCTCGTTGATCTCAATACTCATGCAGTATGCCGGACTGTTTCGTCGGGAAATTTTGAAGGGCTTCACCATTTTACCCTCAGGCATTTCGACCAGTGAAGCGATGGTGGCTAGTGCATCAGCAAAACGGTTCTTGTCCCTTGGCAGGTAATTGAAGGTGATTTCTTGAAATTGTTCAACCAACTCCTCGAGATGTTGACCATACCGTTGCAGGGTCGAGTCTTGAATCTTCCATTTTCCAGATGTCTGATTGATGATGAGCAAGGAATCACCGAATACTTCTAAACTTGTGACATTTCTCTCGAGGGCTGCTTCGAGCCCCGCTATGCAAGCTTCGTACTCAGCTGTGTTGTTAGTGGCTTCAAATTCGAGGCGGATGGCGATTGGAGTATACATGTCCTTTGGATCAACGTAACATCCCTATGCCATATCCATGCTTATTGGCTGCGCCATCGAAAAAAAGTTGCCACTTATTTTCCTCTGTTGTAGCGCAAATTAAATGCTCGTCGGGGAACTGTACATCTTCCCCCTTCACTTCGTCACACGGAAATTCAGCAAGCTGATCACTGAACACCTTCCCCCTGATGGATTTGAGTGTGACGTAAGTGATATCGTAGCCGGCGAGCATGAAATACCATTTGGCTATTCTTGTTGACATGAAAGGCTTCTCGAAGATGTAGCGGAGCGGGTCCACTTTTGCTACCAACTTGATTGGGAAGGCCTCCATGTAATGCTTGAGCTTTTGAGTAACCCAAACCAATGCAGCACAAGACTTCTCTAAGACAGAGTAGTTCTTTTCAGCTCCTTGAAACCGTCGGCTGACAAAGTAGATGGCATTCTCTTTTTGTGGAGTCTCGCTGTTCTTGTGCTAACATAGCCCCTAGGGCTTCATCATTGACAGTGAGATAGAGCAAGAGAGGCTTCTCTTCGTGTGGTGGAACCAAAACTGGAGGGCATGTCAAGTAATGCTTCACTTGGTCGAAGGCTTCTTGGCACGCATCGGTCCATTCTAGAGCCACATTCTTTTTGAGTAGCTTGAAGATTGGCTCACACATGGAAGTGAGTTGGTGCACAAACCGACTGATGTATTGAAGTCTGCCCATGAAACCTTTGATTTCTTTCTGCGTCCTTGGGGGAGGCATGTCAATGATTGCCTTGATCTTGGAGGGATCGGCTTCAATTCCTCTTTCAGTGACCATGTAACCAAGAACCTTTCCTCTGATGACCCCAAAAGTGCACTTTGCGGGATTGAGTCTCATCTTGTGTTGTCGAAGCCTTTCAAAGAATTTGCGAAGATCGATCAAATGTTGACCATTGGTTCCCTTCGAATGGATGATCATGTCGTCTACATAGACCTCGATCTCTTTATGAATCATATCGTGGAATAGATCCGTAACAGCCCTCTGGTAGGTAGCCCAGCGTTCCTTAGTCCGAACGGCATGACTGTGTAGCAGAAAGTGCCCCACGGAGTTGTGAAAGCTGTCTTGTGTTGATCTTCTTCAGACATGAGGATCTGATTGTAACCGGCAAAACCGTCCACAAATGAGCGGACTTCATAGTTGGCAGTTGAATCGACGAGCATGTCGATGTTTGGTAGTGGAAAATCATCTTTCGGGGAAGCTTTGTTCAAATCCCGGAAGTCCACACAAACTCGAACCTTGCCGTTTGCCTTTCTGACTGTCACAATGTTGGCTAGCCAAGTCGGATACTCAATGACTTTGATGAAACCCACACTGAGGAGCTTTTCAATCTCTTCTTTGACTTGTAGAGACCATTCTGGCTTGATCTTTCTGAGCTTCTGCTTTACTGGCTTGGCGTCCTCTCTGATCGGAATTCTGTGCTCCGCGACCTTTCTGTCCAAACCGGCATGTCTTTGTATGACCATGCGAATACATCCACAAATTCTCTGAGCAGTGCAGTCAATTTGTCTTTGTCTTCCCCCTTGAAGAAGCTGCCAATCTTCGTTTCTTTCGGCTCTTCGTCGGTACCCAGATTAACAGTATGCAATTCTTCATCAGCCCCTGGACCATTTTCACCACGACAACGAACCTGTTGAGCTAGTTCATTTAGGTATGTTATGTTTTCGTGGTCTATTTCATCATAATTTGAATCGTTATTAACTTGTTCATTAAGTTCGTTATTAGTTAATTCATCATTTATGATGTTTGCAATCTCGGGGTACTCAGAAATATCAAATTTTTCATTAGCAAAGAAAGGAAACACACGCTCGGCTATTGCCTCCATATCCTCTTGGGTGAGGGTATTAGAAACACTCTCGGACTCGAAAGTAAGTGTGAGCCGCTCTTCCTTTGTTGCTGTGCGGGGTATGCAACCCATTTCTCGGACCAAGAAATCCTCGGATACTAAGGGCCCCTTCGTTGAATACCAGTTGTTGATTGGCTCGGAGCTTGGTGGGATCTCACTGATGGTTTCCTTTCTGACAACAGTGTCGTAGATGGCGTTGACTTGACAATCGTCCATGATGGCAAATTCTTCGAACATGGAGGCTAGATCGGATAGTTCTTCCCCCACGGTAACCTCTACCTCGGACTCTATAGTCACTTTCTTGCCCCACCACTCTCGGGGTGACATTGGAGTAGGTTCCCTTTCTTGTGTCGGGATTTCACAATCAGTGAAGATCTCGAGACCGGGCTTTCTGACGCCCTTGTCGTTAACCCATGGTTCGGGAAAGATCATGTATGGAACATCTTCCCCTTGGCGAACAAAATAACCGTTTAGTGTGTTGCGGTAGGGTTTCAAGTCAGGGATTTCATATCGTCGACCTTCTTTGCGAGCTTGGGTCCTTTGATTCTTGACTGCTTGCTCGTACTTCAAGTCATCCTTGGTAGGTTCGTATCCCAGACCAAATTTGTTCTTGACAAAAGGAACTACCACGGGGTGGAATATCCCTTGTTGATGCTTCCCTAGGCCTAAACCGGGAAAGTGATTCATGTTCCTCATCATGCGGAGGACTTTAGGATTGCGGGGGCCATTGTCTGTTTCCCCCTTCTTTGTCGATGGTGTTGACGCCGGAGAGAGTGGCATCTTCTATCCCGTGTTGGACTTGGTGAACGGGTTGTCCCCCATTTGTGGATGGTGACATTCTCGGCCATGATAGTGACTATCTCGTCCCCATTTCTGATCTTGACACACTGATGGAGAGTGGAAGGTACCGCATTGGAACTGTGGATCCAAGGTCGGCCCAGAAGTAAGTTGAATGAAGCAGGGACATCAAGTACTTGGAATGGGACGGACATGATCATGCTTCCAAATTCGATATCAACTTCTAACATTCCCATGACTGTACGGGCAGTGCTGTCGTACCCTCTAATGACTTGTGCGGAGGGTTGTAAATCGGAGCTTTTGAGCCCCAGTATGCCCATGACTCGGCTAGGCATTAAGTTGAGTGCAGAGCCACCGTCTACTAGAACCCTTGAGATGGGTCTCCCCCTTGCCCTTACTTTGAGGTAGATGGCTTCATTGTGTTCGGACCCAAATGGCGGGAGGTCCATGTCGGCAAAAGTGATGACATTGCCGAAGTGAATGTGACCTATCATTGCTGTGAGGTCCTCGGGTGTCGTGTCGGGAGAGACTGATGTGTCATCCAAGTTCTTGATGACGAGGTCTCGGTGTTTCTTTGATGATGCAATAAGGTCCCAGATGGATATGTTGGCTTGCGTCTTCTTGAGCTGTGTTAACAAAGGATCTTCGGGTATGTCGCGTGCTTGCGATCTTTGAGAAGAGGTGCTGGTTGCTGCAGTATTGGGAGGGATTGTGCTCGTTGTTACTCGGCCACTGCGAGTGAGCACGTTCACGGTCCCTTGTAGCTTCTTCTTCCTATTCTCTAAGACTTCCCTCATAATCTCATCATAAGTCACAACATAACAAGAATTATCAAGTTTATTCATATCATCGGAGCCCTCATTCACAATTGGGATCGAATGAGTGGTTCCTTCAATTCTCCTACCTCTATTACATTGACACCACCCTCATTAGGGATTATGAATTCCTTCTTGTCTATGAGGTCTTGGATGGTGTTGCGGATGGAGAAGCAATCCTCGGTGAGGTGGCCGGTGCATTGATGATAGTCACACCATTTGTGGTGAGCATGATTGGGACGGAGCGGTTGTGGTTGCTTGTACCCTTGAAGAGGGGTGGTTTGTCCCTTGGCCTTTAGAGCTTCATAGGCCTCGGTGATGGTCATGCCGTTGAGAGGAGTGTAGACGCGGTCGTTTTGGAACCGCTTGCCTTGTGGTGGAGGAACCTTCTTGTAATTCCCCTTGTCAGTAGTAACGGCATTGACAGAAGCCTCTTTGTTTGAACTAGAGGCGGCCTTGTATCGGTAGGTAGGAGTGGCCTTTTTAATCTCCTTGAGCAAGTCATCCATGCGTACCCCCGCCTCATACATTTGGGAGAAGTCGGAGTAGCAAGCCCCACTTAGGTGGGTGCGGAGATCAATCTTGAGACATTTGAGAAAGATGTCCATTTGCTCTTTTGTGTTCGGCCTCTCAACAATTTCAGAGAGCTTGTCATTCCATCTCCTTGTGAAGTCAATGAAGGACTCGTTGTCTCTTTGAGTGGTATTCTCGAGCTCTTTCCTTGTGGGCCGGTGAGTGGTGTTGCCTTGATATTGATTCTTGAAGGCAAGCATAGCGGCATCCCAATCAAGACGGACAGTGAGCGGGAGAGTTGCATACCAATCCTTTGCCGCCCCCTCCAGGGTGAGAGGAAAGCATTGAGCCATAACTTTTGGGGAGACCTTCTTCGGAACCATAGCCCAAATGTAAGTCTCGATGTGGCCATCGGGCATGAGTTGCCCTTAAACTTGCTAATGTCGGGCATCTTGAATTTGTCGGGAAGAGCGGCCATCGTGCTCATGAGGATGGATGACTGATAAAGGCTTGTGTTGGAGCCTTTTCCCATGTTGAGGCCGTCGAATTTCTGATCAATGTAGGCCATTTTTTGGGGTCGTTGTTGTCGGTGCTTGGTCCCCCCACTTTTTTGGTACGGGCACTGACATATGGGCTTTCAAACAAACCCTTGGTCCACTCGGATTCTCATTGTCATTAACCCCCTTGTTCTTGGAGAGTTTGAGGAGCTTGGCTTTCAGTTGGTCAACCTCGGCCTCGTGGCCTCCCTTTGACTGTCGACATGAGCTTGCCACAAGGCTTCTTTGGTTTGAGCCTCGTTGTTGAGAGTGGTGATTTGTTGTTGGAGTGTTTGAACCATGGCAGAAAGTTGTTCGAGAGTCATGGCGTTGTTGGTGTTGGAGTCGCCGGCCATTGATGATGTAGAAGCTGTTGGAGTGATCGGTTCACGGACAAGCCTGTTGGATGAATCTCTGTAGATGCGGAGAGTACCAATCGACCTATAATTGGAGAAGTAGCCCTTGTCAGTCTCGGTTCACACTTTCGGTCCATGAAGAGGTTGAGAACACACAGTTGGGCACACGACTCGAACCACATAAGAAAAAGACTTTTTTTTTTTTATTTTATAAGTCGGAGGGAGTGGGTCCCTTTTGGGGTTTCTAAGAAAATAATGGAATCGTCACACTAGTATATAGACCATCTCGCGGTCCCATATACTCATCGGATTCCATCACGTTTGTGAATCCTACATGTGTCGGGATTAAACTAAATTAATGTAGTAAAGCATACATGCGGGGACGGATTTTTATTTTCGTCCAAAATAACCACTTTTGGGGACGGATTTTTATTGCGTCCGTTTCAACAAGTTGGCATGTATGATTTGAAGACATTAGTTTAGGGAAATCTCGGTACATGGAAACCGACTTGAGTCACGGAGTGTTAGACCCTAACTAGAATTGTGTGGTTTGTGCTCGGCTTGAATATGAGGCTTAAAGGTCACCCCCGGCATGTAGTCATGAACTACGCCACGGGCTGAGGTTTACCGCTTCGAAAGAGCCAAGGTCGAGTGGAGCTTGAAACTTTCTAGGACGGGCCTCGACGGGTTTGGGGTTGGACTTGTGCGACTCGATAGTGAGCAGTTGATAGGAATTGTGCGCGTAGTGTGAGGTCCATCACGTGACAAAAATTTTTTATATATTTTTTTTTGAAAAGAGATAAAAAAAAAAACACATAAGCACGTAAATTACAACTCCCGAATCACCCGTGTGACCGGTAAATAAAAACATAAAATTAAACAGTCCAAGGGTTCAATTCTGTTCTGATGCAGGCAACTGTGCCCACACCCCACTGTTCTGTTCAGTCACTGAAACCTGTTCTTGCCCTGGAAATTGGCCCAGAAGCGCGCGCCTCTTGCTAGTGTTGTGGGAAGCGCGCGACTGGCGCATAGAAACTGGGAGGCGCCCGCTTCTGGGCTCACCTGTCAGATTATCAGAAAACTTATGGACCAGGGGATTGCCCTGGTCCTGATTGTGTGATGGAACCCCTGCGATGATTGTTAGCACGAAATAATAGGAAGAATAGGAAGAACACATGGAAGGCGGGCGATTCTGGAATTTGACGCGGGACGCGCGCGCTTTGGCCATGAAGGTCCGAGGCGCGCGCTTCCCATGTCAATTTCCAGAATGCCCAGAAAAGTGAATTATGAACAGAAACACAAGTTTAACCCTCAAGCATCCCCAGCGGAGTCGCCACTGTAGATACCCCGGGGGCGGGACCACGGCTTTAGGCTAGAGCGCGTGAATCACCCTAGGATGTCTAATTGATGTTTTAGAGTCACCACCCACGTTTTTTAGGAACGTAAGAAAACCTAATGTTTATGAGCCTAAGTTTGATTTACGAAAACAGAGATTCTTTGGGATGAGGGGTTCGGGGGTTAGGTTACGAAATGGGAAGTACTTAAACACCCATTTCGCCCGAGCAAAGTCGGTCTTGTTTGTTCATAATTCACTTTTTAAGATAAATGTGTTCTTCCTATTAAAATGATGATAAAAAGGGGTTTTAGAGTTTGAAATGTAGGGAGATGACTCCTAGGCCAATTCAATGTAATGAAAGGACCGTTGGTGTCATGTCCCAAATGGTTTTTGGTGATTGCACATTTGATTTGAAGAAAAAGAAGAAGAAGAAGAAGGAGAGAGAGAAATGTTTAAGACCTTTACCTATAGTATCCTTCAAAAAGAATCTCTTGTGAAGCCTTGAAGAAGAGATTGAATACTTTGTTGAAGAAGTCCCAAGAAAAGTCTATGAAAGAAGTGAGTAAAAAGGTTTGAAAGTAATGATTTTCAAAAAGTCCTCCTCCAATGATGGATTGGAGGGGTTTTTATAGTTGAAAAGTGACTGTTTTTGGAGCCAAACGGAGTCTCCAAGAAATCTTTCCCGAGAAAAATCATGTATAATGAGCAAGGGAGAGATTCTTGGGCAGAATCTGTAACTGACACGCCCAGAAGCGCGCGCATCCCACCTAGGCGGCGGAAGGCGCGCGCGTCTGGCCTCAAGGGGGGAGGCGCGCGACTCTGCGAAGCAAATTTTGACAGAATGGACTAGAAAGTTAGAACTGTTATTCAGTTTAGTCTCGGGACTTAACGGAGTCCGTCTGGAACTTAACCAAAGTAACAGAAACTAACAGGAAACACTTAAAAGAGGGAGAAACACAAAATCAAGTGTGCAATCGGGGTGAGCGGTCCAAGGCGGGGTGTCTACACTATCATACTATATGCTATGTGATGCTTATGATATTGTTCTTTATGCTTATCATTTTAGCATGAACGTAGTTGCATTTAGTAGCTTACTGAGATTCATTCTCACCCTTTATTTTTTTACTGTTTTAGATAAAGGCGAGTCCAGGGGATAGGATACTTTGGCACGGGAGGACGTTGGAGTGGTAAGAGTTGGGACTTGTTTTGTTAAGTTACATTATGTAAATGTAAAACCTTTTGGGTAGAGTACCCGTAGTTTCTTATTGTAACACCTATTTTGGATAATGTTGGTGTATGTACATTTGTATAAAAGTTTGTAAGCCTTCGGCTAAAGTACTTTCGTTGTGAAAGTTGGTTGTAAAGTTTGTTTAAAGTTAAATGAAGTCTTTGAACTTCAAGTGTGATTTTGTTAAACTTTATGAAAGTACATTTCGAAAAAAATTTCAAAAAGTGTTTTATAACGTATTCCACTCGTGTCCCGAGCGTGGGGCCAAGTAGGACCACGGGTCTGGGGCGCGACAACGGAAAGAGGTAAATTCAATACAAAGCGGACGAAGGTATTTTTGTTGGGTATGCTAAACATTCTAAAGCTTTTCGCGTTTTCAATAGATTTACTTTAGTGATAGTTGAATCTGTACATGTTACATTTGATGAACATTTTCTCCTTGAGCCACATTTGGCTCCAAATATTGCTGATGATTCTGTTGAGTCCATTGAGACAGGTGCGCACATTCCTACTGCGCATACACAAGATCAGAATGCATCAACTGAAGGAATTCCATCTACATCAGTTATGCAAATTTTTGTCAATAGCGCACCAAGTTGAAGCTTCAGTTGCACCATACAATGCGCCTGGAGATTCCACTAATGCGCATCAATCTAATTCTGCACCTGGTGTCACTCACTCTTTCAATTCTGAACCAGTTCAACCCCAACTTTAATGATTTTGATGCTTGTGAAGATGTACCAATTGAAGACCTTCAAGTTACTACACTCAACCTAACTTACCTCCTGAAATTCGTGAAGTTAGAGATCACCCAATCACTAATATCATTGGTGATCTACATATTGGGGTTCGTACAAGGAGAGCTACTGTCTCGACCCCGGACCCCGCGGCCCGAGACCGCGATCTGGACGTCGACTCTAAAACCAAAACTGTGAAATACGAAGTTAAAAATTCCATTTGATACCAAAAGGTGATGATCCAAAGTTTTACAAAAACAAGTTTGATAAAGACCAATTACAACTATCATAAAACTTCCACAAGTTTATGCCCAAACAAATTACAAATATACAATTCTTAGTGACGTCATTGTTTGGTACAACTACCCCAAAAATGGTTACACATTTACATAATGTAAACCAACCTATATCAACCTTCCCCAAAAGAATGGATCCACACCTCGACGTCCTCTTTCTCGTGATCAGCGAGACTAATCCTTAGCACCTGGGGGGGGGGGGGTTAAGGAAAAACAAAGATAAAAGAAAGGGGTGAGATAAATCTCAATAAGTTACTAATGCAACTACATGACATGCTATGATGCAATATACAATAAGCAATAATAAATATCACATGACACATAGCATTTATCACATAACAGATAGCAGCGGCAAATAAACACATAACAAAGGATATAGCCAAGGTTTTCCAAACCGGAACATCCAAATAAAGGATCGCTGCGCAGCTTCAATAATCACAAATCATCATCTTCATAATAGCATGAAAGCCGAAGAGAAAA
>JAOWBW010003299.1:0-35075 GCA_026119855.1 Campanula takesimana
TCAGCTTCTGTTGTAGAATCAGCGGTTGTACTTTGCTTGGAACTCTTCCAGCTTACAGCTCCACTATTTAACATAAACACAAAACCCGATTGCGATCGGCTATCATCTTTGTCGGTTTGGAAGCTTGCATCCGTGTAAGCATTTACACGAGATCATCTTCCATTCCTCCATAGACCAAAACGAGTCTTTAGTTCTTCTTAAGTACATAAGAATCGCTTTTACAGCTACCCAGTGATTTCGCCAGGGTCGGATTGGTATCTACTTGTCATGCTCAAAGCATAAGATACATCCGGCCTAGTACAAATCATGGCATACATGATGGACCCAATTGCCGAAGCATATGGAACATCATTCATTTTCTCATGCTCATCGTTTGTCTTAGGACATTGAGTCTTGCTTAGAGAAACTCCATGTAACACCGGCAAGGTGCCTCTCTTAGAATTTTCCATACGGAATCTCTAATGACCTTGTCAATGTATGTACTTTGGCTTAAACAAGTAGCCTCTTTGATCTATCTCTATAGATCTTAATGCCAAGTATATATGCGGCTTCGCCCATATCTTTCATTGCAAAGCACTTTCCTAACCAAGTCTTCACAGACTGAAGTGTAGGAATGTCGTTTCCAATGAGTAATATGTCATCCACGTATAAAATAAGGAATAGCACTATGCTCCCACTAATCTTCTTGTATACACAAGGCTCATCTTCGTTCTTGATGAAACCAAACTCTTTGACTGATTCATCAAAACGGAGATTCCAACTCCTAGAAGCTTGCTTCAATCCATAGATGGATCTCTGCAATTTGCATACTTTAGAATCTTGTTCAAAACCTTCTGGTTGTGTCATATACACATCCTCTTGGAGTTTTCTATTTAGGAAGCGGTTTTGACGTCCATTTGCCATATTTCATAGTCATGATATGCGGCAATGGCAAGCAAAATTCTTATAGACTTGATCATTGCTACGGTGAAAAGGTTTCATCATATAGTCAATACCATGAACTTGCCTATAACCCTTCGCTACAAGTCTAGCTTTGTAAGTATGTACCTTCCCATCCATGTCAGTCTTCTTCTTGAAGACCCATTTGCATCCTATGGTTTTTACACCTTCGGGCGCATCAATCAAATTCCAACTTGATTGTCTTGCATGGATTGAAATTCGGATTCCATGGCTCCAAGCCACTTGTCCGAATCAGGAGAAGACATCGCCTCTTGGTAGGTTGACGGTTCATCATTCTCAATGATTTCTACCTCATTACTATCCGTTACGAGAAATCCATATCTCTCGGGGCTCGATCGTAACCTACTAGATCTGTGAGTTGCTTGTGTATTTTGAACAGGTTCCACAACTCCTTGTGGTTCTTGTTCTTGTTTCACTATTGTTCAATGTTATTTTCTGGGTCTCAAATTTCTTCAAGATTTTTATTTTACTCCCACTGTTTCTTTGGAGAGAACTCTTTCTCTAGAAAGACACCAGATCGGGCAACAAACACTTTGTTGTTCTTTCGGTGTAAAAGTAATATCCTCTAGTTTCCTTTGGATATCCCACAAAAATACATTTGTCAGATTTGTGTGCAAGTTTGTCAAAGACAAGTCTTTTGACAAAGGCTTCGCAACCCCAAATCTTCATGAAAGATAAACAAGTTTTATTTCCGCTCCACATCTCATATGGAGTCTTTTGAACCGATTTAGTTGGAACACGATTTAGTGTGAAAGCAGCGGTTTCTAGAGCGTAACCCCAAAAGGATATTGGAAGCTCAACTTGAATCATCATTGATCGAACCATGTCTAACAAAGTCCGATTTCCCTCTCGGACACACCATTCCATTGTGGTGTTCCGGGTTGAGTCAATTTGTGAAACTATTCCACAATTCTTTAGATGATCATCAAATTCTTGACTCAATTATTCTCCACCTCGATCTGATCGATGTGCCTTAATACTTTTGCCAAGTTTTTTTTCTACTTCATTTTGAAATATTCTAAATATTTCAAATGCTTCACTTTTATGTTTCATAAGGTAAACATACCCAAATCTACTATAATCATCAGTGAAGGTTATGAAGTATTGAAATCCTCCCCTAGCATTGCTACTTAATGGTCCACATACATCGGAATGTATCAACCCAATAAGTCGCTTGCCCTTTCACCTAGCTTGGTAAAAGGTGTCTTAGTCATTTTTCCAAGAAGACACGACTCGCAAGTATCATATGACTTGAGGTCACATGAACCCAAAGGTCCGTCCCCATGGAGTTTTGAGATACGCTTCTCATTAATATGACCAAGACGGCAATGCCATAAATAGGTATGATTTAAATCATTAGGTTTAGATTTCTTATTTACATGATATACATTGTCATTATTTTCATTCTTGACATCCAAGATATAAAGGCCATTAAATGAATTAGCAATACCACATCATTTAAATAAATAGAAAATTTCTTATTCTCAATAAGAAACTTAAAACCTTTATTATCCAAACAAGAAATTGAAATAATATTTCTACTTAAATCCGGAACATAATAACAATTGTTCAAAACAAGAATTAATCCGGAAGGTAAAGTGACTTCATAAGTCCCTACGGCTAATGCAGCAACTCTTGCTCCATTCCCCACGCGTAGGTCTACTTCACCATCTTTAAGCAGTCTCCTATTCTTTAGACCCTGCACATTTAAACAAATGTGAGAACCACATCCGGTATACAATACCCAAGAATCAGTGGTAGAAAGGAGAATATCTATCATATAGATACCTGAAGTCGACGCAGCAGCCTGCTGCCCTTCTTCTTCTTTTGCTCTTCCAAGAAAGCCTTGCAATTACGTTTCCAATGACCAATTTTTCTTGACAATGGAAACAGATTGCATCCTTTTGTGAATCGGTTTTTACCTCAGAAGCCTTGGCAACACTTGCCTTGCTTATCTTGGGTTTGACAACTTTCTTACCCTTTCCTTTGGCACCAGCCTTCTTCCCATCATGAACTAAGAGAACAGAAGAACCTTTCTCCGCAATCTTCATCTCCGAAGTTTTAGCATCCCATGCAACTCGGAGATATTCTTATATCCATTCCATGCATGTTATAATTCATCACAAACTGATTATAACTTTTAGACAATGAATTAAGAATGAGATCCGTGGCTAGCTCTAATGGGATTGGATAGCCAAGTTCTCAAAGTGCTCTACATAACCTTTCATTTTCAGCATGTGAGGACTCACTTGTTGCCCTTCATTCATTTTGCAAGTAGTGAATGCAATAATGGTCTTGTACCTCTCTTGCCTAGCTTGTTCTTGAAACATGGCTCTTAACTCCACGCCTATCTCATAGGCTTCCAAATGTTCCAAACTTTGTTGGAGTTTTGAGCACATAGTAGCAAGCATGAGACAGCTTACATCTCTAGAGTCATTACGATGTTTCTTGTAACTGTCTCTTTCTACCCTAGGGGCAGTAGGTTCTGGTTCAGCAGGAAGAGGCCCATCGAGAATGTACTAGATACAAGTTCGCATTCCTTTAGAATATGTCATAATCCCTTTGTCCATGATGTCATTGAACACAAGTCATGGTCAAACAGTCAACTTGTTTTTGTTCAATACTTTCTCGATTCCGAATACATTGATAATCCAAATGACATTGATCCGATCAATTCATTTGGGTCCGGCTGAACATTTCATCAATATCATTCCTACGAGAGGCCCAAGCTTGACATCTCTCCGAAGAGGGACAAATCCATTTAGCTTATTATTCTTCCCTACGTGAATCCGATTATGCCAATCATACCCTTTATAACTTCCCGGTTAAAGGTAGCGTTTAAATATGTCAAACATAATGTTCATCAAGTGGAAGACTATAATAACTTCATGTCTAAGGATTCGAATGACATAACTAATATGAGATATATGTTCGACATAGACCATGTCATAAATCTCATACAGCGGGTCATGTCCAGTACCTTGTTCCAAACAAGTACCCATAAATCTAACATGATCATCCCATGATCATTTAGCCTTTATACTAGTGCTTAACAAGTACTAGGGATGGAGATTATTTATAAGTAAACATGAACAACAATAATAATCAAAACCATCTCTTTATTGATATGAAATAAATGATAACAATTACAACGTTTATTAAACGTGCCTAGGGCACCACTACCAACACATTCATTAATACTTTCCTCAAAAATCACATAGCACACAAAAGCAATTTCTCCATTCTCAAAAAATCTCTCTCAAGCAATCTCTGCTTCCCAAATCACATCACACCACAATCACAATTTTCTCTCAATTTCTATTTCACATCTCACACAAGCACATATATTTGTAAAACCATACATATAACAGGTACAAGCATTCAGCAAATGGATTCACAAACGGATTCAGCAAAGGGTTCACAAACAGACTCAGCCATCAGATTCACAAACGGATTCGACCAATGGATTCACAAACGGGTTCAGCCAACGGGTTCACAAACGGACTCGACCATCGGATTCACAAACGGATTCGACTAAGGGACTCACAAACGGGTTCAACAAACGGATTCACCAATGGATTTGTCAATAAGGGTTCACCAACGGACTCATACAAGGGTTTACCAACGGACTCATACAAGGGATTTACTAACGGATTCATCAAACGGATTCACCAATGGATTCGTCAACAAGGGTTCACTAACGGACTCATTCAAGGGATTCACTAACGGATTCATCAAATGGATTCACCAACGGATTCGTCAAGAAGGGTTCATTAACGGCCTCATACAAGGGTTCACTGACGGCCTCATCCAAGGGTTCACTAACGGCCTCATCCAAGGGTTCACTAACGGCCTCATTCAAGGGTTCACTAACGGCCTCATTCAAGGGTTCACTAACAGCCTCATACAAGGGCTCACTAACGGCCTCATTCAAGGGTTCACTAACGGCCTTATTCAAGGGTTCACTGACGGCCTCATTCAAGGGATTCACTAACGGATTCATTCAAAGGATTCACTAACGGATTCGTCAACAAATTCAACAAGAGGATTCACTAACGGATTCAGCCGGCAGATTTACCAACAGATCATGCCACCCCCTCTATAAAAAAATTTGCTCACACAGGGAGTGCACCTCTATCTCTCGCAATTTCAAATTCCTGCTTTATTTTCTTTCTTTTTTCTTTGTCGATGTCCTCAGCGGTTGTCTTTCTTTTGTCGACGCGTTTTGCTTTGTAATCCACATCGCCGAGGGGCTCTGTAGACACCCCGCCTTAGACCTCTCATGTCCCGATTGCATACACATTCTCTATCTTCCTCTTTTCTGTTAAGTTTTGTTACTTTTTGTTAACTTTCGTTACTTTACGTTAAGTTCTTGACTTACTCCGTTAGTCTTGGACTTGACTAAGTGACAAAGTCAACCTTGAGTCTTTGTTTACTTTGTTTTTGTTGACTTTCGTGGTGTTCGTTAAGTTTCTGACTGATTTCATTAGTTTCAGGGCTTAACTGCATAACGGGACCAACTTTTGGGCTAAAATATGGATTTTCTAAAGGTGGGACATGCGCGCCTTCGCCTTCCTTTGTGGGAGGCATGAGCTTCCCATAGGGGGGGTGGGATGTACGCGCATCCCACGTCCAGATTTTGCCAAATTTTCCTCCTTTTCTGATTTGTAACCCTCAAAGCCATTATGCCTTGGCTTGATCCGGGGAAGGGCCATCTTTGTGACCACAAACACGTCCCTAAAAACTATAAATACCTCTTCATTCCACCATGGAAGAGGGGAAGGATTTTGACTCAAGAATAATCTAAAAAAACACAAAAGTTCATTTTCAAAAGGTGGTTACTATAGACAACTTTGGCTCTTCCCCCATTCAAGCACAAGGTACAATGCTCACTTTCTTCTTCTAAAGTCTTAATTTTATAACTACTCTTTATCAAGACTCTCTATTTTCTTTCTTCATCTTTCATCTCTTTTAATGATCATGCAATCTCCATAAAACGGAATTCAACCAAAAGGCCACTTCACTATTGAAGTTTGGTCAAGGTTACATTCCAACATTCTAAACACCATTTTAATTCACCATTCATTTCTTTATGTAATTGTTTGATATGTAATCTTTAGCATAAATTAATCAATAAAACAATTCTCTTTTATTTCCCTTTTATTTCCCCTTTCTTTACATTATAATTGTTAGCACTTTTCTCATATTAAAATAAGGACATTTAGCATTAGAACACCAAAAGTAGCAAGACCCGCGTAAGCGGGGTGAAGTGGGTGTTTAAGTACTTCCCACTCCGTAACCTAACCCCCGAACCCTTCTCTTCCCGAATCTCTGGTTTTGTACATAAATTAGGCTATTTCTAGGTTTTTCTTATGTTCCCTTAATAACATAGGTGGCGACTCTAACAAATTAAAACAAGTTAGACATCCTAGGATCATTCCACCGCTCTAGCCAAGCCGTGGTTTCTCGGGGTATCTACAGTTTGACATACGATGTCTAAAATCTCATAAAATATCTAAGAGTCATATACAATATGATTGACAAAGAGCTGTCTACCTAAATAACTTATTTTGAGCAGTCGTGCCCTAGCCGACTCAAAGTTAGGTGAAATGTGGATATTAGCCCATTTAAATTATATTTTGCATAATTGCTTATGAAGGTTATATAATTTAGTGGGACTATTTATGAAGTACTAATTATTAATATATTTGAGCATTTAGAGAGGCTCGGCTATGCCATCCATGTTGAGTTGACAACTGATATGATTTTAAACTCATAACCTAAAAGCTATAATCAGTTCGTCATGAACTATAATATGCATGGTATGACTAAGTCTCTGTCTGAGTTGTATGGGATGCTAAAGACAGCAGAAAAGAAAATCATTAAGGAAGTCTCTCATGTGCTCGTGGTTACAAAAGAAGGAAAAGGATATAAGGCCAAAGGAGAGGGAAAGGCAAAAGTTGTTAAACCCAAGATAAGCAAGGCAAATGTTGCCAATGCTGTGGTGGCTAAACCCAACTCTCATAAGGATGCAATCTGTTTCCACTGCAATGAAATTGGTCATTGGAAACGTAATTTCAAGGCTTGCATGGAAGAAAAGAAGAAGAAGAAGAAGAAGAAGAAGAAGGGAAATGCGATTGCTTCTACTTCAGGTATCTATGTTATAGATATACTCCTTTCTACTTCTAGTTCCTGGGTATTAGATACCGGATGTGGATCTCACATTTGTCTAAATGTGCAGGCACTAAAGAATAGGAGGCTACTCAAAGATGGCGAAGTAGACCTACGGGTGAGGAATGGAGCAAGAGTTGCTGCATTAGCCGTAGGAACCTATGATGTCATTTTACCTAGTGGTTTAATTCTTGTTTGGAACAATTGTTACTACGTTCCGGATTTGAGTAGGAATATTATTTCAATTTCTTGTTTGGATAATGAAGGTTTTAAGTTTCTTATTGATAATAAGAAGCTTTCTATTTATTTAAATAATATGCTTTATTGTACTGCATATTCACTTAATGGTCTTTATGTCCTTGATGTTGAGAATGGAAATAATGATAATATCTATAATAAAAATAAGAAATCCAAGCCTAATGATGTAAATCACACTTATTTGTGGCATTGCCGTCTTGGTCATATTAATGAGAAGCGTATCTCAAATCGCCATGGGGACAGACTTTTAGATTCACATGATTTTGAATCATATGAAACTTGTGAGTCTTGTTTACTTGGAAAGATGACTAAGGTACCTTTTACTAAGAGTAGTGAAAGGGCAAGTGACTTATTGGGACTCATACATACTGATGCATGTGGACCATTAAGTAGCAATGCTAGGGGAGGATATCAATACTTCATAACATTCACTGATGATTTTATTAGATATGGATATGTCTACTTGATGAAAAACAAAAGTGAATATTTTGAGATATTTATAATATTTCAAAATGAAGTACAAAACCAACTTGGCAAAACTATTAAAGCACTTCGATCAGATCGTGGTGGTGAATATCTAAGCCAAGAATTTGACAATCATCTTAAAGATTGTGGAATTGTTTCACAACTAACTCCACCTGGAACACCACAATGGAATGGTATGTCTGAACGGAGAAATAAGACTTTATTAGTTATGGTTCACTCGATGATGATGTTAGTGTTGTATGCTCTAAGCACGTTATTTGAACAATTAATGTTATCACTTTCTTTATGCTTTAAAATGTTTGATTATTATACCTTTTGCATGTTTATTATAATAATCTCCGTCCTTGATAATTATGATTAATTATTAGTATAAGTTTAATAGATAATCATATGATGATTATGTGTATGGGATACAATTAGACTTATGGGTATTTGTTGGAGAACAAATACTGGACTGACCCCTATGAGATTTATGTCATGGTCACAATGTCATATTAAGTCTCATAAAGTTATGTCACTTGAATCTTTAGACCTGAGGTTGTTACAGTCTTCCACTTGATGAACATTATGTTTGACATATTCGAACGTTACCTTTGACCGGGTAGCTATAAAGGATATGATTGACATGATTGGAATCATGTAGGGAAAGGTAATAAACCAAGATGGGATTTGTTCCTTTTTAAAGAGAGATGTCAAGCTTGGGCCCCTCGATGAATAGTATTGATGAAATGCTCAGCCGTGCTCAAATGAATTGATTGGATCAATATTATTAGTGTTATCAATATATTCAGGATCGAGAAAGGATTGAAAAAGTAAGTTGACCATTGACCATGGCTTATGTTCAATAGACATCGTGAAATAAAGAGATTGTGATATGTTCTATTTAGGAAACTTTGAATTTTAAAGTTATACTAATTGGGTAGTCATAATGGCTTGCTAGAGTCCTCTTATGACTTACGAGGTTTGACTGGTTCGGACTCGTTTCCAACTTAGTATAATCCTATTGGGTCACACACGCAGAACGGATAATTAAAAGGAGCAGAAAATGAGGACATTGAGGGAGGCCACCGTACGGCTGTCTAAGCCCCGTACGGCTCCAGACCTTCCGTACGGCGGCCCTCCCGACATGAAGTTTATTTCTAGCCTCTTCTTGTTGGACAAGAAGACCTAAGTCCTAAAGGGTTTTGGAAACCTCTTGTATATACAGTGTACAGTCTGGAATTGTTCCCACAATGTTGATTTGATCAATTCCAAATTCTTTCTTGGAGAAAGAAAATACACATAATATACTTGGATTATTAAGTTTTATTATTCCGATTATCAAACTATAAATAATCGTTAGGAGCAATTGAAGAATCATTCTTCATCAAAGTTTTCAATACGAAGGACCTAGCAGTCAAGTTCAAGAATCGTTCTTGAATCCGTTCGAAGTGTGGATCACCGGTAGAGGGTGCTCTTCTTAGCATCTAAATCCAAGGCTTCATATTTCGATCTACAAGGGTCAGTTTCTTTCATCTTCATATTATGAATTATTGAACATAACGGATCTAGGCTTTTGGGATTTATTCATGTCTTTCTTCCGCTGCGAAAAATTATACGAAACCCAACAGTGGTATCATGATTGTACGAAACCCAACAGTGGTCTTTCTTCCGTTGATGATCAATAATTATAATATAGTCATGATATAATTATTTAATATGATTATTTAA
Organism: Campanula takesimana; assembly: GCA_026119855.1. NCBI lineage: Eukaryota > Viridiplantae > Streptophyta > Magnoliopsida > Asterales > Campanulaceae > Campanula > Campanula takesimana. The sequence continues at coordinate 9,586 of JAOWBW010003299.1, forward strand.
TTGATATGATCATGATAAGATGAATTTATGTGATGGATTTTATATGAGATATAAAATATGCATGCTAGTTGATGATGAGATTATGTGGTTGTAATATTGATTCGATTGATATGTATGGTCACATGCTTAGTTATCATGTTATAATTAGATTATAATTGTTGATAATATTGATCTAATTTGTATGAAGAATAAATTGGTTATTGTTTGTATGAATTAGATAGGTTAAAATTCGTAATCTGTATTTTCATGTTTCTGTAATCTGATTATATATAAACATGATATTGGGATTGATCGAATTTCTGAAAAACTGGAAATCTGGAGAATATGGATTTACCAACCGTACGGCTGGTTCCCTGGCGTACGCCTCTGACCAGGCCGTACGGCCTCTATCCAATTTTCCAGAAAGTTTCTCTGTTTTTTCGTGTTCAGATTGTTCTGTAAATTGTTTACAGAATTCGAATCTGAAAAACTGAAACTGCTATAAGATGGCTAGTTTTCGAAACCGTGTTTCCTGAAACAGTTTTCGGTTAAAGAATTCAGAGAGGATGTAGAAATCATAGTTCTAAAGAGTTTAGAATTGCTGTAATCTGTGAGAATAAGAGACAATGAAAGGATCTTGAGACATGTGACCAATCTATGCGGGAATGTGGATGTCTTTTGACTTAGTTTCGACCGCATAGAGAAGTTACTTGGTTTCTTGATCCTAGTACGGGAATGTGGATGCCTTTTGGCTTAGTTTCGACCGTACGGTTTGTACTCTCAATTTCAAGATGCTCTGCGGTTGGTTTGGACAATACTGATTTTGATCTATTTCAGATGGCTGGTTTTGAAAACCGTGTTTCCTGAAATAGATTTAAGTTCAGAAGTCCAGACATTGAGGTCAGGATCTTAAAGGAGTTTAAAATTGGCGTGATCTCAAAGTTTCAGACTTTAATCCTACAACTAGCGCAACTAATGTCACATAAAATTAATTCGGTTAATTGATTAACTTTATGTGTTGAACCTTCTTAAAAAAAAATAAGTTCTATGCCATCCACGATTAAAACACTTGTCAAGTACTTTGATCATTTTGATGTGGTTTATTCGCCAAAGCGAGGCACATCATTCTATATTTGAGAAGCAAGATGAGACAAAGGTTATCTATACGTTTAAAGTGGTTGAACTTAATTAGGCTATCAAAACAGTTTTGGGCCTAAGGCATAAGATGAGATTATAACATGCTTCTGACATAAGATGTCTAAGGAATATCATAAAAGGATCTAAGAGTCATATATGATATGATTGATAAGGAGTTATCTACCTAAATAGATTGATTTTGAGGTTCATGCCAAAGCAGACTCACAAATCAAGTGAAATATGGATCTTAGCCCATTGAAATTATATTATGCATGATTGCTAATGAAGGTTATATAATTTAGTGAGAGTATTTGTGAAATACTGTTAATAATATCTTTGATATAGTTGGTACTTATGTATGGGTAGGTACATGTTTGCATAATTGTGTAGATAATGGCATTAAACAATAATCAAACCCCATCATTGCGATATATCCTTGAAATAAAAGAGAATGCTTCAAAACTCCTTGATTGTTCATGAGCTTAAGAATTGTTATTAAGCAAGAATTGGAGTTATGCATTCTGGATAATCCTAAGTCAAGAGAAACCATTGTCAATGTCCTTGGGACACTCAAAGACATATATAAGAAACATGTTGATGATTCTTTAGATGTCTCTTGCATTAAGCTTTGTGCTATGTGTTCAATACTTGAGAAGTATCAAGAACACATAGATGCTTATTTGATAAGCAGTCTCTTAAAGGAAAGGTTCCTTATGCAAGCTTGGCAAATTGGTTTTGAGACGGAGAAAGGATTTAAATACCTAGATAAGACAAAATTTGTCAAGTCTAAAGCATAGGATGTAACTAAGAATAAAACTCCAAAAGGTACAATTTTTCACCATAGTGTGAATACCCCTTTCAGAATGCGGGCGACGCACGGGAAGTCTTTTCATTATTTATCTTATTTTATCTTTTCTATGGTATTAGGATATTAAAGTTGACATTTAACCTATTAAGAGTCGCCACGTTGTTTTTATCAAGCTAAAACATTGAGAAAAGCTAACAGAGAGGGTTCGGGGGTCAAGTTACGATAAGAAAAGAATATCAAGTTATCACTCCTATCGCCCGATAGATCGGACTTTCTATCATGATAAATGTGTTAGTGTGTGTTAGTGATTGAGACTAGATCCGAAGATTGCCTACGTTCCTCTCGTGATGAGAAGCTCAGGTCGACGTAGTTCGCACATAATCGGAATGGAGAGAAGAAGAGGGGTGTTGGTAGTGGTGCCCTAGGCACGTTTAATAAACGTTGTAATTGTTATCATTTATTTCATATCAATAAAGAGATGTTTTGATTATTATTGTTGTTCATGTTTACTTATAATAATCTCCGTCCCTAGTACTTGTTAAGCACTAGTATAAAGGCTAAATGATCATGGGATGATCATGTTAGATTTATGGGTACTTGTTTGGAACAAGATACTGGACATGACCCGCTCTATGAGATTTATGTCATGGTCTATGTCATACATATATCTCATATTAGTTATGTCATTTGAATCCTTAGACATGAAGTTATTATAGTCTTCCACTTGATGAACATTATGTTTGACATATTCAAACGCTACTTTTAACCGAGTAGTTATAAAGGGTATGATTGGCATAATCGGATTCACGTAGGGAAGAATAATAAGCTAAATGGATTTGTCCCTCCTCGGAGAGATGTCAAGCTTGGGCCTCTCGTAGGAATGATGTTGATGAAATGTTCGGCCGGACTCAAATGAATTGATTGGATCAATGTCATTTGGATTATCAACATATTCGGAATTGAGAAAGTATTGAACAAAACAAGTTGACTCTTTGACCATGACTTGTGTTCAATGATATCGTGGACAAAAGGATTATGACATATTCTAAAGGAATGCGAACTTGTATCTAAGTTATACTATTTGGGTAGGTATGACGGTTTGCTAGAACCTAATCATATCTTATGGTTTCATGTTTGAACCCATTGCCAACTTAGCATAATCCTAGAGGGTCACACACAATAGAACGAATCTTTAAAAGGACTACATTGGAATTTTGGAAATTCTGGACATTCTGGAAAGTGGGCGACCGCACAGTATGGACTGGGCGGCCGCACACTTATCTCAGTTTTGTACCAGTTTTGTTTCAGATAGTTGTGCGACCGCACAGAGGTTTTTGGGCGGCCGCACAGTACTGTCGGGTGGCAGATTCCTAATTTGATTAGGAAACGAATTTTGGACGGATTTTGACACAAGTTTCCTATTTGGAATAGGTCATACTTGTGTATAAAAGACCAAATTCGGCCAGCACTCTAAGCTAATGATTTTGTGAGTCTCAAGAGTTTGAGAGAGGGTTTATTTTGTTCTAAGACATTCTTGGTTGAAGAACAAAATAATACACAAAATAAATTCCATATAGTTCTTTTGATTGTGAAAAGGTGTTTCACAATTTGGTCTAGCAACCAAGATCAAAGAAGCTCCTTTGATATTCGTTCGAAGTGTGGATACCGCTAGAGGGTGAAAATCATCATCTTCAAAGTTCGTGTTCAAGCTTTGTGATCGTGATCAAGTCTTCAAACCTCCACCAAAGACCAAGAGAATTTGATAGCCATCAAGGGTTAGTTTATTCCTTTATTCTTATGTTGTATTTGATTTAGTCATATGAACGGATCCATGGCTTTGGGTTTCAAAATTTTAAATGCTAAATTCCGCTGCGCATGTTACTACGAAACCCAACAAGGGGATCATGCATAGTGAAGGGGGAGGAGAAAGAAACATGCAAGATGATCACATCCTAGAATAATGATTCTACCATTGATAAGATCAATCTGTAGTCATCATATTCATCATAGGAGAATTATTGATCATGGGAATAATTACCTAAAGTTTAGGGTTTAGAAGAAGTTCCTAGATCTTGGAGATCATCATCGGCTATACATCTAAACATGGATTAAAACATTAGATCTAACATGTTACGTATGGTAAGCCGTAAATCTATCATAATAATAAGAACATCATGAACATGCATGAGATAACACATAGGCATGAAGATCGCTACCCTAGTCATAGAGCAAAATATGCATTCTAGTAAGAATATGAAGAACACGTTATGAATCATATGAATATAGGTGTATAAACATAATGAAACTAGCATAAATCAAATCTAAACTAAGAAAACATGTAGAATCCTTCCCAATCTTGACAAGAACGAAGTCGAATCTCGCGCGTGGATTCGCTGGACCTTCGGGATTGCTAGAAAGGCTTGGAGAGAGAGTTCTGCCGTCAGTATTGGCTGTGGAACTCGGGGAGATAGTTGTTGTCTTTTCAATTATGAACTAAGGTCATCTATTTATAGGGATTTTTGACCCAGAAGGACTAGCCGCCTGGCCCCTCCCCGACTGGCTGCCCGGCCAAACCAAGAAGTTGACACAGTTTCTAAGGCTCTGATCTATCTGGACTCTGGAAAAAACCTAGATAACGTCTATCTTCGATCCCTCATCCGATCAGTCGAGAATATCTTCTTATTTGGGCTCTTCGAGAATTTCCAGGTAAGTCCTACGCATTTTGTAAATACATGGGAGGTCCCTGTGAGTTCTGGAATGCCAAATAACTCATTTTAAGGTTGGGTACTAACAGTAGCCCCTCGGCGATGCTTCTTGCAAAGCATGGAGGGTCGTCGATTAAGAGAAGGAACCGATCTGAAACATGAGTTCCAAATCAAGGGAGAAGTGAGAAAAGGGTGACCAGGTTGGTCGGGCGGCTGAACCTATGTCAGGCTACCTACGTATCCAAAGGGAATCAATCCAATCGTAGTTCGAGAGCATGAGGGAGAAAGAAACGAGATATCGCCTTTTGCTAGGGATAGACAAACATTTGTAAAGCAATAAAGTCGCGTGGACCCTACTGGGAAAAAGGAAAAAAAGAAATGAGACATCAGCCTACTGCTGGGGATAACAATCCTACGGGCAGTATCCTGTTATGAAGACCGAACATTTGTTAAAAGAAACGATACATCAGACTCCAGCTGGGGATAATGATCCTACGGAAACTATCCTGTATGAAGACCGAACATTCGTAAGTATTAAAGTCGTTGTAAATGGACTCTATTAGGGAAGGAGGTAAAAAGGAAGAAACCAAAAAAGAAACAAAGCATCGTAGAGCAATAAAGTCATTGCAAATAGACTCTATTGGGGAAAGGAGGAAAGGCCATGCGTACGGTTCGACAAGAAGTTTAAAGAATCAAGAACAGAATTAGGTATGAATTCTAACTTCCTATAGAGCGCGCGTAATCGCATAATTTCCCGGCAAATTACGTTACTTAGAGAGGTATAGTCCTTAATATCGTAGAATCCGGTAACTGGTAACGCTGATTGTCTAGAGCTCAGACGAGTTACGCCAATAACTTTCTCAACATGAAGGGTTTATAGATGCATCCCACCTCCAATTATAATCTTTAGAGATTATGGACGTTTCCGACCTCTAATTATAAATTGATTTAGTTACTTAAGGATTTTACGATGGTTTTCCTTAATCCGCCTTCGGGTTTATGGACGCTTCCCACCTCCAATTATAATCTTAGGGATTATGGAAATTTCCGACCTTTAATTATAGATTATTTTTGTAATTTCCTGAGGTCTTGCGGACCCAATTGATTAATTTTGGTAATTTCCTGAGGTCTTCCAGGCCCATTTGGTTAATTTTGGTCAAATTTTGGTTAAATATGACTAAGGAAGCTAATTTTTTGGAAAAAATAAGCTGGAGGGGCTAAAATGTAAATTTTTTCACCTGGGCGAATAACTGGCCGCGTGGCCAGTCTGTCTGATTGGCTGATTTTTGCATGCGGGGATCGTCTGTGAGCGCACGAGATGGAGGGCTGAGATTGCGCCACGTCGACTGGACACACTGGCCGCGCGGCTAGTCCCTTCATTGGACAAACCCTACAAATAGCCGCCGGCTGTTTCTTTTTCTTCACTTTTCTTCTTCTTCTTGGACGAGTTTGGGACGAGTTTGGAGAGAAAAAAGAGAGATTTTTTTTGAAATATTTTGATATTGTCGCGAAGATCTTCAATATATTTTCAGTGCGGAGCAACCTTATGAGCAAGGTGAAGGTGCGGAGCAACAATTCGAACAAGGTGGAGGTGTGGAACCACCTCAACAAGAGGAGCAACATCAACAACGGGCGAGGATGGCTTCTAGAAATTTCCATCCCGATGAGTGGCATTTCACGATGAGACAACATTTTGATTTGTATGTAGGCTCCGACAAACATTTGTCTGGCGGGAGGCTGATGGAGACGAAAGAGGCAACGATCTCGCTTTTGGGTATTTGATGTCTTTTATTTATTCTTGTCGTATTTTTTTAAGACTGCTTCAAATTAATTAATCGTTGTAGTTTTTTTAATTTATGCGATTGTTGGTGATTTTGGGATGGAAAATATATACGCAAATAGACAAAATAAAGCATGCATGTACACTTTAACTATAGCACATAATTTATATTGCTAGTTGGGTAACGTACCTTTGCTGTGTTTACCTACAGAGGATGAAATCTCGTGGGTCTACAAAGGCAGTGGCAGAGATATAGTAGAGATTGCCGCCGGCTGGTGCGGTGAAGGAGAGGATTAGGGCCCTTGGTTTCGGTCCGTTTTTTGACGCGGTGCATGCTGTCGGGGGGACCCAAAAGGTAATGGGTCTAGTTAAGACGATGAGAGAGTATTAGTGGGACACTACCCACACCTTCCATTTCAGCTGGAGGAGAGGTGACCCATCAATACTCCACTGACTTTGCTGGTATTACTGGGCTCATGTTCACGGATGTGGAGCTACCTTTTGATGAGTCTCTATCTGCGGACCCACACCGTCAGGTTGAGTTGATTGGGATACAGCTTGGCAGGGGTGTGAAGGGGAATGGTTTTGAGGCAGGCCGCCTGAGGACCTTGTTGGATAAGGCTATCCGAGATTTTGTGGAGGGCAACAGAGACACAGATTGTCTGGTGCGGGCTATCCTGTGGTACAGCTTGTCACAGACCTTGTTCCTGAGTGCAGGGATATTTTGTCGGTTTTCTTTGCTGGGTGCTCTAGCTGATCTGGAGCGGGCGAGTCAGGTCTCTTGGGGCGGAGCCGGGCTGGCGGAGATGTACAGAGCCCTTGACTTTTGCTCGAGGTCAAGAACCTCGTCTTTTGATTGCTTTTAGTTTGCTTTTGAGGCATGTCTCTGACTTACTCCTTTATTCCATATCTGTCTTTTGTTTAGAACTGTTCGGACTGAAATGCTGTCTCTTCCACAGGTGTGGGTCTACGAGCTGTTCCACATTGCTCCCTTCGGTGTCCAAGGAGTTAAGGAGGTGCCAGTTATGAGGTTCTGGGCAAAGAGGAACCGGTTGGAGGGCCGCAGCAAGGCCAAGAAGACTCCGATTTAGAGATCTTTGCTTCTAGGTGAGTAGTTTGTTACATGAGACTTCCAGTTCTTCCTTGGTCAGATCTAGTGCAGTCAGGGGTCGGTCTTGCCCAGGAGTTTACTGCTTCCCGTTGTTTTCTGGTAGGGTTGACTGGGGACACTATGTACCTTGGTAAGAGAGTCTGCAGGCAGCATAGCAGACATCTTTCGGTGTGGGCCCCGCTTGAGCCACCGAGGAACATGCTGTATCCGGCTAGGCTGAGAACGAGCGGTGACTACCGGGTGAGGACTCCGGCCTATTTGTACCAGAGTGGGGCTGACTATGAGTGGTTTGTAGAGCATGTGCTGGTGAGTCCGTAGGTGTTGGTGAGGAGACAGGCTGGTGCCTATCCGGCTAGCTCGAGTAGAGGGGCTAGATATGGTATGGGCATGCCGAGGTTCTCAGATTCCATTAGGATGCAGCGGGGCGGTGTTGAGGTGGACTTTGACCTAACTCTGACTGAGGTGGATGAGGTTACTGGGCCCAACTTCCTCCACTTAGATCCACGGTATGATATCCTTTTGACCTTGATTTCTATCTTGCACACACATACTTCAGACTTGTATCTTGACTGTTCTTATCGGTCCCAGGTGACTCAGGAGGCATATATCCGCAGGGGCAATATTTTTTAGCGTTTATTCAGGAGCTTGGTTGCTGCTTGTACTTGCCGTCAGGAGGATGTGGTTGTGCCGCCGCGCAGAGAGAGAACACCTACGGAGGCTACCTCTTCATCTCAAGCCCGTAGGAGGTAGGTGAGAGGCAGAGGTTCTGGAGCTAGTAGATCCCGTTATGTGAAGCAAAGGGGACGCGATGGTGATGATGATGATGATGAGGAGGCGGAGGTTGAGATTGAGGATTCTGACTCGGACTAGATGTAGTCCTTATTCCTACACTTGTTAGCAAGAGAGAGAGAGAGAAAAAACAGATACATTTATGTACAATATTTTTTATTTGCCTTTGTATGTATTTAATTAGTATTTTATTTACATGTCTTTACATTTTGTACCATGCATGAGCCCTAGGGGTAAGATGGGGATTATACATACTATGAGGCAGTTTCACCCTCTTTATCGGACCTCTTTTGTGACTTGTGACCTTCAAAAAGTCTGAGATGGGTCCATTCCGGCGTTTGATGGGGACGGACTTGCAAATCTATCTGGATTGGCTTATGTGGCCCCGTGGGCAGCCATGGGGAAGGACTAGCCGCGCGGCTAATCCCTGGTCTGACACGTTTTTTGTCAGAATTCTCCTTATATGATTAGGACTTGAAATCCCAAATCTATTTAACAGTAGCCTGTGCAGACAGACAGGACAGACATCAGTTTTCTCTTCCTTTGCTCTAGATTTTGATCTTTCTGCGTTCTTCTGATGGATAGACACCCTAGGATTTCTGAAGAGACACAATGCTACTTCATCAAGAGCTTGAAGATATGGGTCCAGAGGCTTTCGAAGACAACTCATGCATCTTTTGACAGGAGATTTGGGATCAAGTGTCTTTGGTCCCTTTTCAGGGTTAAGTCTGATGAGAACCTGGTGCGAGAGTAACAGATAGGGTAGCCATGCCACTGTACCAAGTGCCTCCAGAACTTTGGGTTTCCCAGCTACTGAGGATTTCTATTGAAGAGGCTAGAGGCTTGCTGTTGGATGGTGATGTCGATCTTTGTGGGCTTCCCATCAGGTTCATTAATAGTACGATGGAGTCTGACACTACTTTGGAATGTCTTGTACTCTGTCTGTTTGCCTCGGTATTATTTCCACCTATGTAGGAGTGGCTACGATGGGTTGTCTTGACATGGTGGACCAGGCTCGAGCCAATCGCAGCATTATCCCTTGTTTGCTTGGGGAGACTTTGCATGGTATTGGTGTTGGTAGTGGTGCCCTAGGCACGTTTAATAAACGTTGTAATTGTTATCATTTATTTCATATCAATAAAAAGATGTTTTGATTATTATTGTTGTTCATGTTTACTTATAATAATCTCCGTCCCTAGTACTTGTTAAGCACTAGTATAAAGGCTAAATGATCATGAGATGATCATGTTAGATTTATGGGTATTTGTTTGGAACAAGGTACTGAACATGACCCGCTGTATGAGATTTATGTCATGGTCTATGTCGTACATATATCTCATATTAGTTATGTCATTCGAATCCTTAGACATAAAGTTATTATAGTCTTCCACTTGATGAACATTATGTTTGACATATCAAACGCTACCTTTAACCGGGTAGTTATAAAGGGTATGATTGGCATAATCGGATTCACGTAGGGAAGAATAATAAGCTGAATGGATTTGTCCCTCTTCGGAGAGATGTCAAGCTTGGGCCTCTCGTAGGAATGATGTTGATGAAAATGTTCGGCCGGACTCAAATGGATTGATTAGATCAATGTCATTTGGATTATCAACATATTCGGAATCGAGAAAGTATTGAACAAGACAAGTTGACTTGTTTGACCATGATTTGTGTTCAATGACATCGTGGACAAAGGGATTATGACATATTCTAAAGGAATGCGAACTTGTATATAGTTATACTATTCGGGTAGGTATGACGGTTTGCTAGAACCTAATCATATCTTATGGTTTCATGTTTGAACCCATTGCCAACTTAGTGTAATCCTAGAGGGTCACACACAATAGAATGAATCTTAAATAAGGATTATATTGGAATTTTGGAAACTATGGGAATCTAGACAAGTGTGAGACCCACAAGATGGTTTGGACGGCCGCACAGTTTGGGTCAAATAGTACCATAACCTTCCAGATAGAAGTGCGGCCGCACAGGTGGTTTTGGGCGGCCGCACACCATGTCGGGACTGGTTTCCTAATTTGATTTGGAAAAGAATTTTGGACGGGTTTAGACACAAGTTTCCTATTTGGAATAGGTCTAACTTGTATATAAACAGCCAAAAGTCGGCCAGAATCAAGCCAATGCTTTTGGGCAAGTCTCCAAAGAGTTTGAGAGAGTTTATTTTGTTCTAAGACATCTTAGATTGAAGAACAAATAATACACAAACCAATATTCCATATAGTTCATATCAATTGTGAAAACGTGTTTCACAATTTTGGTCTAGCAACCAAGATTAAGTGTTCTTGATATTCGTTCGTGGTGTGGATACCGCTAGAGGGTGAAGCTTATCATCTTCAAGTTCGTGTTCTTACTTTTTGTGATTAAAGCTTCAAGTTCTCCACCAAGATCAAAGACCAAATTCAAAGTCATCAAGGGTAGTTTTTCTAGTATTCATATTGTTGTATTTGATTTAATCATATGAATGGATCTATGGACTTTGGGTTTCATAAAATTTTGAATGCTATTTTCCGCTGCGCATGTTACTACGAAACCCAACAGTGGTATCAGAGCCCCGTTCATGTTGATTATTTCAATAGTTAGATCATGTTGTGTGTATATAAATTGTTTATGTGCCTAACATGATATATATTGGATATATATGTTTATGTGTTATATGATTTTATGTGGTTTATTGTTTTACAACTTTAATCGAACTATTGAATCGCACTAAAAATTATGTTGGATTCTGAATTGTTTGATTGTTAATTTTTGATTGGATCAAAGTTTTAATAATCGGGGAAAACAATTTTGAGACAAATTTTCGAACTTTAAAAATTCTGTCTGATGCTACTGTGCGACCGCACAGAAAATATTGGGCGACCACACATGTTTGCGCGACCGCAAATATTGGGCGGCCGCACAGTTGGTCAGAATCAGAATCTAATTTTGAATTTTGATGGGGTCCAACCGAATCAGTGACAATACCGGCCAGACCTGCTGATCTGGAGCGGGTTTTGGGCAGTTGATTTTGGTATGGATCTTGGGGTTTGATTTTCCTATTTGTTTTAGTCTTGTGATTCTAAGATTGGTTCAAGGTTTGGATAGCTAATCTACGTTCATCGAGATTGTGTTTCCCAAACTTGATCGCAATCAAAGTTTCAAAGATAAAACGAAGTTAGAATTATGAAGAGTTCATAATTGCTAAAATTGAGAAACAAAGTTCTTGATTCAATGATTGGAGATTCATGTGGAATTGTGGATGCAATTGGCCTACGTTTATCGAGACCATCTATTGCTTAGTTTCGGCCACATGGACTACTTTCTTGGTTTCTTGAATTAGTGCGGAATTGTGGATGCCTGATGGCTTAGTTTTTGGCCGCACTTCTTGTTGTCTTGATTTGGAAGAAGATAACCAAGTTCAAAGAGTCTCATCCTCATAATTATAGAGAAACTAATGACACATAAATATTATGCTTAAATTAATGGAGATTAATTTGGTGGCTAAACTTGATGCGTAACATGTTTATATTATGTGCTCATAAATGTGTTGTATGCTATATGTGATGAACCTTCAAAGAAAGTTTTAAATTCTTTTTGCCATGCCATGATTAAAACACTTGTTTATACTTGGGTGATTTTGATGTGGGTTCGCCTCCGCGAGGTGCATTAATTTTATTCATGTATGAGCAAGATGAGGTTCATTAATTCAATGTGGGCTTGCCTCCGCAAGGTGCATTACATTGAATGGTTCCTATACGTTTAAAATGGTTGGACTTAATTAGGCGTCAAAACAGTTTTGGGCCAAGGCAAAAGATGAGATTAAACATGCTTTTTGAAATTGGATTTCTCAAAGAATCTCATAAAATAATCTAAGAATCATATGGGATATGATTGACATGATTGTCTACCTAATTAATTTAGTTTTGAGTGGTCCGCCTCCGTGGACTCAAAAGTTAAATTAAAGTTGGATCTTAGCCCAATTAAAATTATATTATACATTGGATGTATATGAAGGTTATATAATTTAGTGGGAGTATTTTTTTTGAAAAATACATTATTTATTTCTTTAATGAAACCGGTACTTACTAAATTTTGGAAATTTTGCATATTTGTACACAATGACTGCTAACACTCAATCAATTTTGTTGCGATCGATCCTTGAGAAGGATAAGCTCCAAGAGAATGGTACTAACTTTATGGATTGGATCCGTAGCCTAAGAATTGTTCTAAGGCAAGAAGATAAGTTGTACATTCTCGATGGGCCACTTCATGCTGAACCAGAACCTACTGCCCCTAGGCAGAAAGAGACAGTTACAAGAAACATCGTAATGATTCTAGAGATGTAAGCTGTCTCATGCTTGCTACCATGTGCCCAAAACTCCAACAAAGTTTGGAACATTTGGAAGCCTATGAGATAGGCGTAGAGTTAAGATCCATGTTTCAAGAGCAAGCTAGGCAAGAGAGGTACAAGACCATTGTTGCATTACTTATTGCAAAATGAATGAAGGGAACAAGTGAGTCCTCACATGCTAAAATGAAAGGCTATGTAGAGCACCTTGAGAAACTTGGCTATCCAATCCCATTGGAGTTAGCCACGGATCTCATTCTTAATTCATTGCCTAAAAGTTATAATCAGTTTGTGATGAATTATAACATGCATGGAATGAATAAGAATCTCTCCGAGTTGCATGGGATGCTTAAAACTGCGGAGATGAAGATTGTGGAGAAAGGTTCACCCGTGCTCTTGGTTCATGATGGGAAGAAGGCTAGTGCCAAAGGAAAGGGTAAGAAAGTTGTCAAACCCAAGATAAGCAAGGGGAAGGTTGCCAAGGCTTCTGAGGCAAAACCCGATTCACAAAAGGATGCAATCTGTTTCCATTGTCAAGAAATTGGTCATTGGAAACGTAATTGCAAGGCTTTCTTGGAAGAGAAAAAGAAGAAGAAGGGCAGCAAGGCTGCGTCGACTTCAGGTATCTATATGATAGATATTCTCCTTTCTACCACTGATTCTTAGGTATTGGGTACCGGATGTGGTTCTTACATTTGTTTAAATGTGCAGGGACTAAAGAATAGGAGACTACTTAAAGAGGTGAAGTAGACCTACGCATGGGGAATGGAGCAAGAGTTGCTGCATTAGCCGTAAGTCACTTTACTTTCCGGATTAATTCTTGTTTTGAACAATTGCTATTATGTTTCGGATTTAAGTAGAAATATTATTTCAATTTCTTGTTTGGATAATGAAGGTTTTAAGTTTCTTATTGAGAATAAGAAATTTTCTATTTATTTAAATGATGTGCTTTATGGTATTGCTAATTCATTTATTGGCCTTTATGTCTTGAATGTCAAAAATGAAAATAATGACAATGTCTATCATATAAATAAGAAATCTAAACCTAATGATGTAAACCATACTTACTTGTGGCATTGCCGTCTTGGTCATATAATGAGAAGCGTATCTCAAAACTCAATGGGGACAGACTTTTGGGTTCATGTGACTTTGAGTCATATGATACTTGTGAGTCGTGTCTTCTAGGAAAAATGACTAAGACACCTTTTAGCAAGTTAGGTGAAAGGGAAAGCGACTTATTGGGGTTGATACATTCCAATGTATGCGGACCATTAAGTAGCAATGCTAGGGGAGGATTTCAATACTTCATAACCTTCACTGATGATTATAGTAGATTTGGGTATGTTTACCTAATGAAACATAAAAGTGAAGCATTTGAGATATTTAGAATATTTTAAAATGAAGTAGAAAAACAACTTGGCAAAAGTATTAAGGCGCTTCGATCAGATCGAGGTGGAGAATACTTGAGTCATGAATTTGATGATCATCTAAAGAATTGTGGAATAGTTTCACAATTGACTCCACCCGGAACACCACAATGGAATGGTGTGTCCGAGAGGAGAAATCGGACTTTGTTAGACATGGTTCGATCAATGATGAGTCAAGTTGATCTTCCAATTTCCTTTTGGGGTTACGCTCTAAAAACCGTTGCATTCACACTAAATCGTGTTCCAACTAAATCGGTTCAAAAGACTCCATATGAGATGTGGAGCGGAAAGAAAACTTGTTTATCTTTCATGAAGATTTGGGGTTGCGAAGCCTTTGTCAAAAGACTTGTCTCTGACAAACTTGCACACAAATACGACAAATGTATTTTCGTGGGATATCCAAAGGAAACTACAGGATATTACTTTTACAACCGTGAGGACAACAAAATTTTGTTGCCCGAACTGGTGTCTTTCTAGAGAAAGAGTTTCTCTCTAAAGAAATCAGTGGGAGTAAAATAAATCTTGAAGAAATTCGAGACCCAGAAAATGACATTGAATCAATAGTGGAACAAGAACAAGAACCACAAGGAGTTGTGGAACCTGTTCAAAATACACAAGCAACTCGCAGATCTAGTAGGTTACGATCCGAGCCCGAGAGATATGGATTTCTCGTAACGGATAGTAATGAGGTGGAAATCATTGAGAATGATGAACCGACAACCTACCAAGAGGCGATGTCTTCTCCTGATTCGGATAAGTGGCTTGGAGCCATGGAATCCGAATTGCAATCCATGCAAGACAATCAAGTTTGGAATTTGATTGATGCACCCGAAGCTGTAAAAACCATAGGATGCAAATGGGTCTTCAAGAAGAAGACTGACATGGATGGGAAGGTGAATACTTACAAAGCTAGACTTGTAGCGAAGGGTTATAGGCAAGTTCATGGTATTGGCTATGATGAAACCTTTTCACCCGTAGCAATGATCAAGTCTATAAGAATTTGCTTGCCAATGCCGTATATCATGACTATGAAATATGGCAAATGGACGTCAAAACCGCTTTCCTAAATGGAAAACTTCAAGAGGATGTGTATATGACACAACCGGAAGGTTTTGAACAGAATTCTAAGGTATGCAAATTGCAGAGATCTATCTATGGATTGAAGCAAGCTTCAAGGAGTTGGAATCTCCAATTTGATGAATCGGTCAAAGAGTTTGGTTTCATCAAGAACGAATATGAACCTTGTGTATACAAAAGATTAGTGGGAGCATAGTGCTATTCCTTATTTATATGTGGATGACATATTACTCATTGGAAACGATATTCCTACACTTCAGTCCGTGAAGACTTGGTTAGGAAAATGCTTCGCAATGAAAGATATGGGTGAAGCCGCATATATACTTGGCATTAAGATCTATAGAGATAGATCAAGGAGGCTACTTGGTTTAAGCCAAAGTACATACATTGACAAGGTCATTAGAAGATTCCGTATGGAAAATTCTAAAAGAGGAACCTTACCAGTGTTACATGGAGTTTCTCTAAGCAAGACTCAATGTCCTAAGACAAAAGATAAGCGTGAGAAAATGAATGATGTTCCATATGCTTTGGCAATTGGGTCCATCATGTATGCCATGATTTGTACTAGGCCGGATGTATCTTATGCTTTAAGCATGACAAGTAGATACCAATCCGACCCGGGTGAAAATCACTGGATGGCTGTAAAAGCGATTCTTAAGTACTTGAGAAGAACTAAAGATTCATTTTTGGTCTATGGAGGAATGGAAGATGATCTCGTGGTAAATGCTTACAGGATGCAAGCTTCCAACCGACAAAGATGATAGTCAATCGTAATCGGGTTTTGTGTTTATGTTAAATGGTCAAGCTGTAAGCTGGAAGAGTTCCAAGCAAAGTACAACCGCTGATTCTACAACGGAAGCTGAGTATATTGCTGCATCAGATGCTGCAAAGGAAGCTGTTTGGATTAAGAAGTTCATCACTGAACTTGAAGTGGTTCCTAGCATTGCTAATCCAATAGACCTTTATTGCGATAATAATGGTGCTATTGCTCAAGCAAAGGAACCAAGAGCACATCAGAAATCCAAACACATACTTAGGCGTTTTCATATCATTCGAGAATCGTTGATAGGGGAGACGTAAATATATGTAGAGTACCTACTGATGACAATGTCGCGGACCCGCTAATAAAGGGACTTCCACAAGCTAAACATGAAGGTCATGTTAGGTCCATGGGTATTAGATACATGGGAGATTGGGCCTAGGGCAAGTGGGAGATTGTTGGTAGTGGTGCCCTAGGCACGTTTAATAAACGTTGTAATTGTTATCATTTATTTCATATCAATAAAGAGATGTTTTGATTATTATTGTTGTTCATGTTTACTTATAATAATCTCCGTCCCTAGTACTTGTTAAGCACTAGTATAAAGGCTAAATTATCATGAGATGATCATGTTAGATTTATGGGTACTTGTTTGGAACAAGGTACTGGACATGACCCGCTGTATGAGATTTATGTCATGGTCTATGTCGTACATATATCTCATATTAGTTATGTCATTCGAATCCTTAGACATAAAGTTATTATAGTCTTCCACTTGATGAACATTATGTTTGACATATTCAAACGCTACCTTTAACCGGGTAGTTATAAAGGGTATGATTGGCATAATCGGATTCACGTAGGGAAGAATAATAAGCTGAATGGATTTGTCCCTCTTCGGAGAGATGTCAAGCTTGGGCCTCTCGTAGGAATGATGTTGATGAAAATGTTCGGCCGGACTCAAATGGATTGATTAGATCAATGTCATTTTGATTATCAACATATTCGGAATCGAGAAAGTATTGAACGAGACAAGTTGGCTTGTTGACCATGATTTGTGTTCAATGACATCGTGGACAAAGGGATTATGACATATTCTAAAGGAATGCGAACTTGTATCTAATTATACTATTTGGGTAGGTATGACGGTTTGCTAGAACCTAATCATATCTTATAGTTTCATGTTTGAACCCATTGCCAACTTAGTGTAATCCTAGAGGGTCACACACAATTGAACAAATCTTAAATAAGGATTATTGGAATTTGGAAACTATGGGAATCTGGACAAGTGTGCGACCGCACAAGATGGTTTGGGCGTCCGTACAGTTTGGTCAAATAGTACCATAACCTTCCAGATAGATGTGCGGCCGCACAAGTGGTTTTGGCGGCCGCACACCATGTCGGGACTGGTTTCCTAATTTGATTTGGAAAAGAATTTTGGACGGCTTTAGACACAAGTTTCCTATTTGGAATAGGTCTAACTTGTATATAAACAGCCAAATTCGGCCAGAATCAAGGCCAATGCTTTTGGGCAAGTCTCCAAAGAGTTGAGAGAGTTTTATTTGTTCTAAGACATCTTAGATTGAAGAACAAAATAATACACAAACCAATATTCCATATAGTTCATATCAATTGTGAAAATGTGTTTCACAATTTTGGTCTAGCAACCAAGATCAAGTGTTCTTGATATTCGTTCGTGGTGTGGATACCGCTAGAGGGTGAAGCTTATCATCTTCAAAGTTCATGTTCTTACTTTGTGATTAAAGCTTCAAGTTCTCTACCAAGATCAAAGACCAATTCAAAGTCATCAAGGGTTAGTTTTTTCTAGTATTCATATTGTTGTATTTGATTTAATTATATGAATTGATCTATGGGCTTTGGGTTTCATAAAATTTTGAATGCTATTTTCCGCTGCGCATGTACTACGAAACCCAACAATTGGGGAGTTAGCCTTGGGAGCTCACAAGATGAACAGAGGGAGCACCCGACTACTAACCTTGTGGCTGCAGGAGAGTTTACGAGTGTTTGAGGATCCTGTTGGGCCAGTATCACCTTGGGTTTGTCAGAGTAGGCGAGTAAGGCAGCCATTTGTGGGGATGACTCGGCCTGCATGGGTGACATTTATGGCGCAGATGGGTACGGCTCAGATCAAGTGGATAGTACTCATTGGGGGGTTATCAGAGCACGGTGGGTGGGATCAAAGCGATCTTTGTATCATTCAGGTTCCTGCCTTTGATGATACCACCTACTATTATGTAGTGTGGGTGTGCCGTTAGTACGGGATGCCTCAGATTATACCTTTTTCATGGAATGAGACTTGCAGTAGGGTTAGTGCTAGGATACTCCCTATGAATGCCGGGGTTGCGGTTCTCTTGGAGCGGTGTTGGTCTTATGCTCTCATGCCCAGCACTCTCTGTATACAGCGACCTTACGACATACTTCTGTCTCGAGAATACTTGGACTGGTACCAGACGACCTTGAGGGATATGATACAGACTCTGAGATGACTAAGACGCAGGGTAGTAGTCCCTTATATCTCGAGTAGATGCTTAAGGGAGGAGGAGACTCTACAACGTGAGGTGAAGGCTGAGTTGGTACAGCTAGCACCTACTGAGAGGAAAAGAAGGAGAGAAGGCCCAACGGGGGTGACTCATCTTAGGAAGGCTTTATTTGATGACCCTACTAGACAGGCTAGACGCGGACGAAGAGACAAGAAACCGAAGAAGGAAGAGGAGGAGGAGGAGGAGGAGGAAGAGTGACTCCGAGTATCCAACCACAGCCGTTGCAGACACATAGTTTAGATTTTAGTTTGGTTTAGTTTATTTAAATTTCACAACAGGTTATTTATTCGTAGGTTCTTTCGAGCTTAGACTCATTAAATAAATGTTAACGTTTAGTGACTTGTGGAAATAGAGATTTTGCTTTAGTTATAAACAGATTGTTTTCTTTATTGAATTTCCTCAAACCAGATTTGGATTTTTATTATTTTTGAGACCGCACCTTTAAAGGCTACCTACGTTCCCCTTTTACAAGTAGGGCTAAGGGGCTCAGGTCACCGTAGTTCATTTCTGATTATAGAAAGGGAAGATAGGAGGGGGGAGTAAAGAGAATAATAATATTTTTTTTTACAAAGGGGACGGCCGTTATAGAAGACCGTTTGATGGAGAGTATTGCTTGTGGAGAGGACCATAGTGGTCAGTTGTAGTAGCGTCGGAGATTGTAAAACATTACTGGGAGGAGGCCATTATCGTCCGCGTGTACCCAATCTTCATTCTGCTTGGTTAAACGACCCGTCTCGATGAGTAGCCTGATCCTCTCTTTCAACTCTTGACAGTCATCAGTACAATGCCCTTCGTTCTGGTGATAGGAACACGTTTTGCTTGCCTCGGACGTCTGTAATGTCGAAGTAGGACCACGTATTTGTATCAGCTGTAGTTGACCGATCTTTACCAGTGCTTTGAACATAAGACCCAAAGGTAGGTCGGAGCTTTTGCTTTGTCTGAAAAGGATAGGGGATCCATTCTGTGACTTAAACCTCCCGTGCGGCGTTCGTAAGGACAGGGTATTCACTAAGTGGCTCTTTAGTTGAGTTAGAGCCAATTCACATTTTTTATTCCAAAGGTCTTCTGGGCAATTCTGTAATTCCTTAAGGACCGGGTCTCCTGCCATCGTGAGGCGACTGATGTAGTGCAGTATACCGATGAGGTTGATCCTTTCACTTTCTTGGCGAGGGGATGATATTGTTATTAGCTGTCTGATCTTGTCGGGGTCAGCTTCGAACTTCTGTCCCAATATGTAGCCTAGAGATTTTGTCTGAATAGTTCAAATCTACATTTTGACGGATCAAGAAGTGTTTTCTGACCTCTCAGAATGTTGAAAAACTTCCTCAAATCCTTAATATGTCGGCTGTAAGGTCTCTTGGAGTGTATCACCAGATCATCTAAGTAGACGTCTGAGTCTGATGGCACAGTTGCTGGTAGATGGTAAGAGATACAAAAACCTTTCCATTCTAAGAATTGATTGGCGTGACAATAAGTACCCCATGGAGTTTGAAAGAGTAACTTCTTGTCTGTCTGTACTGCGGCGGGTATCTGATTTTACCGAGGAAACCTTCGAGGAATGATCAAACTTCTCTGTCTTCGGTAGCTTCTAGTAGTGAATCTATGTCAAACGGAGCGAACCTATGTTTAGGGCTCATCTCATCGAGACTCAAGATGTCTATGTGAACCGTCACCTTCCCTTTGTACTTCTTTGAGGAGATAATGTTGAGCAACCATTTTGGCCAGAGTACGGACTTGATGAAATCTCTCTGTAGCAGTTTTTCTATTTCCATCGCCATGCGAGGTGACCAATTGTAAGGATCCCGTCCCTCGGCGGCGAAAACAAGCAGGGTTTCGCACGAGGAAGAAATGCCAAACACGGGTAACTTTCCTAACGAAAAAAAACGGAGTCGCCATATTTGTTAATTTTAAACCCAACAAATGAAAATGGTTAGAGAAGGTGAGTTCGGAGGTAAGGTTACACATTGGGAAGAACATATTTGCGGTTCACCCAAAATGCCTCAAAAAGAACTGAGTCTCCCTTGTTAGTTTGAAAATGTGCATGTGTGTGTGTGTATTTAACGAAAAGTTTCGGTTATTGGTTTTATTTGGAAAAACATAACTGAAAGGGTCTGTTTATCAAGAAAATGGGGATCAGAGGGCAAAACGGACATTTTCCCCCCATTCCCAACATAGCCGTACGGATATACAGGCCGTTTCCTGGGATTTTACAGTTCAGTCAAGAACAGTCAAGTTTCAGAGCAGAAACAGAACATTCTGTTGAAACTAGACAGAACTGTTTTGATTCCAGTTTGTTTAAAACACTTTATAAATTTAAATACAACAATCCTATGCTAAATGATCATCACTTAGTCCCCAAAACAAGTATTTGAGTGTGATCATAAGCAATCATGGAGAAAATTCAGAAAAGTTGATGAACATGCCCTTTGGGCCAAAATTGACCATTTGGTGATTAAAGATTTAAATTTTATCCCCAGATAGCATTTTTATGACTTATTAACCTTCAAAGAGTCAAATCAACACATAAATATTGAATCTTTATGGCCCCAAAGGGGACTTTAGAGCTAGATCAATGTTGGATGATAAAGATGGAGGCTTTATCATCCAAATGATCATTATTGCCAACAAAGCATCATTCCAACTAGAAATAATGTAAATAACAATCAACAAGCCATGATCATCTAGGTTTGAACCTCTTCCACACAAGGCATGGAGGGCACCTTGGATCACCTCATGGCTTGGAGAAGAGAAATATATAGAATAATATATGTATATTTGCTTGAATGGACAAGTCTTGCATAAATGTAAAGTGATTGAATGGACAAGTCT
Source organism: Campanula takesimana (assembly GCA_026119855.1). Lineage (NCBI taxonomy): Eukaryota > Viridiplantae > Streptophyta > Magnoliopsida > Asterales > Campanulaceae > Campanula > Campanula takesimana. Next base: position 30,897 of record JAOWBW010003299.1, read on the forward strand.
TGCACGTAATGTAAAGGTGCTTGAATGGACAAGTCTTGCAAATAATATAAAGATTAACATAACTTAAACAAAGATTAAAGATAAAATAGAGTTATAGATGAAGAGAAGGGAGGGGGAGAAAGTTGCTTTACCTATTTTGGTTTAGCAAATCTTCCTTTTTCTCTTTCACTCTTTGTTTCACTCTTCTCTCACACTTCTGTAGTGATTTTGACAGAGTAATCCTTCTTATATTGTTTCTCCCCCCTGAAATGATCAGCATGGGGTTCAATTTATAGAGGCTGAGGGTGCCCAAAGTAGCCGTACGGCTATGGACCTCATGTGCCCAAACCATCCGTACGACTCGACTTGGCGAGCTTCTGGATTTTTCCAAGTTTAATTCCAGTTTAGTCCTGGAATATCAGGTTTATCCTAGTGAGGTCCTGACCCATTGGTTTATCCCTAAATGGTACCAAGAATTCCTCTAGAGTAGGTCGATTTTAGATTGGGGTACTTACAGATCCCCTCGGCAACGTCGCTTTTGAAGAAAGCGGGGTTGTCGATAAATATGCATCCCAATCTGATGGGAGGATGGCATAGCCGATTTGTTCTATGGCTGGACCTAGAGGTATAGGATTCCTACGTATCCCTATCCGAGGGAATCAAGCCTATCGTAGTTCGAAAAGGGTGAGAGATTTTAAGGCTACTCAAACATATAGACGACCGTCGAAGTCGGTGGGGAACTCGGGCATGACACTCATTTGGTCAGAGGTGAGGTTCGGGTGTGACACTCATTTGGTCAGAGGCAAGTTTAGGCGTGACACTCATTTGGTTAGAGGCAAAGACTCGGCGTGACACTCATTTGGTCAGAGGCAAGTTTAGACATGACATTCATTTGGTCAGAGGAAAGGTTCGGGCGTGACACTCATTTGGTCAGAGGCAAGTTTAGGCGTGACACTCATTTGGTCAGAGGCAAGGTTCGGGCGTGACACTCATTTGGTCAGAGGCAAAGTAAACATGGGCTTACGTCAAGGACCTCCTTTTCATTCTAAGTTTTTATCTCACAGTGGTCACTCGGGGGACCTAACTTTTATCTCACAATGGTTGCTAGGGGGACCTAATTTTGTTTCACAACGGTCGCTCGGGGACCTAATTTTTATCTCATAATGGTCGCTCGGGGGACCTAATTTTATCTCACAATGGTCGTTCGGGGGACCTAATATTTGTCTCACCACGGTCGCTCGGGGGACCTAATTTTTATCTCACAATGGTCGCTCGGGGGACCTAATTTATTTCACAACGGTCGCTCGGGGGACCTAATTTTATTTCGCATCAGTCGCTCGGGGGACCTAATTTTATCTCACAACGGTTGCTCGGGGAACCTAATTTTGTTTCACAACGGTCGCTCGGGGGACCTAATTTTTTTTCACAACGGTCGCTCGGGGACCTAATTTTTATCTCACAATGGTCGCTCAGGGGACCTAATTTTGTTTCCCAACGGTCCCTCGGGGGACCTAATTTTGTTTCACAACGGTCGCTCGGGGACCTAATTTTTATCTCACAATGGTCGCTCGGGGGACCTAATTTTGTCTCACACACGGTCGCTCGGGGGACCTAATTTTTATCTCACAACGGTCGCTCGGGGGACCTAATTTTTATCTCACAATGGTCGCTCGGGGGACCTAATTTTGTCTCACCCGGTCGCTCGGGGGACCTAATTTTTATCTCTGCTGGGCTTACGTCAGGGACGGCCAATGTCATGGGCATTAAATTTGACTCTCAATGAGTCAAAGTTGTGGCTTGACTCTCCTTTGGTCAACCGGAGGGATTTTCTCGACACTCATTTGGTCAAGTCGGGATTTAACTCTCTTTTGGTCAATCAAATAATTTTTAACTGGGCTTACGTCAGGGACGGCCAATTTTCTTGGATATTCAATTTGACTCTCAATGGGTCAAAGTCGGGGCTTGACTCTCTTTTGGTCAATCAAATAATTTTTAATTGGGCTTACGTCAGGGACGGCCAATTTTCTTGGACATTAAATTTGACTCTCAATGAGTCAAAGTCGGGCTTGACTCTCTTTTGGTCAATCAAATATTTTTAATTGGGCTTACGTCAGGGACAGCCAATTTTCTTGGACATTAAATTTTGACTCTCAATGGGTCAAAGTCGGGGCTTGACTCTCTTTTGGTAAATCAAATAATTTTAATTGGGCTTACGTCAGGGCAGCCAATTTTCTTGGACATTAAATTTGACTCTCAATGAGTCAAAGTCGGGGCTTGACTCTCTTTTGATCAAGCAAATAATTTTAATTGGGCTTACGTCAGGGACGGCCAATTTTGACATTAAATTGACTCTCAATGAGTCAAAGTCGGGGCTTGACTCTCTTTTGGTCAATCAAATAATTTTTACTGGGCTTACGTCAGAGACGGCCAATTTTCTTGGACATTAAATTTGACTCTCAATGAGTCAAAGTCGGGGCTTGACACTCTTTTGGTCAATCAAATAATTTTTAACTGGGCTTACGTCAGGGACGGCCAATTTTCTTGGACATTAAATTTGACTCTCAATGAGTCAAAGTCGAGGCTTGACTCTCCTTTGGTCAACCGAAGGGATTTTCTCGACACTCATTGGTCGAAGTCGGGATTTGACTCTCTTTTGGTCAATCAAATAATTTTTAACTGGGCTTACGTCAGGGACGGTCAATTTTCTTGGACATTCAATTTGACTCCCAATGAGTCAAAGTCGGGGCTTGACACTCTTTTGGTCACCGGATCAACATGGGCTTACGTCAAGGACCGCCTAATTTTTCTAATCATCTTTGCAGGGCTTAAGTCACGGACGGCCTAATTTTTGTCTTAGAGGGTTGCTCGGGGGACCTAAATTTTATCTCAAAAGGGTCGCTCGGGGGACCTATTTTATCGCAAAAGGGGGTCGCTCGGGGGACCTAGACTTTTCTTAAAATAGGTCACGCGGGGGACCTAGACTTTTCTCAAAATGGGTCACGCGGGCGACCTAGACTTTTCTCAAAATGGTCACTCGGGGGACCTAAATTTTATCTTTAAAGGGTCACTTGGGGGACCTAAGTTTTCCAATGGGCTTACATCACTTGGGGACCGCCTAATTTTTCTCCGGGTCGCGCGGGGGACCTAAGCTTTTTCAACAAGGGTCACTCGGAGGACCTAAATGTTCTCAAAAGGGCTTGACTCTCACTGGTCAACCGGGTCAACATGGCTTACGTCTAGGACCAGCCTAATTTTTCTTCGGGTCGCGCGGGGGACCTAAATTTTCTTATCTCCTATGGGCTTACGTCACTTGGGGACTGCCGGTAAAGGCTTTAACCTAAAATGACCACTCCGGGTACAAATGGTTTCTTAACCTAACATAACCACTATGGGTACCAAGGTTTTCTTAACCTATCACGACCACTATGGGTACAAAGGTTTTCTTAACCTAACATAACCGCTTCGAGTCAAAACTGGTCTTACGTCCACTTGGACTGCCGGGAAACACGGTCAATTTGGTCAACATATCTCATTACGGAGGGTTGACTACACAAACTGGTCTTACGTCTCTTTGGACTGCTGAAGCAAAGCTCACAAAAACTCACCCTCAATGCCCAATGCAATTTGAAAGGGGCAAAACATTTATTTTCACAAAAAACACCCTCAAGTGCCCAATGCAATTTGGAAGGGGACAACAAAACCATCCTTTCTAACACCCTCAAATGCCAATGCAATTTGGAAGGGAAAAACATTATTTTCACAAAATACACCCTCGAATGCCCAATGCAATTTGGAAGGGGACAACAAAACATCCTTTCTACACCTCAAATGCCCAATGCAATTTGGAAGGGGAAAAACATTATTTTTACAAAATACACCCTCGAATGCCCAATGCAATTTGGAAGGGGACAACAAAACATCCTTTCTACAACCTCAAATGCCCAATGCAATTTGGAAGGGGAAAAACATTATTTTCAAAAAATACACCTCAAGTGCCCAATGCAATTTGGAAGGGGACAACAAAACATCCTTTCTACAACCCTCAAATGCCCAATGCAAAATGAAAGGGGACAAGCAAACACATTTTTTTTTTCAAAATATTCATTCCTCAAAGCAAATCTTTTAACGAAGCATGTCAGTCAAATTTTTGATTTTAATTTAACCACGAGGCTTATTATGCATAAAGTCTTTGGGAGTTTC
>JAOWBW010000033.1:0-169335 GCA_026119855.1 Campanula takesimana
AAAATGCCTTCTCCTTATGCAAAAGAGGTTTTGCATCAGCGACATGTTCTGATTGATCGTAGAGTGGTTTAAATATATCTATATCCACTCGTTCTTTTTTATGCCTGAAAGGCCAAGACAAACATTAGTTTTCTTCTTATGGGTTAGGTTCGACATCCTAAAAGCTCTTCAATGGCAGCAAAATTGCAGCAGAAAGATGGACTTATAATGATGCTGTTGTTGTGAGACAACTAAAATTTCTGGTACACTTTACACAGTTCTAGTACACCGACCTTGCTATATAGACATGTTGGGTCAGATCTTAGAAGAAATGAAAGAAATGTAAAAAAATGAAAAATAAATGAACTGCTCTCATTCTCTTTTGTCCAAATCGAATGCTTTTCAGAAACCGTCATAGATTTGGAAATTTTGGATCAAACTCTCGTTACAATTGTGGAATGCACACAATTTGTAATCATCGTTCCTTTTCAATTCCTTTCCAGCTAACCCGAGATGGAGTGTAGGAGACACTGCATAACGAGTGATTGGGATTTAAGGTTCAATGTTGATCATATCTGGGGAAGCATTTGAGTATTTCATGTGATGCAGATGAAGAATAATCAACACTATTCTAAAACATGATGCTCACAGATGCTTAGGTCTAAGTTAATAATGAATATCGATTATAGATTAAAGCGGAACTCAACTTTCCTTTACTTCGTGTCTCAGACACCAGAAATGGAAACTATTGTTTCTGATGTTGGACTAGGTTTTTATCTTGATTGGGGAAGATAAGATGGTAGTCCATTCTTATTGACTTCTCTTTTCAGTCTTATATAATAAAACAGCATGCGACATATTAATCCAGTGGACTCCTTACATTTCGGTGTTGTGCAAAGTGTATAATCTTTTGACTTTTGAGGTTTGACTTAACAAGTGTAAACTATCTTCTCTCTTTTTTCTTTTTTTGAAGAAAAAACTGTCCCGTACTGTATACTTCTCTCCCCCCCCCCCCCCCAACCCCGTCTCAGTTCTCCTTCTTTGATGATAATGTTCGTGACAATCGATATATATTCACAAATTCTCTTTTGTTTTAGGAGTATAATTTACATAATACGGTTCAGAACCAATTGTGAATGTTACTCAATTTGGCCAATTGAATTCCATTTTCAGGTAGAGTGTGCCCCTTCACTGAAAGAAATCCAACAACAAAAACCTAGTCTCCCACTCTAACCACAAGACAAAGAAGTTGCAGTTTGTGAACCTGCAGAAAAAGAGACTTTGGTGGGAGGAAGGCAAACGGTTGTTAAACTCCGCCTATCCACCAAAGCATTAAAGACGATAGAAAAGCATGGGCTTCATGCCATGCCAAGAAAGCTGGAATCGAACTAGCGAAAATTCCGTACCAATAATTTTCATTTCTTTTGATGTCGTAAGAATATTGTCACATGACGTACCTTTAACTGTTTAATCAGCACAACATTTCAGTTGTATTTTTGTATCGTGCTCGGGTTTCTTCCTTGTTAATGAAAGTTTTACATTGGTTTACTATTCATATGGTCTCCTGGTAATCTTCTAATCATTTTGCATAAACAAAATGACTAGTGAACAAAACATGGCTAGTGAAGCAAGTGTTTGTATCTTTAAAAGTGTTTGAATAGTCAATAATATCATTTTGAGACGTTGGGAGTATCATGAGAACATTATTATAGAACGTAGGACGGAGTGTGTATTTTTTTTTATAATTGCTTTTTATTTTTCTTTTGTTCACTTTACAAGGCATTGTAGACCAAAGAGCTCTAGCTCAAGCGGTATCTGATGTTAGCTTCCCATGCGGAGATTACGAGTTCGAATCTCGTTTGGGAGATTTGTATTAGCATATTTATAGGCTAATACAAATACTCCCTCTGTCCCTAAATGAGTGTCTTTTTTTAACATAACTTTCTCCCTAAACGTTTTTTTTTCGAAATTTTTTTCACCGGTATCTTTATACGTGCAAAACTAAAGGTTTGGAAAGGAGATTACAAGATTATATATGAATCGTTGTTACCAAATTGTTCAAAAAGTTGAGATTTTCAGTGTCCCTTAAAATGAAATTTGGACACTCATTTAGGGACAGAGGGAGTACTAAAAATGTCCATTTGGCAAATACTAAAAATAATAACAAAATCAAACAATGTCCCAGTAATTCTTTTGATTCAACTGAATAATCTCAAATCCAATAATGCACAGAAAGAAACACAAAAGCAATCGAATCGCCTCTTTATATGCATATACTTATGTTATATATATATATATATATATATATGAATCCATATACATAGATTCAGCACATGGACAAAATACAAAAGCGAAATGAAACCCCTGTTTACAAATATATCCGACACATGAATACATATATATGCCCATTTGGGACAACTATTAAATCAAAATGTGCGCGCGCGTTTGACTAGCAAAAACCCTTCATCTGAAAGGTTCAATGGGTTCAGAATCTTGGAGAAGAGCAGCAGCCTCAAAACATTCAGCAGCTTCTTCAAGTGTTGATGAACCCAAACTATCAGACTTATAAAGCATACCAAGATTGTACCATGCTGACGAGTTTGTTCTGTCAATCCCTAGCGCATCTGTCAGAAAGCTTTTCGCAACCGGAGTTGACTTTTTGCTGAGTTGTCTGAGAATAACTGCGGTTGATATTAAGCTAGGAACATGGTTGGGTTCAACATCTAATGCTTGCTGAAATGATTTCAGTGCTTCATCCTTTGACCCTTTGCTTGATATAATAAACCTACCAAAGTCAAACCAGATTTGTTTATATATGGTAGGGGTAAATTTGGAAAATTAAGAGGGTTGTGATCTTACTAAAGGAACTGCACCTAATTAAAGATAGTAGGGTAAAAGAGATACTCCCTCAGTTGCAGAAAGATAGTCTTGTTTAATTTTTTATGGTCAACACAAGTTAACTTTGACTAAAAATTTATGTCAATCTTAACATCTCAATGAAATTTTCAGAATTTCACTATGATGATTAGACTGGCATTAATAGTTGGTCAAAGTTCACTAGTGTTGACCATCAAGAACCAAATAGAACTATCTTTCCGGGATGGAGGGAGTAACAACAACATTACCCCAGTGCCGCAAAGGCTCCCACCTATGGTGGGGTAAGGGGGGTCGGATGTACGCAGCCTTGCCCCTGTATTAAAGCACAGAGAGGCTGTTTCCAGATGACCCATGATCAAAATTGCGTCGAAAATTGCATGGACTGACTGCTACTTCATCACAAAGAAGCGCAGACAGTTTAGTGACCCATTTTGCTTTATTCCATCATATTCCCAAGCCAAAAAATAGTGAGTCTTTGGCTCCATCGGAAATGATGGAAACCGGGATGGAGTATTGGTTGAAAATAATAATACCTGCAGAATGCCATCTAGAAGCAGAATGGGGATTGATTGCCTTGGATTTAGATAGACAGACTTCAGCATCCCGCCACTGTGATAATCTGGTATAAACGTTTGCAAGATCATGCCATGTTTCCATTTCTAGGCTTCTTTCATTGTTATCCCTCGTTTTCTACAAGCCCAAAAATAGAAATATAATGTTATGAATGTACCATATCCACCAAGGATTCATAATAACGGAAAAAACCCAGAAATGTTAGCGAAGTGCTTCAACTTGCACAATAGCTTGCTATCTAGGTCGGAGGAAAAAGAAGAATGAGGAAAAGCTCTCCACCCTCTATTGCATCATGCTTTATGTTAGTTGGAAGAACAAATGATTCATAAAACTCCCTCCGTCCCATTTACCATATTTTTGTGTGTCCATGAAAAAAGTCAAATTTCTAAAACTGTCAAGTTAAAATAATTAAACTTTCAAATTTGTCAACCGAGGAAGAAGGAGAGGGGAGAATGAGAGCCAACCAAGGAAGAAGAGGAGTAATGGAGTAATAACTAAATCACATTAAGGGTGATGGAAATGAAAATAGGTTGTTAAAATGTTTGAATTGTCAAATGGGACTATTATTATGGGACAGAGGGGGGTAAAGCACAAAGTACAAGCAAGTCATCATACATAAAAATAATGCAGAAACAAGGAAATTCGATTTTGCCTTACCTTTAAAAGCTTTTTTTGTTGCCCAAAGCTCTTATTATGAACTTGAAGAACAGCAAGAAGATGAGTATATGTCTGTATAGCCTTTTTCAAATGGCCCTGAGCAATCTGCAGCTTAGCTTTGGTTCGCAACAATTCTCCCTGGTCCCACTTTCCCGTCTCATCTATGGCAGCATTAACTATATTCTCAGCATCTATATATCGTTTTTGAGCTGACAATATACGAGCTAAAAGTATCCATCCTTTTACACTAGAACCTGCCTCAACTTTTACCAATTGCTTTGCATAATAAAGTGCAACATCCAACTTTCTCTGTTCCGCATTTTCCATGCTAAGATGAAAAAGAATATTAGAGTCCGTCCCCTTCATTGTTCTTCGTGCAGTTTCAAGTACCTCGAGTGCTTCAGATTGTCTTGAAATTGTCTGAGAATCAGATGCAACCTGTCTCGATTGAGCTGAAAGTGAAATACCGAGTAAGAAATTTGCAATACTCACCATTTGGTCACATCGACCCTCGAAATTCAGGAGTAATTTACGTAAATGGCATATTCCCTCTTCAAGAAAATTACAATTTTCTCCACAAATCTTTGAAGCCAATAGAACCTCAACTGTGCAATCATCGTGATTTTCTCTGTTATTCAACAAGTTCCTCAACAAATTTAAAGCCACCAAATCCTCTCCGTCCCCATAATAACTTAACGCCAAAGTAGTGTATCTTTCTTTTCTTCCAATAATCCCTGGAGCAAACTCCTCAACTTGATGAGCAAGAGCCCGTAAGTCACCAGCAATAGATAGGGCAAAAGAAAGATGATAAAAGACTGACGGGTCCCACCCAACTTTTCTAAGAACAAACTTTCTAATAAGAATTAGTAGCAAAAGAATGGCCTCTTCTATATTGTTTCTTGGTACATAGGAACCTTCACTCTGAAAGCGGAGATTTGGGGGACTTGCATCACAACCACTATACAAGAGAAAAATCGCAAAACCTTTTTCTATGTTGATTCTTGTTTCATTATCAAGATTCCAGTGATAGAGGAGTGCCCTCCTATATGATAATATTGTTTCTTGTGGGTCCCACGCAAGTTTCCACAACTCGGGTAGTAACTCAATAGCCTTGTTTAAGATATCCTGCATTTTTAAATCCGGGGAGAAATTAAGCAGTCCATCAGGTAATGCGGATTCAACTGTGTCCAGAATTATTTTGCACGATTCAGCAGCCTCTGAAAAATTAAAAAAAAAAGAAAAAAGAAAAATAGATTAGCTATATCTGTGCCAATATGAAAAGAGTTGTTATGAAGAGTGAGAATAGAGATTGCAATACCTTTAAACTGGCCTAGGGACTGCAATGATTTTGCTTTGAGAAAAATTGCTTCAAAGAGTAAACTGACAGAGTGCATTGACATGGGTGGGCCCGCATCACTTTGAGAATGGCGTCTAGGTAGTTCGGTTTTTCTAGCAATGGAAGTTTTAATCTTTGAAGTAACAGCATCAATGTCGATTCCTTCAAATACATGAAGAGCAGCCTCAATGTTCCCTTTTTGATACTCAAGTCGACCCAATAAGGCTCTAGCTTCCTAATGGTCAGAAAGATTTCTCGGATTATGATCGAATATGATAAAAAGAGAGAAATGTGAAGAATTTCTGGGACAATGAAAAATGGTAATACTCTCTCCATCCCAGAATGATCTTCACGTTTGACTATTCAAACTTTTTAAGGATACGAACACTTTCACTAGCCATGTTGTGTTTATGCACATTTAAGCCTAAATTATAGAAATGGGAAGAATTTTTTGGGACAATGAAAAATGGCAAATGAGAAGATCATTTTGGGACAGAGAGAGTAATAAAAAAACAAGGTGAGATTTACCTCATAGTTGAGAAATCCACTTTCGCGGAGGGAGGATTCAGCCTCTTCTATATTGCTGTTATCCAACTTAGGATCGGGTTCACCGGCTCGAGATGAATAACCACTTACTGAAAAGTCCCTAGTTGCCAAGGATTCAGACGAAGGAATACCTTCATCTCTTAAATGTTCCCCTGAATAGAAGCACTTCATCATCTTTCTGAGTTTCCAAGTAAAGCCGGTTTTTTGTCGGTCAATCCAATTTCTTATTTTCATTCTGTTTCATCCCACTTGATATCTTGTAAACACCAAAAAGAAAACGAAAAAAGATTAGAGACCCACCCTCTGCTTCATATGTTCAACTCTTTGCTCAAGTTCTAATGTCATGAACAAAGTCAAGTGCCTAGCTAGCATTACTATAATCACCCCCTTCACACACACACCCCACACACACACACAAAACAACAACAACAACAACAAAGAAAGAGGGAATATCGAATGATGCTAGCTTTTACTTTATATATAATGAAAAAAATAGGGGAAATTAATCAGATAAATTACTGAGAAACTGTGCAAATTAAGTGCAAGCTCATAGTAGTAAGCACAGGTTCGTATGATCATAGTAGACCTTCCAAAATCCCTATGGAAATTAGTATGCTATTCAAGACACCATTTTATCAATTTAAGAAGAAAAGAAACAATGAACTTCGGTTTGGAAATTCAGAAGAAACAAAAAAAATACAGAAATCATTCATGTTTGTTTGAGTAAAAGCTCAAGTCTTGAACCCAATTTTCTTTTCTCTTTTTTTTTTTTAAAAAAAAAAAAGAAGAAAAAGAAGAAGAAGAAGAAAAAACTCAATTCTTGAACCCTAAAAGGTCAACAATGAAGCATTCAAAATTCAAATTCTTCTAAACTGCAATGAGAAGCCTCCTAATGCAATCCAAACTCAAAATCCCATATAATGAAAATCATGTGATCACACTCATAACTTCCAAAAAGCCATCCCAACAAGGATTCAAAAACCCTAACCATTAATCCCAATCCTCAAGAAAACTTTATAATTTATCTTAAAGAATTAAAACCCTAATTCTGCAATTAAAAACCCAGTTCATAAAACCTCAGAAGAACATCAACAAATATCAAAAACCCAAAAAAAAATCACCAAATCCCAAATAGATTCAGCACAAACACACCATTAAACCAGGACAAAAAACATAAATTTTAGAGCTAAAGCTGAACAAGAAACAGACATTGTATCATTCACCACAACAATGGAAGGAAAATCTTTTAAAGTGAAAAAAAAAAACACAGTGTAAGGTAAAAAGTACTACCTTTCGATCCAGAAAGCAAACTGACTGAGCCCACAAACATCAACACTCGCACTACCCATTTTTTTCTCAATCATCCAAAAAAAAAGATTTTCTTTCAAAAAAGTTTCTTTTTATTTTCTGGGTATTGCAAGAATCCAAAGCTTGACTAAAAAAATTTGCCCCTTTTTTTGCTCTGAAAATTTATTTCAAATTTTGGGAACTCTGTGCAAGAACTGTGTTTATGTTGAACTGTTCAAGTGAGGGTTTGCAAATTGCAGGTCAGAAAGTAGGCGCATTTAATAGGAAACCCAACCAACAATATGAAATTTTCCTCTTCTAATTGAGGTTGGGTGTGAATGGAGGGAAGACTAATTTACTGATGTTTGAACAAAATGAATAAAGAATTACTCCCTCCGGTCTCAAATAACTGTCGTTTTTTTTACTTTTCACAAAGATTAAGAAATGCAATCATTACGGCATATTAATGGTGAAAGTTCCATGTGTACCCTTATTTATTGTCCATCTGTCTTACATTATTACACTCACTAAGTCAATTAATAAAGTAAATCAACTTCTAATGTAAGGGTAAATTAGAAATTTTAATTGTTTTGACCCAAAAGTGACAATTATTTTAAACCAAAAGAATTGCTTAAAAGCGACAGATATTTTGGACCGGAGGGAGTGCTGACTACAGTTTTTTAATGGTGTTGAAAATTCTCTCTCATTCTTGTGTGTAGGTAGAGTAATAAATCTATAAATAAATCCGACAAGTAATGTAGTGTGGCCCACTTTATTAGTTGTTACTTCCAATTAGTCAATGAATGGAGTTAAAATACTTTCATACTTTTTGCGTGCGTGCTGGGGTTTGAATTTTTTTTTTACAAAAATTTGTATGAGACGGTCTGGCACGCGAGACATATTTTGTTTAGAGAATAAATAGTTTGCTTTCTATGGGCGGAGCGGGGAAAGCTCATTTCATTTCTCATCGGAATTATGATTTTTGGGTTGGGCACGGGGATTAAGGAAAAAATGTTGGTGGAGTAGGTGTTGTGGGTATGAAAAGTGAAGTAGGCGAGAGAAAGTGGGGTAGAGAATAATGAGTGAAAAATTGTTGTGAGTATGAATGTGAGTCTCATTAAATAAAACACTTCAATTTTTTGGGTTGTCCTAATTCGAATTGGATACCCAAAATGAAAATTTGTTCTAATTCGAGTGGGACGGTGGGAATATATGAGACCGTATCACATAAAATTCCTCGTATTTTAGTTAGGTTGGGAACTCCAAATTATACCTGTACATTTTATTTTTTGTATTTTCATTACTCCCTCTCTAATGACTGTGCAAATGGCATAGGTTCTTACTTTTTTGGGAAATTATTTATTACTCTTCAGTCTAAATATAAATTATAAATATTATTTCTCGTTGTAGACGTTTTCTTCCTCTTCTCTACAAACCAGTCTGAAAATGTTTGTCAAAAGCTTACTGAGAACAGATGTTACCTCAAGTGTTAGGTAACACCCCAGGTAACACTTTCTGACGGACAAAAAACACACACACAAAAATAAAAGAGTTTTGCAGCGGAAATTAAATAGCACAAGAGATATATTTTTCTCAAGTTATATAAATATAACTTGAGATTGCCCTTAGGCAAAAACTTTATATTTAATAAGTGTACCAAATATAAAGTCAAAAGGTTCCCTATAACTAATATGATATACTCTCTATGGAACCAAACTAAGAACAAAGTACAAGATTCTATCCTAACCAAAACTCACTCAAACCCGAAGAATTTGAGTGATAAAAGAGTGTATGGGAGAAAGAATCTTAAAGGAGCCAAGAGTACTTTGATCTTTGTGCTATGGATGTGTGTGATATTTTTGGCTTGTCTTCAATGTCTTCATCCAAGCACTTTATATAGCCACAAATACTTGGAGGCTACACAAAGAAACAGCCATGGGCTGTTGTAAACGTGTGAGGAGAGTGGGAGATCATGTGTGAACTTCTTCTCCACAATCCAAGCTTGACTCGATCCAACTTCCATAATTATCTCAACCGAATTCTTCTTGCCCAAGTCTAAGCTTCTCCTTCTTGTACTCCATGTTTCCCATGCCTTGTACTTCATCTATTTGATCAGCAACAAACCTTGGACTTGGTCTTCTCCATATTTAACATATTTAACACATGTTAAATATATTTGTAACTCCCTCAATAACTCGCCATTTATAAATAAATCTTTATTAATTTCTTCACCATGCTTTAAGCTCCAAAAATCAACTTTATTATACCTGAAAATATGGACCAACATCTAAACACTGATATTAGGACATTAGTATAAAATTATATTAGAAAGAAATGTCAAATTACAAAGTATTTTCGTCACAGCACTTAGACTGTCAGTGGCAACATCTGAGGTAACACCTTCGTCTGCACTAACAATCTCCCCCTTAATTTGAGATTTCTTTCCAATCTCCTAAGTGTTGGTACTTGCAAAAACAAGTTCGCCATATAGCATGATAACAGAGCAAAAACCCGAGTTAAACTCCCCCTTAATGTAGGAGTTAAACAAACAGACAAAGATTTACAAAACAATACTAATCAAACACATATTTCAAATGCTTCTAACTAGTAGTTTTAAAAACGAATGTAAATCCAAGTTTAAAACCATAAAAACCAACAAAATCTATCTAAAAGATTATCACCAAACAGAATACCACCAAAACATTAGTTGTAAAGACTAAATATAAATTGTTTAACAAACCACCACAAAAACAAATTGTTTTAGAACCAAATACCAAGAAAGAGCATTGCCCATGATAAATGGCAACATCAACCTTCAAGCAAGTCACTCTTCTTCATCATCCTCATCATCCCGTTCGTCATCTCCAGCATTTGTTCCAACATTTGTGGCAGCATTCCTGACAATACGAGCAGCAGCAGCATCATCAACAGCATCTGTAGCAGCACTTGTACCAGCACTAGTACCAGCACCATCTCCCCCTGATTGGGAAGAAATCAAGTTAATGAAGCTGGTTGTATGTTCTTTTAGCTGTGTCCAATCATTGACAATCCTCTCCATAATCGCCCTTTGTTTTTCAAGATATGCGAGCACAGTGGTCTTTGGAATTGTGGGAGAGGCAGTACCCAGAAGATGAAAGACACTAGCCATCATATGTTCTACATCTGTACCTGCAAACATGCTTGGAGAACTGGGAGTAAAAGAAGGATTTTTTGAGGCAACATTTTTCCCAGCACTCTGAACTGGACCTGATGAAATTGACCCAATATCTTTTGAATTATTCCACGGTAAATCTCCTGTATATCGAATTCCTCCCATTCCTTGTTTGGTTAACAGGCTATCCACTCGATAATAGTCAAGTTCATGAGTGTACAAGTCCGAGTCCATGATGGGAAAATTTTGGGCCATCACCACTTGGAAGATTAAAGACGGGTAGGGTAAAACAGACAACTTTTTCTTCTTTCCCCACGATGCTAAGTGTCTAAAAATCAATCTCCCAATATTAACTCTCCAGTTCATTCCCAGTTTATGTAGTACCCTAGCTTGCTCTAAGGTTACATATTGTTCGTTGAAGGTGGGAAGCCAATTAAAAATACACAATTTGTGTAGAACCGAAAAGAGAGAGGTGAGGTGTGATGCAAGGAAGTGTTCATTTTTCTTGGTTGGCCACGAACTTACAACATTATTGGAGAGAAATTTTGCAATATCATCCCTATCCGCAAGAGAACCATCATCATCACAATTCGGCATTTTCAAGACTTTATTGATCAAGGAGGGATTAAGTTTGAAAACTTTACTCCTAAGAAAAATTTCGCCAAACTGAGGGGATTGTTCATTGTCAAGATTGGGATGAAGGTTGGCATAGAAATTTCTAACAACATTTTCCACATAATTTGCGGGATAAAGATTAGTATTTAGAAAATTTCTATCCTCCAAAAATAGAAACACTCCATGCTTCTTCAAGTTTGCTTCATCAATAAACTTTTCACGATGCATTTTCACACTAGAAAGATCCAACCATTTCTCCATATTAGCTCTTTTGAAAAACTCTAAATTATGAATTGGTTTTAGAAAAGCCTCATCATCATCATTGAGACTACTCTCTAGAAAATCATCGGAAGATTCAAACAATTCAGAAGAGGAGACAGGAGCTTTAGGCAGTTTAGAAGATCGGGATGTTACCTTGGATGTTTTCTGAAGTCTGGCAGCATCCGAGGGAACACTCTGTTTTCCCTTGGCTTTGATCACTCGTTTTTGAGCTGCAGCAAGAGTCTCTTCTACATTTTCCACTCAAGTATCCAGGCTTTCCACTGATTGTGCTTGCTCGGCTGGAGGTACAACAAAGTTTTGATCCGAATTGTGATCGGAGGAGAGACCGAGCGACTCTTCTTCTTCGTCGGAAACCTCCACTGGATCGTCGGAGGTGTTGGACGGGATTTTTGATCTTGCTATAGCACTAAGTCGGCTCGAGGTACGCTTCCTAGCCGAAGGAGCAGCACCAATCTTTGTTGCGGTGGAAGGGGCTTTTCTTTTGATTCTCTTTGTGGTGGGAATTGGTGGTTGAAAAGCAGTCTGAGGGGGTTTAGGTTGCGCCGAGGTAGCCATTTGAGATGGTTCATCAATGGACATAGCCATTTGGGTTGAAAATTGAGAAGCCAAAGGCGAGATGTCCATGGGCGACATAACATTTGAGGCAGCACCTGGAGACTCTTCTTGAGGTGCGGGTTGGTTAGGGTTTTGAGTGGGTTTCACCATTGTTGAATATTTGGGAAGAAATTGGAGAATTTTTGGAGAAGGGTTTTAGGGTTTGAGTGATTGTTGTGTTGGAGAAACAAAAGACGGTGGGAAGAGGGAGTATTTATCGTGTTTGTGAGAAAAAAAAAAGGGTAATTAGGAGAAAATATTTTAGGGAGGTTAAGAATGTGAAAAAGGGATAAAGATTTAATTTAAAATTAACTCTTATCATTTAAATTAACTAATCTCCTATTTTTCCTCATATTTAAAACTAACATAAATTAACTCATCCTATTTACAAGCACACAACTAACCAACTCCCCTACACATCCGTTTTTTTTTTTTATTATTTATTATATAAAACGAAAAGGAAAAAATAAATAGTAAAAAAATAAAAAGACGGTAAAATAGAGAGTGCAACGATCTCCACAAAATTTAAAAGATGAATCCCTAAATTTTAGGAAGATTGTTCCAACTAAATTTTACCAAACTTAAAAGATTTGTTTAAGACTTTTTCAAAATTGTAAACTCTTTTTGTTAATAATAAAAAGACTTTCAAACTTTGAAAACTTAAAAAAAACAAATCTGAGACTAAACTAAAAAAATAAAAATAAAAACGAATGTAGCACACACTAATGTGTTGATGGCAATGATGGTAACACTTAAGATAACATTCGTGATAAACATCCCTTATTGAATTTATATTAAGGCAATTAAGGCGAGATGGACCTCATTTTTGAACACATGAGGCAGAAATATGCTTCTATAATAAGCATTTGAGGTAAAACAAGCTTGCCAAAATAGAATACTTTAGGCAAAACAAATCTAGTAATTTAGATATTAAAAGCTTGTTCTTCATCTTCAAACACTTAAAAATAAACATGATTTACACATCTTTATCTACAAGGAAGCATCGTAGTAGTGAGCTCCGTGCCCCGAGTCCTTATAAAGTGTAAACATGTTTTAGTGATTTGTACCGTTCAAGTAGGAAACATTGTAGTGGCGAACTTCATGTTCCTAATACTTAGTACAAGATCACTAGATAATATCCCCTTTGACAAGAGTGCATCGTCGCAGCGAACGCCGTGCCCCGAGCTACTAAGGAAATACTATAAGTGTTTTTAGCCTTTTTGCCTTTGAAAAAGGTTAGTGACTTTGTCACTTTTGAGTTTAAAAAGGAATGTTATCAATAATGTTACCTAGAGTGTTATCCTACCTTAACAAAAAGGTCATTATGTGCCACCGTCAATGGATAGAAGAGACCACCCACTGACAGATTAAACAAGGAAATAATTTTTTTTTAAATAACAGAAAAAACACATAATAATATACAAGTGTTATCTCAGGTGCTGTAGACACTCGAGGTAACACCAGAAAACAGGGATAATTTAGAGATTACAAAGTCCAAGAGAGTTCTTCAAAAACGAAAATCTCTCATGGTCTAAGGCCTTTGTAAAGGTGTCAGCCAATTGATACATGGTATCAATATGCTCTATAGTGATTAAGCATTTTTCAACCATATCTCTCAAAAAATGATGTCAAATATCAATGTGTTTTGTGCGGGAGTGTTGGACAGGATTTTTAAAAATATTAATAGCACTCAAACTATCACAGTACATGGTCATAGTTTTACTCTCAAGCCCATTATCGTCTAACATATGTTTTAGCCAAATCAGTTGAGTACAACAACTCCCTGCTGCCACATATTCAGATTCAGCAGTAGAGAGAGACACACAATTTTGTTTACGACTATACCATGATACTAAATTATTACCCAAGTAAAAACACCCCTTACTAGTACTTTTTCGATCATCTATATCCCCCGCCCAATTCGAATCACTAAAGTCTACCAAATTAGTATTTGTATCTTTACTATACCAAATTCCTAATTCACTAGTCCCAGACACATATTTTATTATATTTTTAACGGAATTAAGATGGGTGACTTTTGGGTTGGATTGGTATCGTGCACAGACACATACGCTGAACATTATATCCGGACGGCTAGAAGTGAGGTAAAGGAGGCTACCTATCATGGAACGGTAAAGGGTAGGATCAACTGCTTCTCCCCCTTGATCCTTGCCGAGTTTCAGTGTAGTACTCATAGGAATCGTGGAGCTTTTTGACCCCTCCAAACCGAACTTCTTTACCAAGTTTTTCGCGTACTTGCTTTGTGAAATGAAAATTCCATCAGGTAATTGTTTCACCTGTAAGCCAAGAAAGAAGTTTAGTTCACCCATCATGCTCATCTCAAATGTTGATGTCATAGCCTCTACAAAATCATTTAAACAAGTTTTTGAAGTAGAGCCATAGACTATGTCATCAACATAGTTTTTGAAGTAGAGGACCGTTTGCTGAAGTGCGGGACCTGGAGGACCGTTTGCTGAAGTGCGGGACCCAGAGGACCGTTTGCTGAAGTGCGGGACCCGGGGGACCGTTTGCTTTGAATGGATGTAGATTTTGTTTGATGAGGAAGCAGTGATTCTATGGCTCATCTCGGACCAAGTTGTTGTCGTGAGTCGTACTTTGATGTTGACTGTTTGACTTTGACTTTTGGTGGGGTGCGGGCACAGTTGACTGCGGAGTGCTTTCTGCTGGGGATGAATTGTAAAAACTGATTTTTGAGAAAATAAAAGACACCCTACTTTGAGTGGGAGTTTCTATCTTATTTCAGTTTTTAGACATGCCTTAAGGGCGGACCAAATTAATGTGTGCCCAGCCGAGTGTTTTCTGTCGTCGTTTGAGCTTCTCTTGTTGCTGGGATTGATCTTTTCTGCAGGTTGAAGGCGCTGGAACGCCCGGGTGCTGTTCTGAACTGACAAAGGCTATTTCTGGAGCCTTCTTCTACCTGGGACGCGGGCGCTTCCTCTCTTGGGGACGGGACGCGCGCGCCTTGTAAACTGGTGTCGGGAGGCGCGCGCCTCTGGGAGGCGGAATTCAGGGCCTGATATTTGCTGACCAAAAGATCCCCCAACAGCTATAATATCAGCTTCTGGTTGATAATTCAATTCCAACAGCCCTTTTCTGCCATTTTTGAACACCATATTATTGCCCAATCTTGCTTATAACCTTCTTTCCCATGGCCTCCAACCTTTTTAGTCTTGGTGCTGAGGTCGTCAAGAGTTACGAGAAGGATTTATCGACATTCGTTTATTCTTTCAAGACCCATCCCAAAAATGCTTTCATCAAAGACTTCGGATTTCGAATTCTTTTCACTTTGTGAACATTGAAGCCGGATTGGGACTTGGTGAAGGCCGCTGCAGCCTTCTGGGATTGTGATAGCCATGCATTCAACTTTTCGGCCAATGAAATGGTGCCGACTGTCGATGATTTTGGGGCCATTTTGGGTATGCCTTTGGCCGGTCGGATTGCCGTCCCTAAGTATCATCGCGGTGTTGTTGATTCTTGGGTTGACCTTCTGAATCTCCCTGTCGGAGAGGTGAAGAAGATGATGCACGGGACCGTTGTTGACATAACTGAGCTTCCGATTTTTTTCAGTTTGCATTCGGAAGATGTCGCGGTTCAGTCCTTTAAGAGAAATGCCATGGCTGTCTGCCTTTTCAGCGAGGTTTTGTTTATCACTCCTCTGGGTACTGCGGATGCGCAGTTGGCTGAAATCGTGTTGCAGGCGAAAGGACAGCGATTTATCATAATTCCGCTCATTGTAGAAGAGACCTTGCATGGTTTGGACGAATTGCACCGTACGGGTGAGATGCGACGAGGAAGCCCTTTGCTTTTGACCATATGGCTTCGGGAGCATTTCAGGCTTTATGCGTCAGATGGCGACCTTTCTCCTTTTGCTGTTCATAGGCGACGGTTGTTGATTAGAGATTTGACTGAAGAAGGTTGGAGGAGATTTTTTGCTTCTTGTCTTACAGCTGACGTTGAGTGGTGCCCTTGGGGTCTTCGCCCTTTTGTGGAGTGGACCTCTGGTTTTCAGCATGTGGTTTTACCCGAGTTGAGTGATTCTTCGTTTTACCAACCAGAACGGGTTTTGAGGCAATTTGGCCGTCAACAGATAATTCCTTTTTCGAGGAACGAGAGGCTTCGTCCAGTTTCTTATATGGGTCCGGACTTTTCGAATGAGCTTCAGTCGGCTTGGGGAGATGATTGTAACCGTCGGGCTTCCGCTCCATTGCACCGGGGTAGTATTTTCCTTCCCGAGAGTTACTTGAATCATTTGCTTGGTACCGTCTACCATGGCATTACTTGGGTAGATTCTATTCGGGCTGAGTTGCTAGGAAAGGACTTTGAGCCCAGCAGTGCCTTGAGGTACAAGGAAGGTGCTGCTGATGTGAACAACATTCTGACCGACCCTTTCGGTACCCCTTTGGATGACTTTTATGCTCGGAGGCGCTCTGTTGTGCAGAAGATATCGGTCTGCGGCCCCCCAAGAAGAGTAGGATTGATGGTCGTACGGGTGGTCCTTCCAAGGCCAAGAGAAAATTAGATTTTCCTAGTACCCCCGAGAGATTGCAATTAAGATAGACCACTTGTTTTAAGATTTAATGTTTTAATGTCTTTTAATAGCTCAACATTTCCATTGTAATGATAAAAATGATTCAAGAAATGAATAAAATTGCATCTCGTTAATTTGAAATGATTTGGGTATTTGTTTATGTTTTAGACCGCACCCGAAGGTTGCCTACGTTCCTCTAGTGTAGAGGCTCAGGTCTCCGTAGTTCAAACAAACGAAGGCCATTTTTTATTTTATTTTTGTGCACCCTGTTTTTTGCCTAGACCGCCCTTTCGGATTTTCAATCTAGCGGGCTTCTTTTTTGCACGTGCTCTAATTTTTGCCTAGGCCGCCCTTGCGGGTTTTCAACCTAGCGAGCTCTTTTTTTTTTTTTTTTTTTTTTTTTATGGTCTTCGTTTATTAGACGTGAAATCTCTTCAATTTGTCGAGGTTGACTTCCTTTGAAAGCTGATCTCCGTCTAAGTCCACGAGTCGGACTGCACCGCCACTTAGTATCTTCTTGACTACGTACGGACCAATCCATCGGGGTCCCCATTTTCCAAGGGGGTTCATGGCATTAGGAGGGTGTTGTCTTAGGACCAAATCTCCCACATTGATGTTTCGGGGCTTCACCTTTTTGTTGAAAGCCCTAGCCATTCTTTGTTGATAGGCCCTCGTACGTTCGATTGCCCTTAGCCTTTTCTCGTCGAGTAGGGCTAGCTGTTCATATCGACTTTGCATCCAATCGACTTCATTGACTTGGTTCTCGAGGAGGACCCGTAGGGATGGAACTTCGAGCTCTATTGGTAGTACAGCTTCGGAACCATATACCAGTGCATAAGGAGTTTCTCCAGTCGCTGTCCGTATTGACGTGCAGTAGCCCCATAATGCTAGAGGTAGCTTTTCGAGCCAATCCCTTCCAGTGGAAGCCATTTTCTTCACAATGGTCTTGATTGTCTTATTAGCTGCCTCAACCGCGCCGTTTGCTTGAGGGCGGTATGGAGACGACTTGTGCTTAGTAATCTTGTATTCTACCAGGAGCGCGTCCATCTCTTTCTCAAAGTGAGAGCCGTTGTCTGAGATGATCTCATGGGGAACGCCGTATCGGCACATGATGTGGGTTTTCACGAATTCAGCCACTTTCTTGGCGTTGAGAACTCGGTAAGCCTGTGCTTCGACCCATTTTGTGAAATAGTCCACGGCTACTAGGACGAAAGATTATCCGTTGCTGCCAGTAGGGTGGACTTTGCCAATGATGTCTATGCCCCAAAAAGAGAAAGGCCAAGGCGTGGTCATATTGTAAACCTGTGAGGGTGGAGCGTGCTGTAGATTGGCATGGAATTGGCATTTGGCGCACCTCTTGACTTTCTCGATGCAGTCCCTTTCCATGGTGCTCCAATAATAACCCACGCGGAGTATCTTCTTGGTCAACATAAACCCGTTCATGTGGGGCCCACATTCACCTTCGTGGATCTCATGCATTATTTCTTGAGCTTCGGTCTCATTTGCGCATAGGAGATTGATCCCTTCGTGGTGCCTTTTGTAGACTCTGTCCCCAATCAGTACGTATCGGGAGGCTAGTCTTTGCAATGCCATTTGAGACTTCTTATTGCTATTCTCAGGATAAGTACCATCCTTGAGGAAACTCATGATATCCGCATACCACGGGGAGTTTGCTTGGACCTCGTTATCTCGATACTCATGCAGTATGCCGGACTGTTTCGTCGGGAAATTTTGAAGGGCTTCACCATTTTACCCTCAGGTATTTCGACCAGTGAAGCGATGGTGGCTAGTGCATCAGCAAAGCGGTTTTTGTCCCTTGGCAGGTAATTGAAGGTGATTTCTTGAAACTGTTCAACCAACTCCTCGAGATGTTGACCATACCGTTGCAGAGTCGAGTCTTGAATCTTCCACGTTCCGGATGTCTGATTGATGATGAGCAAGGAATCACCGAATACTTCTAAACTTATGACATTTCTCTCGAGGGCTGCTTCGAGCCCCTCTATGCAAGCTTCGTACTCAGCGGTGTTGTTGGTGGCGTCGAATTCGACGCGGATAGCAATTGGAGTATACATGTCCTTAGGATCAACAAGTAACATCCCTATGCCATATCCATGCTTATTGGCTGCGCCATCGAAAAAAAGTTGCCATTTATTTTCTTCTGTTGTAGCGCAAATTAAATGCTCGTCGGGGAACTGTACATCTTCCCCCTTCACTTCGTCACACGGAAATTCAGCAAGCTGATCACTGAATACTTTCCCCCTGATGGATTTGAGTGTGACGTAAGTGATATCGTATCCGGCGAGCATGAATCCATTTGGCTATTCTTGTTGACATGAAAGGCTTCTCGAAAATGTAGCGGAGCGGGTCCACTTTTGCTACCAACTTAATTGGGAAGGCCTCCATGTAATGCTTGAGCTTTTGAGTAACCCAAACCAATGCAGCACAAGACTTCTCTAAGACAGAGTAGTTCTTTTCAGCTCCTTGAAACCGGCGGCTGACAAAGTAGATAGCATTCTCTTTGGTGGAGTCTCGCTGTTCTTGTGCTAACATATCCCCTAGGGCTTCATCATTGACAGTGAGATAGAGCAAGAGAGGCTTCTCTTTGTGCGGTGGAACCAAAACTGGAGGGCATGTCAAGTAATGCTTCACTTGGTCGAAGGCTTCTTGGCAAGCATCGGTCCATTCTAGAGCCACATTCTTTTTTAGTAGCTTGAAGATCGGCTCACACATGGAAGTGAGTTGGTGCACAAATCGACTGATGTATTGAAGTCTGCCCATAAAACCTTTGATTTCCTTCTGCGTCTTTGGAGGAGGCATGTCAATGATTGCTTTGATCTTGGAGGGATCGGCTTCAATTCCCCTCTCAGTGACCATGTAACCGAGAACCTTTCCTCTGACGACCCCAAAAGTGCACTTCGTGGGATTAAGTCTCATTTTGTGTTGTCGAAGTCTTTCAAAGAATTTGCGAAGATCGATCAAATGTTGACCATTGGTTCCCTTCGAATGGATGATCATGTCGTCTACATAGACCTTGATCTCTTTATGAATCATGTCATGGAATAGATCCGTAACAGCCCTCTGGTAGGTAGCCCCAGCGTTCCTTAGTCCGAACGGCATGACTGTGTAGCAGAAAGTGCCCCACGGTGTTGTGAAAGTTGTCTTGTGTTGATCCTCTTCGGACATGAGAATCTGATTGTAACCGGCAAAACCGTCCACAAATGAGGGGACTTCATAGTTGGCAGTTGAATCGACGAGCATGTCGATGTTTGGTAGTGGAAAATCATCTTTCGGGGAAGCTTTGTTCAAGTCCCGGAAGTCCACACAAACCCGAACCTTGCCATTTGCCTTACTGACTATCACAATTTTGGCTAGCCAAGTCGGATACTCAATGACTTTGATGAAACCCACACTGAGGAGCTTTTCAATCTCTTCTTTGACTTGTAGATACCATTCTGGCTTGATCTTTCTGAGCTTCTGCTTTACTGGCTTGGCGTCCTCTCTGATCGGAATTCTGTGCTCCGCGAAGTTTCTGTCCAAACCCGGTATGTCTTTGTACGACCATGCGAATACATCCACGAATTCTCTGAGCAGTGCAGTCAATCTGTCTTTGTCTTCCCCCTTGAAGAAACTGCCAATCTTTGTTTCTTTCGGCTCTTCGTCGGTACCCAGATTAACAACATGCAATTCCTCATCAGCCCCTGGACCATTTTCACCATGACAACGAACCTGTTGAGCTAGTTCATTTAGGTATGTTATGTTTTCGTGGTCTATTTCATCATAATTTGAATCGTTATTAACTTGTTCATTAAGTTCGTTATTAGTTAATTCATCATTTATGATGTTTGCAATCTCTGGGTACTCAGAAATACCAAATTTTTCATTAGCAAAGAAAGGAAACACACGCTCGGCTATTGCCTCCATATCCTCTTGGGTGAGGGCATTGGAAATACTCTCGGACTCGAAAGTAAGTGTGAGACGTTCTTCCTTTGTTGTTGTACGGGGTATGCAACCCATTTCTCGGATCAAGAAATCCTCGGATACTTTGGGCCCCTTTCGTTGAATACCAGTTGTTGATTGGCTCGGAGCTTGGCGGGATTTCACTGATGGTTTCCTTTCTGACAATGGTGTCGTAGATGGCGTTGACTTGACAATCGTCCATGATGGCAAATTCTTCGAACATGGAGGCTAGATCGGATAGTTCTTCCCCCACGGTAATTTCTACCTCGGACTCTATAGTCACTTTCTTGCCCCACCACTCTCGGGGTGACATTGGAGTAGGCCCCCTTTCTTGTGTCGGTATTTCACAATCAGTGAAGATCTCGAGACCGGGCTTTCTGACGCCTTTGTTGTTAACCCATGGTTCGGGAAAGATCATGTACGGAACATCTTCCCATTGGCGAACAAAATAGCCGTTTAGTGTGTTGCGGTAAGGCCTCAAGTCAGGGATTTCATATTGTCGACCTTCTTTACGAGCTCGGGTCTTTTGACTCTGGACTGCTTGCTCGTATTTCAAGTCATCTTCGGTAGGCTCGTACCCCAGACCAAACTTGTTCTTGACAAAAGGAACTTCTACGGGGTGCAATATCCCTTGTTGATGCTTCCCTAGGCCTAGACCGGGAAAGTGATTCATGTTCCTCATCATGCGGAGGATTTTAGGATTGCCAAGGGTCCATTGTCTGTTTCCCCCTTCTTTGTCGATGGTGTTGACGCCGGAGGGAGTGGCATCTTCTATCCTGTGTTGGACTTGGTGAACGGGTTGTCCCCCATTTTTGTGGATGGTGACATTCTCGGCCATGATGGTGACTATCTCGTCCCCATTTCTGATCTTGACACACTGATAGAGAGTGGAAGGTACCGCATTGGAACTGTGGATCCAAGGTCGGCCAGAAGTAAGTTGAATGAAGCAGGGACATCAAGTACTTGGAATGGGATGGACATGATCATACTTCCAAATTCGATATCAACTTCTAACATTCCCATGACTGTACGGGCAGTGCTGTTGTACCCTCTGATGACTCGTGCGGAGGGTTGTAAATCGGAGCTTTTGAGCCCCAGTATGCCCATGACTCGGCTAGGCATTAAGTTGAGTGCAGAACCACTGTCCACTAGAACTCTTGAGATGGGTCTCCCCCTTGCCCTTACTTTGAGGTAGATGGCTTCATTGTGTTCGGACCCAAATGGCGGGAGGTCCATGTCGGCAAAAGTGATGACATTACCGAAGTGAATGTGACCTATCATTGCTGTGAGGTCCTCAGGAGTCGTGTCGGGAGAGACTGATGTGTCATCCAAGTTTCTTGATGATGAGGTCTCGGTGTTTCTTTGATGATGCAATAAGGTCCCAGATGGATATGTTGGCTTGCGTCTTCTTGAGCTGTGTTAACAAAGGATTTTCGGGTATGTCGCGTGCTTGCGATCTTTGAGAAGAGGTGTTGGTTGCTTCGGTATTAGGAGGGATTGTGCTCGTTGTTACTCGGCCACTGCGAGTGAGCACGTTCACGGTCCCGTGTAGCTTCTTCTTCCTATTCTCTAAGACTTCCCTCATAATTTCATCATAAGTCACAACATAACAAGAATTATCAAGTCTATTCATATCATCGGAGCCCTCATTCACAATTGGAATCGAATGAGTGGTTCCTTCAAACTCCCCTACTGACACCACCTTCATTAGGGATTATGAATTCCTTCTTATCTATGAGGTCTTGGATGGTGTTGCGGATGGAAAAACAATCCTCGGTGAGGTGGCCGGTGCATTGATGGTAGTCACACCATTTGTGGTGGGCGTGATTGGGACGAAGCGGTTGTGGTTGCTTGTACCCTTGAAGAGGGGTGATTTGTCCCTTGGCCTTTAGAGCTTCATAGGCCTCGGTGATGGTCATGCCATTGAGAGGAGTGTAGACGCGGTCATTTTGGAACCGCTTGCCTTGTGGTGGAGGGACCTTCTTGTAATTCCCCTTGTCAGTAGTAACGGCATTGACAGAAGCCTCTTTGTTTGAACTAGAGGCGGCCTTGTATCGGTAAGTAGGAGTGTCCTTTTTAATGTCCTTGAGAAGTCATCCATGCGTACCCCCGCCTCATACATTTGGGAGAAGTCGGAGTAGCAAGCCCCACTTAGGTGGGTGCGGAGATCAATCTTAAGACACTTGAGAAAGATGTCCATTTGCTCTTTTGTGTTTGGCCTCTCAACAATTTCAGAGAGCTTGTCATTCCATCTCCTTGTGAAGTCAATGAAGGACTCGTTGTCTCTTTGAGTGGTGTTCTCGAGCTCTTTCCTTGTGGGCCGGTGAGTGGTGTTGCCTTGATATTGATTTTTGAAGGCAAGCATAGCGGCATCCCAATCAAGACGGACAGTGAGCGGGGGAGTTGCATACCAATCCTTTGCCGCCCCCTCGAGGGTGAGAGGAAAGCATTGAGCCATAAATTTTGGGGAGACCTTTTTCGGAACCATAGCCCAAATGTAAGTCTCGATGTGAGCCATCGGGCATGAGTTGCCCTTAAACATGCTAATGTCGGGCATCTTGAATTTGTCGGGGAGAGCGGCATCGTGCTCATGAGGATGGATGACTGATAAAGGCTTGTGTTGGAGCCTTTTCCCATGTTGAGGCCGTCGAATTTCTGATCAATGTAGGCCATGATGGAATCGACCATTTTGGGGTCGTTGTTGTCGGTGATTGGTCTCCCCACTTTTTTGGTACGGGCACTGACATATGGGCTTTCAAACAAACCCTCGGTCCACTCGGATTCCTCATTGTCATTAACCCCCTTGTTCTTGGAGAGCTTGAGGAGTTTGGCTTTCAGTTGGTCAACCTCGGCCTCGTGGGCCTCCCTTTGACTGTCGACATGAGCTTGCCACAAGGCTTCTTTGGTTTGAGCCTCTTGGTTAAGGGTAGAGACTTGTTGTTGGAGCATTTGAACCATGGCAGAAAGCTGTTTGAGAGTCATGGCGTTGTTGGTGCTGGAGTCGCCGGCCATTGATGATGTATAAGCTGTTGGAGTGATCGGTTCACGGACAAGCCTGTTGGATGAATCTCTGTAGATGCGGAGAGTACCAATCGGACCTATAATTGGAGAAGTAGCCCTTGTCAGTCTCGGTTCACACTTTCGGTCCATGAAGAGGTTGAGAACACACAGTTGGGCACACGACTCGAACCACATAAGAAAAAAAAAAAGACTCTTTTTTTTATATAAGTCGGAGGGAATGGGTCCCTTTTGGGGTTTCTAAGAAGATAATGGAATCGTCACACTAGTATATAGACCATCTCGCGATCCCATATACTCATCGGATTCCATCGCGTTTGTGAATACTACATGTGTAGGGATTAAACTAAATTAATGTAGTAAAGCATACATGCGGGGACGGATTTTTTATTTTCGTCCAAAATAACCACTTTTGGGGACGGATTTTTATTGCGTCCGTTTCAACAAGTTGGCATGTATGATTTGAAAACATTAGTTTAGGGAAATATTGGTACATGGAAACCGACTTGGTCACGGAGTGTTAGACCCTAAGTAGAATTGTGTGGTTTGTGCTCGGCTAAAGAGAGGCTTAAAGGTCACCCCCGTCATGTAGTCATGAACTACGCCACGGGCTGAGGTTTACCGCTTCGAAAGAGCCAAGGTCGAGTGGAGCTTGAAACTTTCTAGGACGGGCCTCGACGGGTTTGGGGTTGGACTTGTGCGACTCGATAGTGAGCAATTTATAGGAGTAATGTGCATGTAGTGTGAGGTCTATCACGTGGCAAAAAATTTTATTTTTTTATTTTTTGAAAAGAAAAGATAAAAACACATAAGCACGTAAATTACAACTCCCGAATCACCCGTGTGACCGGTAAATAAAACATAAAATTAAAAGTCCAAGGGTTCAATTCTGTTCTGATGCAGGCAACTGTGCCCACACCCCACTGTTCTGTTCAGTCACTGAAACCTGTTCTTGCCCTGGAAATTGGCCCAAGAGCGCGCACCTCGGGCTAGTGTTGTGGGAAGCGCGCGCCTGGAGCATTGTATCTGGGAGGCGCCCGCTTCTGGGCTCACCTATCAGATTATCAAAAACTTATGGACTCAGGGGATTGCCCTGGTCCTGATTGTGTGATGGAACCCCTGCAATGTTTGTTAGCACGAAATAATAGGAAGAATAGGAAGAACACATGGAAGGCGGGCGATTCTGGAATTTGACGCGGGACGCGCGCGCTTTGGACCATGAAGGCCCGAGGCGCGCGCTTCCCATGTCAATTTCCAGAATGCGCAGAAAAGTGAATTATGAACAGAAACACAAGTTTAACCCTCAAGCGTCCCCACGTTTTTGAGGAACGTAAGAAAACCTAATGTTTATGAGCCTAAGTTTGATTTACGAAAACAGAGATTCTTTAGGATGAGGGGTTCGGGGGTTAGGTTACGAAATGGGAAGTACTTAAACACCCATTTCGCCCGAGCAAAGTCGGTCTTGTTTGTTCATAATTCACTTTTAAAGATAAATGCGTTCTTCCTATTAAAATGATGATAAAAGGGGTTTTAGAGTTAAAATGTAGGGAGATGACTCCTAGGCCAATTCAATGTAATGAAAGGACCGTTGGTGTCATGTCCCAAATGGTTTTGGGTGATTGCACATTTGATTGAAGAAGAAGAAGAAGAAGAAGAAGAAGAAGAAGAAGAAGAAGAAGAAGAAGAAGGAGAAGAAGAGAAATTCTTAAGACATTTACCTATAGTATCCTTCAAAAGAGAACCTATTGTGAAGCCTTGAAGAAGAGGTTGAATATTTAGTTAAAGAAATCCCAAGAAAAAGTCTAGGAAAGAAGTGAGTAAAAAAGGTCTAAAAGTAATGATCTCCAAGGTCCCCTCCAATGATGGATTGGAGGGGTTTTTATAGTTGAAAGAGGACTGTTTTTGGAGCCAAACGGAGTCTCCAACAAATCTTTCCCTGGCAAAATCATGTATAATGAGCAAGGGAGAGATTCTTGGGCAGAATCTGTAACTGACACGCCCCAGAAGCGCGCGCATCCCACCTAGGCGGCGGAAGGCGCGCGCGTCTGGCCTCAAGGGGCGGAGGCGCGCGACTCTTAGAAGCAATTTTTGACATAATGGACTAGAAAGTTAGAACTGTTATTCAGTTTAGTCCCGGGACTTAACGGAGTCCGTCTGAGACTTAACCAAAGTAACAGAAACTAACAGAAAACACTTAAAAGAGGGAGAAACACAAAATCAAGTGTGCAACCGGGGTGAGCGGTCCAAGGCGGGGTGCCTAAACTCACCAACATGTTCCCAAAAATAGGTGATACAAAGATGAAGTCACGGGTACACTACCCAAAAGGTTATACATTTACATAATGTAGACTTTACACAACACATATCCCAAAATGTCTTACCCAAAATCACCACCTCGACGTCCTCCCTTGTGCAGTGACCTATCCCTTGGGCTCTCATTTATCTAAAACAGTAAACAAATAAGGGTGAGAATGAATCTCAGTAAGCTACTAAAATGCAACTACGTTACATGCTGAAATGATACTCGGAATTGAACAATGTCAATAAACATCCACATAGCACATAACATGATAGGTAAAGCCAACTCATCCTTCCACACGTAAGGCGGAATAAAACACTCATAAGTGGATACTGAGCCAAGGTTCTCGAATCAAACATATAACCATCTGAGAGGTATCAACTGAGCAGTACCAAAGGGCTGAAACCGGTTCATGAACCAAACAACAACAACAACAACAACAACAACAAGAGGGGGGAAATGACACATAGTCATAACCCAAACGGTGACTAAACTCACACAAGGGAGAGCTACCCCAGACCCAATCCGTGGCCCAAGGAAGGGAGTTAAAAATAGGAAACCAATGGTAGAAGCCTTACAATGAACTTGGCTCGTGTGCCATTATAATCCCTACCACTGCCCGACTCTACAACAAGTACCAGGTAGACTTTCAAACGAGCATAGTAATGAATGCTTGCTTAAATAACAACCGGGGGCAATGATTCCAAAGTAGGGAACCAAGCCAAACACATCACAAAGATGAACCAATCCAACACACATTAAAAGATGTTCAACAATACCCCAATTAACACTTAGTCAAATTTCACAACTCTTATGTTCACAAAGGAACCAATTTCAAACACTAGGGTGTTCCACAACAACCCTCTAGGATATCACCTAAGACCTAGACCAAGATTGAACTTTAAATGACTTGAAATGGAACAACTCAACTTTTTCAGCATTTATGGGCGGTCGCCCAACCCCATTCTGGGCGGTCGCCTAAAATGCTCTGTACCAGACCATACCTTTCAGTAGTTGTGGGCGGTCGCCTAACCCCATTCTGGGCGGTTGCCCACAAGCCAGACTCAGAATTCTCAAATTTCTCCTACAAGTCAAATTCATCCGTCCCAAGCGTAGGAGTATAACTTACTAACACTTATACTATTACCAGGAGTGCATCACCACCCCAAAACATTACTTTCAATTTAACTCTTCATTCCTACACAAAAGGTGAATACTCCCTTTGTCCTAAAATTACAAGTATCACAAATATCATTCAAATCACAAAATTAACAAGTACAAGTATCAAGTATAACATATATGACCATTTTAATATTTAAAGGGGAATTAGTAACTTACCTATTTCCGGAAAAAGTATCGCAGAAATATGTTTTGTTCGGGTAGAAATGACCTACTCAACGCCCTGATCATTTTTATAAAATTAGTTTTTAAAACGGATAAGTAAATAAAAAGAATTAAATTGAAATAGGTTGAACCTACCTTTTTCTCCTAACCCTAGGAATGAACGAGAGAATTGTGCTGTTTAACAAACAAACACAGAGAGGGAGAAAGGAGATAGTTATAAGAAGATTTTTACCCCAAAATTACATTTTGATCACTCAAGTTTCATTTTTAACACTTAAGCCCCTAAACTTATATTTTCACAAAGGACCCTAAAGTTTCAACTTAATCATTTAACTTCCTTAACCATTATTACTACTAACTAAGTAAATAGCACATTCAATCATACAATATGTGCAAGTCATAAAATATGATGCAACACATAAAATGCACACATAATGTCAAATTAAAATCCCCAAAAATATAAAATAAATAGGGACGGGTTTTGGGGTCGTTACAATCACTCCCCCTTAAAGAAAATTCGTCTCGAATTTTAGGATAACTTACCAAACGAATCAAACAACCAGGGATATTTCCTCTCCATTTCATCCCGAAGCACCCAAGTTGATTCTTCCACATTATGGTTCCTCCACACGATTCTAACAAGAGGAATACTCTTAGTTCTCAATTCTTGAACTTTAGAATCAATCACCTGAACTGGATGCTCCTCATAAGACATACTCGGTTCAATATCCTCAGGTATCTCAGATAACACATGAGATGGATCATACACATACTTTCGAAGCATCGAAACATGAAACACATTATGAATATTGTCAAGAGAAGGAGGTAACGCAAGACGATAAGCTCGATCTCCAACTCTTCCCAAAATCTCAAAAGGACCGACAAATCTAGGAGAAAGTTTACCTTTCTTCCCATATCTCTTAATTCCCACCTTTGGTGAAACTTTCAGAAACACAAAGTCACCCTTTTCAAACTCAAGGTCTTGCCTCCGGTGATCAGCATAACTCTTTGACGACTCTGGGCAGTAGTCAATCGATCCCGAATAAGCTTAACTTTCTCAACTGAGTCATTAACCATATCAATACCCTAAATCTTTGCTTCCCCAACTTCATCCCAACAAATAGGTGAACGACACTTTCTTCCATACAATGCTTCATAAGGAGCCATCCCAATACTCGACTGAAAACTGTTGTTATAAGCAAATTCTACGAGAGGCAAATGAATATCCCCAAGAATCTGCAAAATCAACTGAACAAGCTCTCAACATATCATTAAGAATCTGGATGGTTCTTTCTGAATGACCATCTGTTTGAGGATGAAAAGCAGTACTGAATCTCAATTCTGAACCCAAGGCCTTCTGAAATGCTTGCCAAAACCGAGAAGTGAATCTAGGATCCCGATCAGAAATAATGCTAACTGGAACTCCATGCAATTTCACTATCTCATTAATGTACAACGTATAAAGCCTTTCCATAGAATAACTCATCTCAATAGGTAAGAAGTGAGAAGACTTTGTCAATCTGTCTATAATCACCCAAACTGTATCATGCCTTCTTCGAGTACGAGGTAACCCTGACACAAAATCCATAGTAACATGTTCCCACTTCCATTCTGGAATCTCTAATGGTTGAAGAAATCCCGCGGGCCTTTGATGTTCAGCTTTAACTTGTTGACATGTTAAACACTTCGACACATAATTCGCTATCTCCCGCTTTATGTTATTCCACCAAAAGTGTTGCTTCAAATCTTGATACATTTTGGTACTCCCGGGATGAATAGTATACCTCGACTTATGGCCTTTCTCAAGAACTTGAAGTTTAATCCCATCAACATTAGGTACACACAATCTACCTCTGAAAGTCAATACTCCTTCAGAACTGAGAGAAAAGTCTTCAAATCTACCATCTTTGATTTTTCCCATAATCTTTACTAACTCGGTATCATCTTTCTGAGCATCCTTTATTTTTTGAATTAAGGTTGGTAATACTATGATATTCGCAAATACAGCCCCATGCCTTCATTCATAAGGACACCAATCTCGAGCATCTTCTAACATCTTCCATTCCCGTACCATCAATGAAGCTACATAAGACTTCCTACTAATAGCATCAGCTACCACATTCGCCTTGCCCGGATGATAAGAAATGGTGCAATCATAATCCTTCAACAGCTCCATCCATCTTCGTTGTCTATTA
Organism: Campanula takesimana; assembly: GCA_026119855.1. Classification (NCBI taxonomy): domain Eukaryota; kingdom Viridiplantae; phylum Streptophyta; class Magnoliopsida; order Asterales; family Campanulaceae; genus Campanula; species Campanula takesimana. The sequence goes on from JAOWBW010000033.1 coordinate 29,260, forward strand.
TTCAACTGTTTCTGGGAGAAAAGATACTTCAAACTCTGATGATCTGTGAAAATCTCAAACTTTGCTCCATATAGATAATGCTTCCATTTGTGTAACGCAAAAACAATAGCTGCAAGCTCTATGTCATGGGTTGGATAATTCTGCTCACTAGGAGTTAACTTCCTTGAAGCATAGGCAATTACCTTCCCACTTTGCATTAGAACACACCCCAAGCCTTCTTTTGAAGCATCACTATAAATTACCAATTCATCATTCCCATTAGGCAGTGCAAGAATAGGAGCGGTGGTCAGCCTTTTCTTTAACTCTTCAAAACTAACTTGATATTTGCCATCCCACACATATGGCACATTCTTTCGAGTCAACTGAGTCAATGGTGTTGCAATTTTAGAAAACCCTTCAATGAATCTTCTGTAGTACCCAGCTAACCCCAAGAAACTTCGAATTTCTGTAACTGATTATGGCCTTTTCCAATTCACAATAGCTTCATTTTTTTATGGATCAACAGATATACCTCTATTAGAAACCACATGTCCCAGAAAAGAAACTTCATCGAGCCAAAAAGCACACTTACTGAATTTTGCAAACAATTGATTCTCCTGAAGAATAGATAGAACCATTCGCAAGTGTTGCTCATGTTCTTCCGAGACTTAGAATAAACCAGGATGTCATCAATAAACACAACCAAAAAAGAATCAAGATAAGGCTTGAAACTCGATTCATCATATCCATGAAAACAGCTGGAGCGTTTGTTAACCCGAAAGGCATAACAAGAAACTCATAATGACCATACCTAATACGGAAAGCAGTCTTAGGAATGTCTTCTGAGTGAATCTTCAACTGATGATACCCACTCCTCAAATCAAGCTTCGAAAAGACAACTGACCCTTGGAGTTGATCAAATAAATCATCAATGTGAGGCAAAGGATATTTTTTCTTTACAGTCACCTGATTCAGTTTTCTATAGGCGATGCATAGTCTCAAGGACCCATCTTTCTTCTTTACAAACAACACAGGAGCTCCCCAAGGTGATACACTAGGTCGGATGAAACCCCTATCAAGCAAATCTCGCAGTTGAATTTTCAACTCCTTTAATTCAGCTGGAGCCATTCTATAAGGTGATTCAGATATCGGGGTAGTACCTGGAAGTAAGTCAATACAAAACTCGATCTCCCTATCAGGAGGCATAGAATACTCAGTAGAGAACACATCAGGAAACTCTTTCATAATATGTACATCCTCTACTTCAGGCAACTTTTTAGTAGTATCCAGGACACTGGCCAAATACCCTATACGACCACGATGCAACAACTTTCTAGCTTTCACATAAGAAATAATACGAATTCCCTTACCCAAAGGAGCAGCCTCAAAAGTAAATTCAGGTACATCAGGAATAGAAAATGTAACCACCTTTTTATAACAATCAACTGAATCATGGTATTTACTCAACCAATCCATTCCCAAGATAATATCAAAATCTTGTAATGGCAAAACAACTAAATCAGCAAATAAAACATGCTCTCAAATATGCACATCACAGCCATATAACACCTTATTGGTCACCAAACACTCCCCTATTGGAGTAGACACTTCTAACACATAAGGTAGAGATTCAGAAGAAACATGCAATCGAGAAGCAAAATGCACAAACACATAAGAATGCGAAGAGCCAGGGTCTATAAGTGCTCGTGCCCTCAAACTAGACATGGAAATTATACCTCCTATCACGTTAGAAGAATCTGAAGCCTGCGGTTGGTTGATAGCAAAAACACGACCTTACACTTTAGGCTTCCCTGAGGCATCCCTCTTCTGACCCTGAGATGATCCTGCTCCACTCCCATATGGTACAATCCTTGCTCTTGGACAATCCCTCTGAAAAATGGCCAAGCTGACCACAATTCAAACACTTTCCTTGCTTCTTCCAACATCGCTCTTCAGTGTGCCCTTCCTTCTGACAGTAATTACATATTCTTCTACTTTGATTTCCCGGGGTATTACCTTGATTTCTGATAATTGGTTGCCCCTGCGGTTGACTTCTAAATTGTAATGATGCTCCTTGACCTCCTCGATTATCACCACGCTGTGGTTGAGGTCTTCCTTGCCTTCCTGTACCTGCCAATTCAACTTTCCTCTTATGCTCTTCTATATCATGCTCCACCTGATATGCTCTATCAACAGCATCTTGAAAATCTTGCAACTTGTGGGATACTAGTTGACTTCGAATCACAGTTCTCAAACCCTTTACGAATCTAGTTGCCTTCATTTCCTCAGTTGCCACCAAGTGAGTACAGTACCTGTATAACTCCGTGAATTTGGATGTATACCGAGCCACAGACATAGTATTCTGCTCCAAGTTAAGAAACTCCATTTCTTTCTTGTCTTGATCTACACGAGGAATGAAATGTTCCTTGAATTTCCTCAGAAAATTCTCCCAAGTATAAGGTACATGATTCTCATCCCAATTTTTTTTCAAAGCTCTTCACCAGTGCTCAGTAGCTCCACTCAGTTTATAAGTAGAAAACCTGACTTGTTCTTCATCAGTACATCTTAGAACATCAAATATTTTCTCCATCAACTCTATCCACCTCTCGACCTTTATTACCTCTGGTTCTCCTTCATAACCCATTGGTTTCATCTTCAGGAACTGTTCTAACCCATATCTCGGAGGTGCTTGTTCTCCTCCTTGCCTCTGATCATTTAAAGTTTTCATTGCTGCCTCGAACATCCCTTGAAACATGATTCGGGCCTCTTCTCTGGCATCCCCTTGCCCTAGAGAACCAGCCTGATCTCCTTCAGTTTCACTCATTTTCAATAAGTACCTGCATAAGACACTCAACGTTACTCACTCTATACACAACTACCCTCCTAGGTCACTTAGTCATTCTAGACCATCTACAACCTAGCTCTGATACTAACTGTCGCGCCCCGTACCCGTGGTCCTACTTGGCCCCACGCTCGGGACACGATCGGAAGACGTCATAAAACATTTTTGGAAAATTTTTCGAAATGTACTTTCATAAAGTTTCATATAACCAAACACATTTACTTGAAACTTGATTTCATTTCCACATAAACAAACTTTCACAATCCAAAGTACTTAGCCATAAGGCTTACACACTTTACTTATAAATTTACAACTCACCAACATGTTCCCAAAAATAGGTGATACAAAGATGAAGTCACGGGTACACTACCCAAAAGGTTATACATTTACATAATGTAGCCTTTAACACATATCCCAAAATGTCTTACCCAAAATCACCACCTCGACGTCCTCCCTTATGCAGTGACCTATCCCCTGGGCCCTCCTTTATCTAAAACAGTAAACAAATAAGGGTGAGAATGAATCTCAGTAAGTTACTAAAATGCAACTACGTTACATGCTGAAATGATACTCGGAATTGAACAATGTCAATAAACATCCACATAGCACATAACATGATAGGTAAAGCCAACTCATCCTTCCACACGTAAGGCGGAATAAAACACTCATAAGTGGATACTGACCCAAGGTTCTCGAATCAAACATATAACCATCTGAGAGGTATCAACTGAGCAGCACCAAAGGGCTGAAACCGGTTCATGAACCAAACAACAACAACAACAACAACAAGGGGAAAATGACACATAGTCATAACCCAAACGGTGACTAAACTCACACAAGGGAGAGCTAGCCCAGACCCAATCCGTGGCCCAAGGAAGGGAGTTAAAAATAGGAAACCAATGGTAGAAGCCTTACAATGAACTTGGCTCTTGTGCCATTATAATCCCTACCACTGCCCGACTCTACAACAAGTAACAGCTGGACTTTCAAACGAGCATAGTAATGAATACTTGCGTAAACAACAACCGGGGGCAATGATTCCAAAGTAGGGAACCAAGCCAAACACATCACAAAGATGAACCAATCCAACACACATCAAAAGATGTTCAACAATACCCCATTTAATACTTAGTCAAATTTCACAACTCTTATGTTCACAAAGGAACCAATTTCAAACACTAGGGTTCTCCACAACAACCCTCTAGGTACTCTAGGATATCACCTAAGACCTAGAGTAAGATTGAACTTTAAATCACTTGAAATGGAACAACTCAACATTTTCAGCAATTATGGGCGGTCGCCCAACCCCATTCTGGGCGGTCACCCAAAATGCTCTGTCCCAGACCATACCTTTCAGTAGTTGTGGGCGGTCGCCTAACCCCATTCTGGGCGGTCGCCCATAAGCCAGACTCAGAATTCTCAAATTTCTCCTACAAGACAAATTCATCTGTCCCAAACGTAGGAGTATAACTTACTAACACTTATACTATTACCAGGAGTGCAACAACCACCCCAAAACATTACTTTCAATTTAACTCTTCATTCCTACACAAAAGGTGAATACTCCCTTTGTCCCAAAATTACAAGTATCACAAATATCATTCAAATCACAAAATTAACAAGTACAAGTATCAAGTATAACATATATGACCATTTTAATATTTAAAGGGGAATTAGTAACTTACCTATTTCTGGAAAAAGTATCGCAAAAATATGTTTTGTTCGGGTAGAAATGACTTACTCAACGCCCTGATCATTTTTATATAATTAGTTTTTAAAACGGATAAGTAAATAAAAAGAATTAAATCGAAATAGGTTGAAGTTACCTTTTCTCCTAACCCTAGGAATGAACGAGAGAATTGTGCTTTTTAACAAACAAACACAGAGAGGGAGAAAGGAGATAGTTATAAGAAGATTTTTACCCCAAAATTACATTTTGATCACTCAAGTTTCATTTTTAACACTTAAGCCCCTAAACTTATATTTTCACAAAGGACCCTAAAGTTTCAACTTAATCATTTAACTTCCTTAACCATTATTACTACTAACTAAGTAAATAGCACATTCAATCATACAATATGTGCAAGTCATAAAATATGATGCAACACATAAAATACACACATAATGTCAAATTAAAATCCCCAAAAATATAAAATAAATAGGGACGGGTTTTGGGCCGTTACACAATGGAGTAGAAATCTTGGAGAATCCCTCAATGAATCTCCGGTAATAACTAGCCAAGCCCAAGAAACTACGGATCTCTGTCACTGTAGTTGGCCTCTTCCAGTTTACAACTGCTTCAAATTTGGAAGGATCTACTCAATACCAGTAGCAGACACGACATGTCCCAAGAATGAAACCTCTTCTAACCAGAAGGCACATTTGCTGAATTTTGCAAATAATTGTTTCTCACGAAGAACTTGCAATACCACTCTGAGATGTTGCTCATGCTCAGCCCGTGATTTAGAATACACAAGAATATCATCAATGAATACCACCACGAAACAATCAAGATATGGTTTGAATATACGGTTCATCAAATCCATAAAAATCCAGCTGGAGCATTTGTCAAACCGAATGGCATAACAATAAACTCATAATGCCCATACCTGGTACGGAAAGCTGTCTTTGGTATATCCTCAGATCTGATTTTCAACTGATGATAACCACTTCTCAAGTCAAGCTTCGAGTACACTACTAAACCCTGAAGTTGATCAAACAAGTCATCAATATGAGGTAACGGATATTTGTTCTTTATGGTTACCTGATTAAGATCTCTGTAATCAATACATAATCGCAGAGTCCCATCTTTCTTTCTGACAAATAACACTGGGGCACCCCACGGTGATACACTAGGCCTGATAAAGCCCCTTTCAAGTAATTCCTCAAGCTGTGTTTTTAATTCTTTCAACTCAGCTGGAGCCATTCTATAAGGTGCTTTAGAGATTGGTGCTGTACCTGGTAACAACTCAATACAGAACTCAAGCTCTCAATCAGGTGGCATGCTATACTCAAAAGAGAATACATCTGGAAATTCAGACACAACAGGAATATCTTCCATCTTGGGAACAGATAAACTCTTGTCAAGCACACCAGCGAGATACCCGGTACAACCACGAGATAAAAGTTTTCTAGCTTTTAAAGTAGAAATAACACGTATATCATACATAGGCCTATCACCTTCAAAGGTAAAATCAGGCAAACCAGGTATAGAAAAATTTACTACTTTTCTATGACAATCAACAAATGCATGATGCTCATAAAGCCAATCCATGCCAAGAATCACATCAAAGTCCCTTATAGGTAACACGACTAGGTCAGCAAGAATGGCATGATCACCCACAAGAACTTCACATTTCTTATAGACATCTGAAGCTAACATGAAATCTCCCATAGGGGAAGATACTTTTAGCACATAAGGTATAGAATCAGGAGGAACATGCAAATGTGACACAAAATGAGACGCAACATAAGAGTGAGATGAGCCTGGATCTATCAGGACTCGCGCTCTTGTACTAGAAAGAAGTATAGTACCTCCTATGACCACGGAAGACTCAGCTACACCCTGCTGATCTAGAGCAAACACTCGACCCTGAACTTTAGGTCGACCCCCACTATCTCTCTGAGTACCTGAAGGTTGTTGACTCGTACCCCCAACTTGACTTCCTTTGCCCTTTGGACAATTCTTGATAAACTGCCCAGTTTTCCCAAGTTTCAACCAACATTTGTCTTCAGAATGGCCATCTGATGAACAAATTTATAACCCTTGCAAGTGCACAAGATCACCGTAGTAGTATATGCAATAGCAAGGTGTCGAATCCACAGAGACTTGTAGAAGATAGCAATTTAACTAATAGTAAAATAAAATAACATAAAATAAAAGTTTGGTTTTTTAGTGATTTAATCTAATTAACTAGAAAGCAAATAAACTAATTAAACAAATATAGATAAATGGATATGAATATGGAGGAAAATCTATGGAAAGGATTCACAAGTATCTCCTACTTATGCTTATTTGATTAAAGATGTCAATTATTATGGTGTCACAAATCATAAAAGAATCAATCTCCAAACAAGGGTTCGTTCACTAAAGTAAGAATTGGGACGGTCCGGTCGCCGGATTGCAATCCTATTATTTATTTTATATTATACTTTCCGCTAGGTCTATACAACATGCAAGAAATTCATGAAGATCTCAAGAACACATGAACCTATATCCTTTTGACTTCCGCTAGGTCCTTAATAGAATCTAATCATTAAAATAGTGGCCAGCGTATAATCACCCACGCTAGTGCAGTAATATATACCCAATAACTCTAAAGTCAATTTATATCTTAACATATAATTGAAACTAAAGAATTAATAATGTTGAATATTTTAATGAACAAGAATTAAGATTGAGTGGAAGAATTAAAACTTGCGACAAACCACAAATAATTGAACTAATAATTAAATTAAAGTATAAGTATTTGATACAAGTTACCTCCAATCCATGGTGAAATTAGTTCTTCATAGACAAAGAACCAATCTCTAAAATAATATGGAGGAAGGGTAGAATTATGGATGTCTAAAACAATAAATCTAAGCTAGTATTTATAGGAAAAACTAACCTAAACCAAAAAGGAAATACAAAATAAAAAGGAATAATAAAAGAATTAGGAAACTAGAATAAAATCCTAACTAAACAAGTTAACTATTTCTTTTTTTCCAAGGCTTGGACTGATTTTTAGGGCTCTTCCAGGTTGGACTAAGAATTTCCTCAATGGTCCCTGAGATATTACGAATTTCCAAAATGGTCCTCCAACTTTCAGAATTTACAGAACAGTCCCTGAACTTCTAGTTATTTGCAGATTTTTCCCTCCAATTTTCATCTTCTGCAAAACAGTCCCTGGAATATTCAGCTTCAGCCTAACAGTCCTCAGCTGTCTGAAATTTCCACTTAAGTCCCTGGAATTGTAACTTTTGCCATATCTCCTCTGAATTATGTACTATTCACCTGTTTTACCTGCTTTCTAAATAAACACTAAAACCCACATTAAATAACCAAAACTCAAGGATTTCACTAAGAATAAGTCTAGAAAAATACCCAATAAATGAATATAAAACTCATCTATCACCATCTTTCAAGCAATAGCCACACAGTTTCCTGGAACCTTGGACTGTTGTCTTAGAACCAGTTGATACACTACCTTTACTTTCAGATGGTTGTCGGAATCGACGATCTTGGCGGCTAGATTTACCACCCTTAGAACCAGATCCCTGCGCTTTCTCTGAAACATGACCTGTCATGATTGTTCCCTGCTTTACCTTGTGTTCTTCAATGTCATTTTCAATAGCATAAGCCTTCTCCACTGCTTGTTGATAACTAGTAAGCTGTAGAGAAATAAGTTGCTTCCTGTACTCAGTCTTCAACCCCTTCACAAACCTCTGTGCCTTCTTTGTTTCATTTGGAACTAAGTGATCACAATACCTAGCCAATTCTGTGAACTTGGTTGAGTATTACCCCACTGTCAAGCTTCCCTGCTCTAGATTAAGAAATTCTATCTCTTTTCTGTCTTGGACCACTGCTGGAATGAACTGTGACTTGAATGCTTTGAGAAAATTCTCCCAAGTCTGTGGTACCCCTTCCAGTTCCCAGCTTTTATTCAGAACTTGCCACCAATATTCAGCAGCTTTTTCAAGTTTAAAGGTTGCAAATGTTACCTTATCACCTCCTGCACATCTCAAGGCTGTAAAGATCTTTTCTATACTTTCAATCCACTCTTCTGCCTTCTTAGCATCAGGTTCCCCGTCAAAGCTACGAGGTTTCAACTTCAAGAACTTTGTAAGACGGTTTGAATAATCCCAGTCTATATTATCAACCATCTCTTCTTGAGGAGTTGCTGATCTCACCTGATTACTGCCACTAGTACCTTCAGAACTCATTGTACCTGTAGGTAAACACTCGGCGTTAATAATACACCCAAGACTAACCCATACCTAGGCCATAGACCCTATCCAGACTTAGAGCAAACCAAGGTAGCTAACCAGGGTAGCTAAACCAGGGTAGCTCTGATACCAACTGACACGCCCCATATCCTGGGATTCCTTAATAGAACCTCGAACCTGGTGCGCGTAACTAACAAGAATCAAGAAACTAACAAGAAACAGGAATAATACCTGCTAGAATCAAACTGACATGATATATATACTCTAGAGTAAGGAGCTAAAATAGCTCACAACACGAGTTCTAGACAAGAAAATTAAAACCAAACTTGGTTACATACAGCGGAAGACATGCCTAGCACATAAGCTGGCATTACAAGATGTCTAGAGACAACAAGTACTATACAAGACTGTCTACCCCAAAATAAGGAGTTATACAACACATATAAAATCGTTCTCACCAAAGTGTAAAAGGACACAAGCCCCAAGAAAATCACGACCTGCGTAGTAAGCTCCCAGCTATGTCGAGCCTCACTGCGCACTATCCTTCCTTTGATCTAAGGAATACAAATAAAAAAGGAACGGGGTGAGATAAATCTCAGTAAGCTATTAGATGCAACTACATGACATGTTATCATGCAATTCAAGTAGATACTCAATTAATCATGTATCAAGTATCATCAAGTAACAAGTATATGAGAGGCTAAGCCAACTCATCAAGTAGCACATAAGGCTAAGTTATCACGTTATAAAGGATATTGCTTCCTTCCTTATCCCTCCCAAGAATACCATTATTGTCGTAGCTTGTATTACTTTTGACAATCACGATCAATATCAAGAAACTGCTTATGCAGTATATATAAGAAGACCCGGTAACCAGTGTTATTCCCAAGATCAAGATTCACGAGGTGTTCACGAGTTTAGCATTCACTTTTATCAGGCGTATTGCTCTAATAAAGGAAGCTATGCCCTTACTATGGCCTGTAGTAAGGGGTCAAGCGCAGATATATAGATCCCCGATTATCACTTTGGCCCCAGCCTCATGATAAGCGTGAACCTATATACCTCCGAACAAGCAAGGGCCAGCTGGACTCACACAAGAATGCACAAGTAGATGTTTACTTGAACTACAAGAGCAGAACTAATCCAAAAGTAGTGGACTAGCTCATCAAGGAACATGCTTCAAGTAATCAAGAAGTCACATTGTTATCAAGTAGCTATATGCAATGTTTGCACATACACGTCAAGAACATTTCTCATACACGTTAGTGCTTGTTCTTAGTACTTTCAAATTCCTTACCATACACATGTATTGGTGTCAAGTCATGTACAAGATTTTATCATCTTATATTCAAGTCTTAATCTAATTCTTTGGATGTTCAAGTCATGTACAAGATTTTATTGTCTTATACTTCAAGTTATAATTCCAATCTTTGGACATTCAAGCATGTATAAGAGTTATACATTTTACTCTTACAAGTTCTTGATCCTATTCATAGGATGTTCAAGACTCAATTCTAATGCCCTTAAGGTACACATACACTTGCTAGGACATTTTATACTAAGGCTCTATGCCTTAACAAGGATTAAGTCTAGCTTAATCAAACTTTATTCAAGACTTTTGTTCATCAGGGCAGGTGTGCGGCCGCGGAAAAGCATATGGACGGTCGCCCAAAACAAGACATTTCAAGAGTAAAATCTTTCAGATAGGATGGGCGGTCGCCTAGCCAAACATGGGCGGTCGCGCAAGGTACTAGAATTCGAAATTTTATTTCTTTCAAGCAATTTATTATTTCACCGTCCCACAAGTAGGAGTATAAACTTACTAACACTGCCTAACATTCAAGATTGCATTTTAACATGCTCAGAACACTTCTGTAGGGATACTTTCATTAATTTTACCGTCCAACAAGTAATAGAATAATTTTCTTTTATTCCATTTAAATATTTCACCGTCCCAAAAGTATAAGTATAATTTACTAACAATCAAGAGGGATATTTTAACATACCAAAACACTTATTTCAAGTGTATTTCATTCTATTTACAAAGTCTTTCAATACTCCCTTTGTCCCAAATTTACAAGTATCACGAAAATCACCCCAAACACGAAATTAACAATCACAAGTATCAGGAATAACATATATGCATGTTATTACAAGCCAGGGGGAGCTAATAACTTACCTACTCCGAAATCAAAGTCAAGGAAACTTATTTCTGTTCGGCAGAAAACGCTCTATTCAACGCCACGAATATTTATCCAGGATCAGAATCGAGAACAGAGGGATAATTAAACACGAGAAGTCGAGAATAGGGTAAACCCTATACCTAGCTTTTCTTCACAGAGAAACGTAAGGAATTTGGGGGAGAAATGATTTCTCAGTAACTTCAAGAACCTTTATCCTTTCAATTTTCAAAAATGACTCATAGGCCCCTCAAGTTTCACTTTTAACAAAAAGGCCCCTAAAGTCATATTTTCACAAATGACCCAAAAGTCAAAACTAGACATTTAACCACCTTAATATTTTAAAGCAGTTAAGAAATTAACCCAAGTAAAACTAGCACATAATATGCAAGTTCAAGAATTTAACAAGCAAGTCAAATATTTAACAAGAATAAGGATGGGCGTTACATTTGATAACCTAGTTTGTCAACACATGACTACATCGAGGGGGGGCACCAAGCCAGGATATCACTATAATAATATATGATGTCGTTACAACTTCACAAATGCAATCACTAAGATCTAAACATGGCTACTCTCCTCGAGCAATCCCTCCCTTATATTATCCCTGCTTCTCAAGAACACACACAATACGGTCATGGTCGGGTTGTAGGATCACCCCCTATGGATTTTCTAGGCTCGTCCCCCAACTTAACACTATTTGTGGCTCTCTTTTGTGTATCCTAGCATTCTTCAACAAGGACACAATATCTGGTTGTGGCTATGTATTTATAGTTGTACCAGGAAACCCTAAATCTAATCTTGGAATATATCTCATCAAAATAAGAAACTAAAACTGAATAGGACTGTCTCCGATACTACACGGCCATGCTTTGTATTTTGGCACGCCCATGCTTTGGAACTCGTCCCAACATCTCTCAGATCAGACCTCTTGCTCGCCCATTGCGCGCCCATGCTTCCCCTTTTCGGCCACTTTCTGATTTCCTTCTCCTAATTGTTTTCTCCTTGATCTCTTCCACATCCCCACGATTGTAGACTTCCCTCATTGTCTCTTATTATTTTAGGACTCAAATCCCAATAGACGGAAGGGTCTAGGGTTTTATATTTACATTGTCAATGTTATTGGGTAAACTAAATATCCTAAAATTTAAAACTAAGAACTCATTAAGTCATTTATTCATGTGAAACTGTTTTTTCACTAATCAATCCGTATTAAAATGAATGTCTAAATTTATTTTTTATCAACAACATTTATTTTAGCATCAAGGGTAATAATATTCTACATATAGGCATTTCTTTCTTTTTATTATTATTTTTTATTTTTTTGATAAGCTTGGGAGTACTTTTTCAGTTCTTCAGATATGTCCATGTGAGAGGCACACTTAGCAAGTCCAACTAAATTTGTGTTACTCCCTCTTCTGCTCCAAAATATCTGTCGCTTTTGAGTAATTTTTTTGTCTAAAATAATTGTCACTTTTGGGTCAAAACAATTAAAATTCATACTTTACCCTTACATTGGAAGTTGTTTTACTTTATTAATTGACTTAATTAGTGTAATAATATAAAAAATGGACAATAAATAAAGGTAAGCATGTAACTTCCACCATTAATATGCGGTAATAATTAAATTTCTTACTATTAGTGAAAAATCTCAAAACTGTTATAAATAATTGTTATGTGGACTGTAGCACACTATAGTAATGTACAGTATCACATTGTAGTATAATGAGTAATGTACCAATAGTATAATGTACTATGAGTAAATAGTATTCACTATTTACGCACAGTAGTAAGTTACTTTTTTAGCCTATAAATAGGCATGTAATCAGAAGGATTAACACACAATTGATGTTTGTAGAAGCTTACTCTTTTCTCCTTATCTCTCTTTCTCTCTAAGGTCTATATTCTTTAGTACTCTACAAACCAAACCCTATAATTCCGGTTTACAACACGTTATCAGCACGAAGTGCTCTAAGTTACATATCATCACAGACAGTAAGAATCTCTCTATAATATTGCTCTAAGTATTATGTTAATTTACTCGTATATCACCATTATGACAGGCTCTACCGTCATGGTGAGATAACGATTTTACAATTATTTCGTTATGTACTTTACTCGTATATCACCATTATGAAAAGGTTCAACCTTCGTGGTGAGATAACGGTCTTACTATTATTTCGTTATATATGTTACTCGTATATCACCATTATGACAGGTTCTACCGTCATGGTGAGATAACAATATGAATTTTTATTTCATTACTAACTTTACTCGTATACCACCAAAAGATTAACTATGTCTGACTGGTGAGAAAACGAACGTTATTTATTTAATGCTTTAAATGTTGACACTTGGAAGGGTAATAACCCCAAGCTAGAGACTTAATATATTTTATCTACTTGTTATAATTTTTTTTTATCAAATTCCCATCAAAAATAAAAATGGTGGTGGATGATATGAAATGTTATATTACAATAATCAAATTTTAAAGGTTTCATTTGTAAATAACTCAAAAGATAAAGGACACTAGAATAAATTAATACTATTCATCTTACCATATTCTACGCAAATGTCAGAGAATTGAAGAAAAAAAAAACAGAGTAAGAAAGTCATAAACAGAGTAAGAAAGTCAAAAAAAAATGTGGAGAAAAGTCTATGTGCTAGGGTACAGATATGTTTTTGAATATGTGTTAGATGTATGTAAAGGTATGTGCTATTTTTTGCGTATGATTAAATTTGCACTATTATTTACTACCTCTGTCCCTAAATGAGTGTCCAAATTTCATTTTAAGGGACACTGAAAATCTCAACTTTTTAAACAATTTGGTAACAACGATTCATATATAATATTGTAATCTCCTTTCCAAACCTTTAGTTTTGCACGTATAAAGAAACCGGTGAAAAAAAAAATCGAAAAAAAACGTTTAGGGAGAAAGTTATGTTAAAAAAAGACACTCATTTAGGGACAAAGATTTCTTGAAAATTGACACTCATTTAGGGACAGAGGGAGTACATCATACTAATATAATGATTTAAGTAAAATAACTATCTTTGTAAATGATTTTTTTTGTTTAATTTTGAAATAACTTTATTTAACCAAAAAAAAAAAATCTCAACGGCTATTCTAACGGCTATTAACGGCTAAAGACAATATTTTTACTATAAATACCTACACGCTTCTTCCATTATTTTCCTAAAATTTCTTACAATTCACTCTACTTCAAAATGGTCACAATGCTTTCGATTTCTGCTATCATAATAGTGCTAGCATATACAATATTGGTCTTCAATGCCGACTACACCCCATATGAATTTTATCTATATGTTATCGGTCTTTTCAATATGTATTCTTTCCTAGCAATAATAATTGCACTTGATATATAAGCATTATTGTTCTAGCATTCTCATGTTTTGAATAAAATATGCTTCTAAATGTTATAATAATGTGCATGTTTTATTTTATAGTTATTCTCAATGGAAAACCTTGCAAATCCGGCTTTTAAGAGATTGGATGTTAGTGGCAAAAACTAACAAACATGGTGCATAGATGTTGAATTATATACTGAATCCAAAAACCTGACGGAAACTATTCAAAAAGAAAATACTACCTCAAGCCAAGACAAGGCTACGGCAATGCATTTTCTTCGTTCTCATGTCCAAGAGGCGCTAAAAATGGAGTACTTAATGGTAAAAGATCCAGTCGTGTTTTGGGAAGATCTAAAAGAAAGATTCCGCCACCTGAATGCGGTTACACTCCCACAAGCAACTTTCGACTGGATAAATTTACGAGTACAAGATTTTAAGAGTATAAGTGAATATAACTCTAAGTTGTATGAAATTACATCACGCCTTGAATCATGTGGCAAGAAAATATCTGAAGCGGACAAGTTGGAGAAAACATTCTCCACTTTTCATGCCTCTAATATCCTCTTACAGCAGCAATATAGGGAGAGACAATTTACACGATACTCAGAATTGATCTCTTGCATGCTTGTTGCTGAGCAAAACAACGAGATATTAATGAAAAATCACAAATCTCGTGAAACTGCCACTGCTCCTGTCCTAGAAGCAAATTTCAAAATAATTTTGGGCAAGGAGGTGGTTATGGACGTGGCCGAGGACAAGGACGTGGTCGTGGTCGTGGTCGTGGTCAGAGGCCGAGGTAGAGGTAGAGTCAGAGGCCGAGGAAATAATTATGGTTATCATAAGGCCCATAATGATGGACACTCTTCTCATAACCCGACTTGGAAAAGAGAAGAGAATACAGAGAGGTCATCAAAGAAACCACATATTGAACCACGAAACACAGAATCTGTGTGTTTCCGTTGTGGTATGAAAGGGCATTGGGAAAAAGCTTGTCGTACATCAAAACACTTTGTCAACCTCTATAAAGATTCCCTGAAAAGGAAATGCAAAGGTGTTGAGACAAATTTTGTCTGCCAAGATGATGACACAAATGAAGGTCTTTCCTGGCACCAATTTGGATCTGACCAATTTCATCAATGAAGAATATGATGACTAGCCCGATTCTCATCTCCTAAGTGTGTTCAGTGTGCCTTAATTTCCCTTGCATGTCTCACTTTCTTGAAGCTGTCGTATAAGTGTGCTCTAGTTCCATTTCATGTCTTGCTTTCTTGAAGCTATCCTTTTAAGTGTGATGTAGATTTCATGTATTTAAAAAAAAAAAAAAAAAACTGTCATTGTAAAATAATTTTCATTGTAACATATTCAGTATGTGTGAATTTTAAGTGTGTTTAAATCAAGTATGATTGATTTTAAAACTTTTCTTCATAGTTTATTATCTATCAGCTTATAACTATTTAATTTTCTTTTAGAACAACGTGAACTTTGGATTACAAATCATGAAGAACATGGATGATTTTTGCTTGGTAGATAGTGCAACCACTCATACTATCTTAAAAGATAGAAAAATTTTTGACACCTTAATAGAGAAAAAGGGAAGTGTCACTACAATTGCAAATGACAATATTCTTATAATGGGCTCTGGAAGAGCATCAATAACTCTTCCTATGGGAACAAAATTAGTGATAAAAAAATGCCCTTTTATATCCTCAATCTAAACGAACACTCATAAGTTTTAAAGACATTCGGTCTAATGGTTTTCATATTGAAACCACAACTGAGGATAATAAAGAATGTCTACTCATGACAAGGTTGACAGGATGCCAAAAACACATTGTTGAAAAACTTCCATCCTTGTCTACAGGATTGTATTACACATACATCCGACCTTCTCATAATCATGTTGTAATGAGTTTAAAATTTAAAGACCCAAATTCTTTTAAACTATGGCATGATCGTTTAGGACACCCCGGGCAAAATATGATACATCGAATTATCACTAATTCAATGGGGCATAATATGCCTACAAGAAACCTTCCTCTCATAAATGAGTTCATATGCGAAGCATGTGAAAAAGGGAAGCTTATTGTACGACCATCCCGTACTAAAGTTGGAATAGAGTCTCCCAAATTCCTTGAAAGGATTCATGGAGATATATGTGGACCAATCCATCCATCATCAGGACCATTTCGATATTTTATGGTCTTAATTGATGCCTCCACTAGGTGGAGCCATGTCTGCTTATTATCAACTAGAAATTATGCATTTACTAAGTTTATGGCCAAAGTCATTGAACTTAGAGCACAATTTCCTAATAATCAAATCAGATCTATTCGTATGGATAATGCCGGTGAATTTACATCAAATGCTTTTGATGACTATTGTATGGCATTAGGAATCAAAGTGGAGCATCCGGTCCCTTATGTGCACACTCAAAATGGTCTAGCTGAATTTTAATTAAACGTACTAAATTAATCGCTAGACCATTATTACAAAATTCCAACCTACCAGCATCATGTTGGGGACATGCGGTGTTACATGCCGTTGCTTTAACTCATATCCGCCCAACTGCTTATAATGAATTTTCGTCTTTGCAAATGACGCGCGGTAAAGAGCCCAATATTTCACATCTGAGAATTTTTGGTTGTGCAGTTTATGTTCCTATTTCTCCACCAAAGCGTACCACTATGGGTCCTCAAAGAATGCTAGGTATATATCTTGGCTATGAGTATTCATCTATTATTAAATACCTACAACCCATGACAGGAGATCTATTCACTGCTCGATTTGCTGATTGCATATTCGATGAAGAGCAGTTCCCGGCATTAGGGGGAGATAAAAGCTCAAAGCTTAAAGAATGCCGGGAAATCTCTTGGAATGCTCAAGAGCTTAAGTATATGGATCCACGCACAAACCAAACTGAACTAGAAGTTCAGAAGATTGTTAAATTGTAACATTTGGCAAACAATCTACCAGATGCTTTTAATGACCACAAAGATGTGGTTAAATCATATGTGCCTGCAAGAAATGCAGCCGAAAGGGTGGAAATCCCTAAACATGTAAGTATATCTACAAATGATCCTCAACGCCAAAAGCGAGGGAGACCTATCGGTGCAAAAGATAGGAATCCACGGAAATCAAAATGTAGCAAAGAAATATCATTGCCACAAAACCTTCTTGAACATGTTCATTCTGCTAATGAAAATCCAAATGCACAAAACTGTTATTCTGGAATTGCAGAAAAACCGAATCATGATATCATGATCAATGATGATGATTTGGTCGATGTAAATATAGAAGTTGCAATGAATTGCATAAATACAAGAGAAACGTATAAAAGAGATATAATGGTTGTCAATGATTCATTTGCCTCTATAATTGCTCATACTGTCTTCAATGACATTATGGACCCAGAACCCAGATCAATGGCAGAATATCGAAAGCGTTCAGATTGGATAAAATGGAAAGAAGCAATAGAGGTTGAGCTTAGCTCGCTTAATAAAAGAAAGGTCTTTGGGCCTGTAGTCCGTACACACCAGAACGTGACCCCTGTTGGGTACAAATGGGTGTTTGTACGGAAGAGAAATGAAAACAATGAAGTAGTAAGATATAAAGCGAGATTAGTGGCTCAAGGGTTTTCTCAGAAACCTGGCATTGATTTTGACCAAACTTATTCTCCTGTAATGGATGGCATTACATTTCGCTACCTAATATCTTTGGCAGCAAGTATAAATTTAGAAATGCGGTTAATGGATGTGGTAACTGCATACTTATATGTATCATTGGATGCTGATATACATATGAGACTCCCCGAAGGCCTTGAAGTTCCCAATATAAAGAAAAATGAAAATCGCAATTCATACAGCATAAAATTGCAAAGGTCATTGTATGGCTTAAAACAGTCGGGTAGAATGTGGTACAACCGACTAAGTGATTTCCTCTTAAAGAAGGGATACAAAAACAATGATGTATGTCCCTGCGTTTTCATAAAGAAGTCACAAAATTGCTTGTGCATTATATCAATCTATGTTGATGATATAATTATAATGGGAACACGCAAAGAGATTGAAGAA
Source organism: Campanula takesimana (assembly GCA_026119855.1). Classification (NCBI taxonomy): domain Eukaryota; kingdom Viridiplantae; phylum Streptophyta; class Magnoliopsida; order Asterales; family Campanulaceae; genus Campanula; species Campanula takesimana. The sequence continues at coordinate 47,628 of JAOWBW010000033.1, forward strand.
GCAAGCTCATATCTAAAGGCAGAATTTGAAATGAAAGACTTGGGTAAAACTAAGTACTGTTTTGGCCTACAAATTGAGCATCTCCCTGAAGGAATTTTTGTACACCAGTCGACCTATGTGAAAAAGGTACTGGAAAGATTTTATATGGATAAATCTCATCCACTTAGCACGCCAATGATTGTAAGATCACTTGATGTGGATAAGGATCCATTCAGACCTAAGGAGGATACCGAAGAAGTATTGGGACAAGAAGTTCCTTACTTAAGCGCCATTGGCGCATTACTATATCTTGCAAATTGCACAAGGCCTGATATTGCATTCGCAGTAAACTTGCTGGCAAGATTTAGTGCTACTCTAACAAGAAGACACTGGAATGGAGTTAAACATATCTTTAGGTATCTTCAAGGTACCCATGATCTTGGTCTACTTTATAAAAGAAATCAAGATATGAAATTGGTGGGCTATTCGGATGCTGGTTACATGTCTGACCCCCACAATGCTAGATCTCAAACTGGTTATGTTTTTCTCCATAGTGGTACCGCGATTTCATGGAGATCAATTAAACAAACTCTTGTTGCCACTTCTTCAAACCACTCTGAGATCATAGCTCTGTATGAGACTTCACGAGAAAGAGTGTGGCTAAGGTCATTGGTTTAACACATTTGCAGTTCCAGTGGGATCAGATCAGACAACCTTCCCCCAACAATGATTTATAAGGATAATTCAGCATGTGTTACACAAATGGCAAATGGATTTGTCAAAGGAATTTTTGTTGGAAAAAGTGTGTTTTGAAGGAAATAATGAGTATTTTCTGAAATGAATTATTTGTCGAAATGACAAAATGTTTGTGGGTTTGTGTTCTACTCCATGAGGACATAAAGATTGATTATTCATTTGTCCAATTTGGTTAAGGGATGAGTAAGATATGAAGGCTCAAAGTAAGTGGGTTGGAATGGGGATAATGTGCTATCCCACATTGAAAAAAGATGTAAAAGTGGGTAAGTTTATATACTACTATGCTTTCCATAGTGGTATGAATGTGTGGCATAAAGGTTCTCTCTCGCGCACAGGTGCGCAGGGGGGGTGCAAATCAAGGGCCCGATTTGCCTACCGGCTACCAAACTCATGTGCGAGCGCGTCCTGCGGACACGAATGTAGCCCCGAAATGGGCTGCTCGCGCGAACCCACTTTTTGCTAAATTTTTTTTTTGGACAAAAATAGTCCAGACCTTTGAGTTTCTCCATCAGTTCATCAGTTTTGGTGAACTGAAACACTTAGGATTCCGAATTAACTCTGTGTTAATTCCTCCTCCCTTCAGTTATCTTTGGATGCTATATTAACAAACCTACACCTCCAGTTTACATATACGAAATGTTCCACCACCAACAGTCCCTTGCAATTTTCTTTTGCTGCATATTGATAAATCCCTCTTTCCATTGCTCTCCTGCATTCTGCATTGGTGGTGATCAAAACCAAGCTCAGTATCAATTCGCCGGAAGTTCCCTTGTGCACTTACGTTTCGGTCCGCGCGGTTTTATCCTGGGAAGCAACCGTCCGACTGATCCTCAAGCACAATTCGGTGAGGGGACGAAATTGCTTTAAGGAGAGTGTGCTTCACACGACTCGGGCAAATTTCAGTATTGGGTTTTAATTTTCTGCTTGCTGTTTTAGCTTATTTAAATTCTGCATCTGTTTTCTTTCGTATATTACCTGTTATTTCTTAAATTTTGTCTAACAATCTTAAAGCAAATTCGATTCCAATCAAAGGATAACAGAAAAAAAAAAAAAAAAAAAAAAACAGAACAGAACAGAAAACTGAAAATAAAACAGTAACTAATACCTTCTGGTTTTGTTTCAGAAATGACTAATGATTCGAGCACTGCTAACAAATCTGCAACTGGTTCGGGAAAGGATTCCGAGACTCCTCGTACGGAGGATACGCATCGTGTTGAAACCAATTCAAGGAATATGGTTGTTCCAACTGTTCCGGCTCATCATAGTGAGAAGCCGGAGAAATTTGTTGGCCAAGATTTCAAACGTTGGCAGCAAAAGATGCTCTTCTATTTGACTACCTTGAATTTAGCAAGGTTTCTCAAGGAAGATACGCTTGTGTTGGGTGAAAACGAGGCTGATCTGCAAGCCGTAATCGCTCTTGATGCTTGGAAGCATTCTGAGTTTCTTTGCCAAAACTATGTGCTCAATGGGTTGTCGGATACACTTTACAATGTGTTTAGTGTGAAGAAGACGGCAAAGGAGTTATGGGAATCCTTGGAGCATAAGTACAAAGTTGATGATGCGGGTTCAAAGAAGTTTATTGTAGGCCGTTTCCTCGACTACAAGATGGTAGATTAGGAAATGTTAATTATAATACTATACGTAGATTAATTAACTTGAATTGCATACCAAAATGTAAAATAGACTACAAACATAAATGTGAAACTTGTGTTGAAACAAAATTCACAAAACCCCGTTCCATTCTAGTGAAATAAATAATGAACCACTTGATTTGGTTCACACGGATTTATGTGACTTCAAGTCAACACAGTCACGAGGGGGCAATAAGTATTTTATGACTTTTGTGGATGATAGTACAAAATTTTGTTATGTGTATCTTCTCAAAAGTAAAGATGAGGCAATAAAAAAATTTGTTCTCTATAAAAATGAAGTTGAAAATCAACTTAACCGGAAAATAAAAGTCATAAGAAGTGATCGTGGTGGTGAGTATGAATTTCCTTTTGAAGGTATTTGTGCTCAACATGGAATAAAACATGAAACAACACCACCTTATACACCACAATCCAATGGAGTTGCGGAACGGAAAAATCGGACTCTAAAGGACATGATGAATGCCATGTTAATTAGTTTGGGGCTACCGGATAACATGTGGGGTGAAGCCGTATTGTCGGCCAACTATGTGTTAAATAAAATGCCTCGAAAGAAAATAAATAAGAGCCCCTACGAAATGTGGCATGGAAGAGTGCCATCTTACCAATACTTGCGAGTGTGGGGGTGTCTTGCGAAGGTTGCAATTCCACCACCTAAAAAGGTGAAAATTGGACCAAAAACTAGTGCTTATAGATTTCTTGTGCATAAATCTGAAATTGAAGATATACACAAGAATACTATAATGGAATCAAGGAATGCTTCTTTCTTTGAAAATGTGTTTCCATATAAGAGAGACGGAGCAAGCTCGTCTAAAAGAACACATGATTCAATAGAAGAAGAAGGAGATGAAGAAAATCATCATGATGGAAATGATGAAGAAGAGGTGGAACCTCGACGGAGCAAACGAGGTAGGGTAGAAAAATATTTTGGCCCGGATTTTTTAACCTATATGCTTGAAGGTGAACCACAAAGTTACAAAGAGGCCGTGAACTCTTCGGAAGGACCTTTATGGAAAGAGGCCATAAAAAGTGAGATTGATTCCATTTTACAAAATCACACTTGGGAGTTAGTGGATCTTCCTCCAGGAAGTAAACCACTAGGCTATAGGTGGATTTTTAAAAGGAAAATGAAGACGGACGGAACAATCGATAAGTATAAGGCAAGACTTGTAATTAAAGGTTACAAGCAAAAGGAAGGCCTTGATTACTTTGACACGTATTCTCCAGTTACGAGAATAACATCTATAAGGATGATACTTGCCATAGTTGCTTTACGGAATCTTGAAGTACATCAAATGGATGTTAAAACAGCCTTTTTAAATGGAGAATTAGAAGAGGAGATTTACATGGAACAACCGGAAGGGTTTTCTGCGCCAGCGGGGCAAGAAAAGAAAGTGTGCAAGTTAATAAAGTCTTTGTATGGCTTGAAACAAGCACCAAAACAGTGGCATCAAAAGTTTGATCAAGCCATGTTGGAAAGTGGATTTACAATAAATGAATGTGATAAATGTGTCTATGTTAAAAGTACGGAAAATGGCTACGTCATTTTGTGTCTTTATGTAGACGACATGCTTATCATAGGAAGTTGTGATAAGATGATAAAATCCACAAAGAATATGTTGAACTCAAAGTTTGACATGAAAGACATGGGTTTAGCTGATGTAATTCTTGGCGTGAAAATTTCTAGAATTTCAAATGGACTTGCTTTAAGCCAGTCACATTATGTGGATAAAATTCTTGAAAAATTCAGCAAGGATGATTTAGCTATAGCTAGAACCCCAATCGACATGAGTCAACATCTCTCAAAGAATAGAGGCGAACCAGTTTCTCAAGTTGAATACTCGAGAATCATTGGAAGTTTAATATATTTGATGAGTTGTACAAGGCCAGATATTGCTTACACAGTTAGCAAACTGAGCAGATATACAAGCAATCCTGGAGCGGAGCATTGGAAAAGTATAGTGAGAGTACTAAGGTACTTAAGACACACTCGAGAGTATGCATTACACTATACTAGACATCCAGCTGTGATTGAGGGATATAGTGATGCTAATTGGATATCTGATATAAAAGACTCAAGGTCTACGAGCGGATACGTGTTTACATTAGCAGGAGCAGCTATATCATGGAAATCTTCTAAGCAAACGGTTATAGCTAGATCCACAATGGAATTTGAGTTTATAGCGTTAGATAAATGTGGTGAAGAAGCCGAGTAGCTACGCCAATTTGTAAAAGATATTCCAAGATGGACAAAGCCTGTGCCACCAATCTGTATACATTGCGATAGCCAATCAGCAATTGGAAGGGCACATAATCATTTGTATAATGGTAAGTCTAGACACATACGTCGAAGACATAATACCATTAGACAACTACTTTTAACTAGTACAATTTCCATTGACTATGTTAAGTCAAAGGAAAATTTTGCGGATCCGTTAACCAAATGGTTAAATAGAGAGTTAGTTGAAAGTTCAGCGAGGGGAATGGGACTTAAAGCCTCTTAAAAGTTAAACACAGTGGAAAACCCAATCTAGATGACTGGAGATCCCAAGAACTAGATTCAATGGGACAACCTAACTGTTAAAAGACTTGTTGCGTCACTGTGGGGGAACCAACCCCATGTCCATTCCTGTTAGTGACATCCCGAAAGGATGAGGATAAGCATTTGGCTTTTAATGATTCTTATGCGTCGAAAGATTCGAGCGGGGTAATACGGGTTACTTATAAGAATCACCTATGTGAGAGAGAAGTGGGGCCGCTTCGAGGAGAATTGCGTGAGGCTCAATTCTTAGACCCTCTCACAGAACCAGGCTTATGTTCATGGCCATGAACGAACATAACTATGAGAATTGAAATGAGTTAGGACGTTACTTGTGTCAAGCATATGATCGGCTACACAAAAAGCATAACGATTCAAGGACATCGCGTCTATCGACTTGCTAGTAGAGTAAATATGCTTGTACGAGCGAAGATTCAATGGGCATTCCCACATCTATCGTATGCAAGTTTTCGTCTGCCGGACTTGATCACCATATTCCGCATTATTTCTTCATGTGGGGGATTGTTGGAAAAAGTGTGTTTTGAAGGAAATAATGAGTATTTTCTGAAATGAATTATTTGTCGAAATGACAAAATGTTTGTGGGTTTGTGTTCTACTCCATGAGGACATAAAGATTGATTATTCATTTATCCAATTTGGTTAAGGGATGAGTAAGATATGAAGGCTCAAAGTAAGTGGGTTGGAATGGGGATAATGTGTTATCCCACATTGAAAAAAGATGTAAAAGTGGGTAAGTTTATATACTACTATGCTTTCCATAGTGGTATGAATGTGTGGCATAGAGGCTCTCTCTCGCGCACAGGTGCGCAGGGGGGGTGCAAATCAAGGGCCCGATTTGCCTACCGGCTACCGAACTCATGTGCGAGCGCGTCCTGCGGACACGAATGTAGCCCCGAAATGGGCTGCTTGCGCGAACCCACTTTTTGCTATTTTTTTTTTTTTGGACAAAAACAGTCCAGACCTTTGAGTTTCTCCATCAGTTCATCAGTTTTGGTGAACTGAAACACTTAGGATTCCGAATTAACTCTGTGTTAATTCCTCCTCCCTTCAGTTATCTTTGGATGCTATATTAACAAACCTACACCTCCAGTTTACATATACGAAATGTTCCACCACCAACAGTCCCTTGCAATTTTCTTTTGCTGCATATTGATAAATCCCTCTTTCCATTGCTCTCCGCATTCTGCATTGGTGGTGATCAAAACCAAGCTCAGTATCAATTCGCCGGAAGTTCCCTTGTGTACTTACGTTCCGGTCCGCGCCGTTTTATCCTGGGAAGCAACCGTCCGACTGATCCTCAAGCACAATTCGGTGAGGGGACGAAATTGCTTTAAGGAGAGTGTGCTTCACACGACTCGGGCAAATTTCAGTATTGGGTTTTAATTTTCTGCTTGCTGTTTTAGCTTATTTAAATTCTGCATCTGTTTTCTTTCGTATATTACCTGTTATTTCTTAAATTTTGTCTAACAATTTTGACAAAACATATTGCGCCTAAGTTCTTTTATCCTCATGAGCTACAGAAGAATAACGAGATCACTATTGAGCAAGTTCGCTCTTGTAACAATCTAGCGGATTTGTTCACTAAATCTCTCCCAACCTCTACTTTCGAAAAACTTGTTCGTGGCATCGGAATGCAGAGACTGGGAAGAATATCATCATCAGGGGAGCATCAAATACATAGACATCAAGGAGTGCTATCTTCAGGGGGAGTGTTAAATTCAAGCAGTTTCCAAGCATGATTTCAAAAGACAAAAGGCTGTAATCTTTTTCCCTTTACTAAGTTTTTTCCCACATGGTTTTCTTAGTTAAAGGTTTTTACTGATGCAGCCTACGGACGTGATTCTGCTTAGAGTGCTACGTCCAAGGGGGAGTGTTATAAATAATTGTTATGTGGACTGTAGCATACTATAGTAATGTACAGTATCACATTGTAGTATAATGAGTAATGTACCAATAGTATAATGTACTATGCGTAAATAGTATTCACTATTTTCGCACAGTAGTAAGTTACTTTTCTAGCCTATAAATAGGCATGTAATCGGAAGGATTAACACACAATTGAAGTTTGCAAAAGCTTACTCTTTTCTCCTTATCTCTCTTTCTCTCTAAGGTCTATATTCTTTAGTACTCTACAAACCAAACCCTATAATTCCGGTTTACAACAAAAACAACAATTGTTTTGGATCCCATGGAGTAACATGTATAGGTTGAGATTAACCAAGGACGGCTGCCATTTTCTTCTAACTATCTACAATGGTTTCAACATCAATTTCCATTCAACACTCACTTTATCACTCCACATCATCTTCTCTGCCGTCCACCTAATAATTCAACACTCATTCAACTTTTACACCCTACAATGGTTTGTTTAATCCCCCATTCAACACCCTTCCAACTCATCATCCTATACCCCACCACTTAAAATTTATTTTATATTCTTTATTTTTATTAGTAAAATAATAATAATAATCAATTATAAAAAATACTTCACACTTAATTAATTTTTTGTATTTGCAATTAAATAAAAATTATGAGAAATGGCGATAATTATTAGTAAAACAAAGAAAAGTTCCAATAAGCTTAGTTCACAACACATTATTGGGAAAAGGAAAATTACTTGAATTTTAAGTGTTGAAATGGTTATTATTGGGATTCATTTCACTAAAAAGATGGTTTTTTTTTTTTTGTCCAAATACAATGAAACTTGCATTTATTTATAGGGAATTTTTTTTATATGAATTTTGGTGTAAATAAAAAAAACAGTTACTGTAAAATAATTGAGCTCAAATAATTGACATGAAAATTTAATTTGAAGATCTGATGGACCAATCATGTGCTGCCAAGTGTCCCAAACAGGAAAAAGAAAAAAAGCCAGCCTTTGTCGGTGGTTGGCGTGCACGCGCCATGTCGGCCCAATGCTGAGGCGCCATGTGTCATATTCGGCGGCCCCCTCAACTCATTCAACCGTGTTGAATTTATTCAACACAAACCCTCATTCAACACCCCCTTCAACTTATATTGTAGTCATTAAACACCCTTCACTATATTTAATGGCTCATTAAACACCACATTCATCACTCATTGTAAATGGTTAAGTCCTTAAATCTTTAAAAAATGGGCGTAGGTTCTTGGCTACGCCGTAGCCTTTAACCGCCGCAAACTTTGACCAGCTTTTGGGCAAAGTTGTCACTAAGAATAAAGAGTCCTTGAGCTTGAAAACTACTCCCTCCGGTCCAAAATAATTATCTTTTTTTACATTTGCACAATTCTTAAGAAATCCATTGATTATCATGATTTAGTGACAAAAATGCCAAATATACCCCTATTAAGTAAGCATCTTTCCTACATTAATGTCTCATACTATGACAATTAATAAACCATAACAAGTTTCAATGCAAGGGTAAGAAGGACATTTAGCTCAAAAGTGACAATTATTTTGGACCAAAATTTTGTTCCAAAAGCGACAGTTATTTTGAACCGGAGTGAGTAGTAATTTCATACTCCCTCGGTCTCGGTCTCGGTCTCATTATTTTAAGTTGAGCAAAACCGTTTTTACATAAAAACATAAAAATTAAAGATAAAATGAAAAATGTGAAATGTTACGAGTGTAGATGGTTTGGTAAGAGAGAGAGAGTGGGGTAGATAATAGTTAGTGGGTTAGTTGATATGAGTATATAAGTGGGTAAAAAATTTCTATTTTTGGATTTTACAATTTTATGGTACAACCAAAATGACAAATTTTGCAATTTGAAATAAAACGGAAGGAGTATTCCGTTTCAAAATAGTATTCAGATTTTTTTTAAAAATGATTGCTTTTGACAATTTGCATTTAAATTAGCATGAGGCTGGCACGATCAATACAACTAATAAAATGTCGTTACTTTTATTTTGTATCTATCTTTTGTAAAAAAAAAAAAAAAAAATTGGTGCCCCTATCATTCCGTTATTTTGAAAGTACATAAATTCCTAAATCGAGAAAGAAAAAGATTAAAGGTTGAATAAAGTCAAAGAGGGTTCCCACAAATATTCTAAACCACTGGAAGCATAATCATGCAACTGTGTCTGTGGTGAACATGCTATTCACGAATATAAGTGTGGGAAGACTAAAAGACGTTGGCTATAGGCCGGGTTTATAATGATTTCCAAACCCCACTTCAATCCCTTTACGAAAAGACAAAAACTCGTTTGAGACGTTTCACGCCCCCTTATGGACGTGACAAACCCATTTTCTCTATCATCATCAAGGTCCTTTCTCATGTGTGAGACTGTCTCACAGAAAACTTTCTTATGAAAAAATCAGTAACGTTCCTGGCTCTCGATCATCAGTACCCTTAAATTTCACATAATTTGTAATGTGAGTACCAACATATCAAGTTTTGCAATTTCAACCCTCATATTCACGCTCTGTGACAATGCGATGCATTTTTAAATGGGCGCTATATATGTGTTTAATAGACACACACATACTCCCTCCGTCTCAGTCTCAAGTCGTCCGTCTCAGGTTAGTGTCTCAAGTTAGTGTGGACTGTCCCAAAATAACAAAGAATCTTTACTATTCCTCACTTATTCTCTCTCATACTTTACTTTTACACTCATAACACCAATCAACTTACAGTGAAAATGAAGTATAAAGAGGACAGACAGCAAAAATTTACTAAAATACACTCTTGTGAAATTACAGCCATCAAAGATGTCTAACCAGATGCATCAAATCTTGAACACAACAGAATCAACAAAAAGTTAAGGGACAAGGAAATTCAGTTGCTACAACACAACAGCTTCACAAGGTCCGAGCAACCCTCTCGTACAAATCACGAGGCCAGTTTTGGTTCAAATTGCTTGCAAGGAAATTTGCAATCTGCAGATGTCAAAAGAGCCATCCATCATTAACAAAATCAGTATAATGCGGTATTAAAAGATATGATGGATTCAACAATCAGGGAATGAATGGCCAGTAGAACAATAGTATTATCTTGTTTATAAAAATACTACTACCTCCGTCCCAAAATCAATATCCAAAAAATATCAAGTTTGCTTTCAGTTAAGAGCGATTTTTTTTTTTTTTTTATTTTTTTTTTAAGACATTCATTGTGGGACGGAGGTAGTAAGAATGTAATGGTCTGCTTTATCATTACTGTAGGCAATAAAATAATAAAAAAAAAAGAATACAACTAAAGACTGTCTTTACTCATGACAAGAAAATGCCCTTGTAGGAAAGCGGAAGGCTCGAATTGGCAAGGAATACACCTAGTATTGTTGAAAAACCAATTTGATTAACTGTTAAACCCAACCTTAATCATCAAACTAAGCCTACTCTCTAAACCATCATAACAATCATAAGTTCCTTCAATTCATGCGGGGTAATTTTATAAATGACATTTCCTATGTCATAACTGTTAATACTACTCCGTATCTATTACGAATGTTCATCATCTCGTATGAACAAATATTTATCCAAAAACTGCATATGATATAGATGGAAGCACACCCAGTAAGGAGGTCTGATTATGATCTTGACTCGACTCGACTAATTCTGATATATATAACCTAAACACTGTAGCACATACGATGGTTATACAGTCAAAGGTGGAACATACAGTCAAACATGCCTAACAAACAAGAATTTATATATGCCGCAACATATTAGAGCAACCCGGAACAAGAATGCAGCCACAACGGACAATCAAAATGGTATGTAAAGATCATATGTCAAACATACCTTAGTCCTCAAGGCACGAAGTGATCCATCTGAATCAGTAACACTGTCTATACAATGAAGCGCAACTTTAAGAAGGTCCGGTACACATGCTTGAACATGGGGAGATAAAGTGTGGAAGATATCAGTTGCCACATCTGGTGCCCGTGGATCTAAGGGGAGGAATGGAAGTTTAGCAACCTCCCTTAAAGCATCTAGATGATTACCCAGTCTTGCCAGCCTATGGATTGATAAAATTGTCTCAAGTTGTCTCAACACAGTTTCTTGCTCTAAAACATGTTCCCTTTCTTGAAGACTGCACAATGAAATATGAGATTCAATTCATCAGAAGAAAGTAGGACTCTAAAAAATTCACATCAGAAAATTATTGAAATCTCAACATAATGCTTAGTAACGGTTAAAACTACGCAAGAGGTATATGACCGATCTGAGACAAAAACGGACATGACCTATTAGATGACCTGGCTTTGGACTGAATCGAATTGTGGACAAGGATTCCTGTACCCAACCCAGGTGATTGAAACTAAGGCTGAGTTGCTCCTATAATGCACCATGGTTTGATCGTGGAAATGTGATGTACGTTAACTGTAGCGACGTAACAGCATCGAGAGTATTGGACACAACATAACAGAGAACAGTTACTCCCTCCGTCCCAGAGTAAGTGTCCACCCTTCCATTTGCACGGGGATAAAGAAAAAGTGGAAGTGGTGTAAGAAAAAGTGAAAGTGGTGCAAGGGTTGTGAGTATAAAAAGTGAGGTATGAGAGAGAAAGTGGGGTAGGGAATAGTGAATTGATTGGTGTTGTGAGTGTAAAAGCAAAGTATGAGAGAGAATGAGTGGGATGAATAGTAAAGATTCTTTTCCATTTTAGGAAGTGGACACTTACTCTGGGACAGACTAAAAAGGAAAGGTGGACACTTACTCTGGGACGGAGAGAGTATTATAGTTGCGATTTATTTTTAACTCACTCATTGTTGCATTTATGATAGTAGTACTACGTTATATTAGAATGCTTCTAATGGCTTTGAAGTGCTATTTAGCATATTGATTCGTGATTAATGTATATTAAGAATTGAGCATAAATATTAATCCCTGTACTGAAAAAGAAAAAAACTGATACAAATATACTTTCACTATAGAATGTAAAAGAAAATGCCAAAAAGTAAATAGAAAATTAGCTGTATATAACTATCAAGCTAACTTGATTAATGGTCGGTAACGTTTGGTCCACCTCACTCATATACTTTACCCTTCCAACCCTATGCTTCTCTCTCATATCTAGTCTTCACTCCACTAAACTTACCCGCACGCACTAAAACATAATTATCCATCCGACCTGCAAAAATTACAGAACTATCATGGAAAAATTCCATAACCCAAAAAATAAATTTTAAACAGGCCTGTACAAACGTCTAGAGAGTGACCAATTCGCTACCTCCTTGTTGTTGGTTTTGAGTATCGGTTCAAAGAACGGATACGATTCGTCTAATTTCCTCAATTTCTTATATTTATTCATCTCAAAAACTGGAAACCCAAATAAGAATCTTGATAATTGAGTGATTTCAAAATAAACCCAAGAACCCTAATCATGAAAATCAAGAATCTTCATAATTATGTAAATTCACAAGAAATCCATGATGGAGTGTTTTCAATGTTCCAAGAATCTTGATTGAATGTGGTTTAAAACCCTAATATGAAGATAACCCAAAATTTTGTTAGTTTAGTGTGGTAAAGTTTTTCATTAGAAAATTGACAACTTTGGGAAAGACAGAGAACTCATGGATGGTGTAATTCTGGGCTTTGCAGTGTTTTTAGGGTGAGATGGTCAGATATGTTAGGAAAGAGAAAGGTTATAGCGAGAAATTAAATTGCACCGTAAGTATGGGGTGGTAAAGTGTAATTAGCAATGGATGAGGTGGACCAATTAAAATAAAGAGGTATGTAGGGAGGATTGAGAAGGAGGGAGGAGATTGGATTCCCTTTTCAATATCCTTACTTTACAACAACAACAAAACCTTAGTCCCAAAATGTTTTGGGGTTGGGCTAACATGAATCCTCATAAAGGAGGTTGACAAACGGCCTGTCACTTAGCATGGGTACTTGTTTGAAACAGCTATTTAATAAAAGAAATTAAATTAATTAATATAGATTGATTAAGTTTAAAAGAAAAATTTGTTATGTGGGAATAATGGGCTTACTGCTTGAACAGTTGTCATTTTTCCTTTGGCAAGACCTGAATACCCCACCATTTCTCCTTAAGATAGATGGGCTTACCTACCAAGATAGAGTTTTTTGCTAAGAGAATGAAACATTTTTAGTCACCCTACAAGAATAGATTGTGCATTTGGCATGTACACTTCAAAACCAGACCTCAAATTAGAAGATCATGCATTTGTGGCACGTAGACTTCAAAAGCCACCCTCAAAATGTATAGATATTTGTAGAACCTCGATGCACGTGTCCATGGTCAGTAAACTTTCTACTGAACTCTGGGACTGAAGGTTAGGAAGGAATAACCAAAATCATGATGTCCGAGTGTTTACGGATACCCCTTAAAATTCGTTAACAGCTTTAGGGTGACTTGTATTTGGAAAGAGGGAGTATACGTCTACTCTTGTCACCTAAAGGTAAACCATGAAGTCAATTGTAGAAACAAAAGGGGTGAAGGAGACAAGTTAAGAGTGTATAAGATTTTGTTTGTTATTGCTAGCAAGTACATCATACGTGGGGAAACTTATGAACTGTTTCTGTATTAATCAGTCAACTGCACCCATATTATTTGCACCAAATGGTTGTTCCCATACTCAACTCACATACGAGTCAGTCACTTAGAGGTTGTAAGAACCGTAAATCAGGACCAGTCTGAGAAGCCACTTTTTTCTTGTATAGATTATTTGTGAAATTAATATTGTGCTTACGCATAAATGTTGAGGATGAACAAAGGAGTAAGACAGAACAAGGTTTCGCAATTTTATAGAAAGGATATATCTCTGATACAGCCAACAGTAACAGCTTTCACATCTATGCTGCATACTTAAATAAGTTATGCTGAACAGTTTCTAAAAAAGGCATTAGTAAGATTAGGTTGCATAACAACAATAACAAAGTCTTGGTCCCAAAATAATTTGGGGATCAGGTTGCATAAGCATAAAATAGTTTCTAAATATTTGACATATTAATACCTGACTTCAGGATAATATTTAAACGTCTCCAGCAGCTCATTTCCAGAATGAAGAAGCCCAGTGGTCCTACTCTCACCGTCCAATCTACCACGTGATAGGGAACAAATAGCTTCAGAGAGGCACCTATTTATTGTATCCAAAGCCGATGAAAATGCTCCAACTCTTTTCTGAATTTCTATAGACTGCAAAGAAGAGAACAAATAGCTTCAGAGAGGTACACTAATTTGTGGAGGGAACTTAAGCAACGACTATCAGCATATGCTTCTTCGATGGGAATACATAAACAAGATGAATACAATAGAGCTCCGTGTCAAATTTAGTTGGAAACTCAAGTGAGAATTGTATTTCATAATGTAAATGAGATGGCACAAAAATTTATGCAGATAATGACCACTGAGAGTTATTAAGAAGATAAAAAAATCAGCTCAAGCTCTTCTCTAACTTGGAAACGTATCTTCAAAGCAGACACCTATTTTCAATTTTCGAGAACATACGAAAAATGTAAATAGCCTTCGCATTTCCCAACATTCTCTAGAAACGGCAAGAGATAGTGAAAACACACCTTCAAAGTGAGGAAAAGAACTAGGGTAAACACAAAATTGAAGATAGATATGCAAGTATGATAATTACTATAATGAACAAAACTCCCAGAATATGATAACTCTCAAACTTCTCTCAAAGAATAATTCTAAGATAGTTCTTGGATCATAAGATCGGCCAATATCCAAGAAAACTTCCTTCAGAACCGAGGAAATATACCAAGAGATTTTCCAATAATCCTCATATGTATCAACCCCTGCATTTTCAGTTTCAACTGGTGTTTGCTCTAAACACCAATAGCTTGACTTGTGGGACTCCTTGTCAAGGTGACTTGCAGATAGTAGGAGTTTGAGCTAAGTGAGTACTCCATCAACACCTTGTGGTAAAATTAGATAAAAAGACTCTCTTGTCCTAATCCGTATAACCATTTAAAGCACTACCATCCTTTTGCTTAGAGGCAATGAATATGATAGAAAAATTAAGATTGCATAGGACAATAAGCAAAGAATCAAAGTGAAGCAATTAACATTTAGATGTTCTGATGAAATAAATAAAACTAATATAAATCTAAAGCCTTCAGTTAACAAAAGCAAGCACGATAAATATGATTTCTCCGTGAAGAAAATAAAAATACTTTTTTTTTTTTTTTTTGTAACGAACGAAAAGAAGAAGGTTATTCACTACTAGAGAATGGAGCCAACTTAAAGACTAACACATACGTGGCAGGGGAACTCTAGACCAAATAGATCGATCAAGCTACTTAATTTGCACTTGAGGCCACATGATTAACGCTGAAGAAAATGGCAAAAGACAAATACATGGTGCATATCCAAGTAGAAAAAGATAACAGTCGCCCATTTGGCAGCATGGTCAAACGGTATAAAGAGGAAATAAACGATGTATTACTTGGTCAAAAAGCCCAGCTTCCTGACAATGGCGAGCAGCTTCAAGCAGAAACTGTTGCCTCAGCTTTCCATCGGTCAAAAATCTACCTAGTTCACCTTCTTCTCCTGCACCTCTTGGTCCAAGTAAGAGAAAGATCCCACCGTCATGTATCAATAGTTCCATGAGTAGCTGTTTCTGCATCAAATTTCTCTGCCTTTGCTGATCAACATTGCCCCTCCCAGACCAAGATAGTTGTCCTCCACCCACAGTGGCAGCAGCTTGTGCATAGTATTCCAAAGCCATAGAGAGATTACCATGTCGTAAGTACAATGAACCATACTGTCGAATTATGCTAGCTGCCTCAGCAAAAGCATCCGTGACCCCAAGTTTCTGACCTACACCTGCACCTTCAGAGAGGACTCCATGGTCTGCCAGCACAATCGATATGTGAACAGCGTCTATGTTATACCCCTCATCCCCCATGTCCTTGGACAAATATAGAACAGCTGGTAGCAACTGTATGCTCAGAAGTAAAACGTATGGGTACACCAGAGGATCTTTTCCGTTCTTTGTATAATACGCTGGTTCAAATTTGTTTAGGTACACCTGTAAATCATCAAGACTGTAGGGAGATAATCCTTCATTAAGGACAGACGAAGAAGAGGATCCACTAGCACAGTCGCGTACAGCAGCTAATTTGAACCACAAAAAGTCCTCTATGGTATTGAAAAGTGTAGGTTGTTCTCTGAGTATGCGGTCAATCTGCTTACGGGAACCAGATATGATTGCGTATAGAAGTAACTTTTTCTTATCATAGGCAGCTCGGCCTACTCGATCACCCATTCTCAGCATCTTTTCACATTCTTCTGTAGCAACAGCTGCAGTCTCTGCAGATACCATACCTCCGGTGGTGATCCATTCTGTAAGCTGTCAGGCAAATTGATGTGAAACTCAAGACTTTAGAGCAATTAGTTAAATCATTTTTCCAATGAATACTCATTACCTGAGGGGCAAATTGATGTGATACTCGAGACCTTAGAGCAACATCCCTTGCATCATCATAAAACCCAGTCCTCAAGCAGAAATAGATCTGTTGATAGACATCAAAAGAGAACCCCATAGTCCTCAAGCATGTTAATTGCTTACATCTTGGCACAAATAACTTTTAAACAAATCAACATTTATATTGGCTGATCAACCACTTGGCATATTTAGGAGAAACCAAAATAAAGAAGTTTTCAGGATTTCTAGGAATAAATAGGTTAAGATTGAAAGTCTGAAAGACCTGCTGCCAGGTAGTATCGACAGGAGGCTGCCTACGAGCATCACCAGCATCGAAATCAAGAACCCCATAGTCCCTTAAACGAATCTGCATGGATAAAAAAAATTAGTAAAGAATACATAATGAAAGCACCTCGAAGACATATTAGGCTCCTAGCTGACACTTTTAAGTTTCTTATAAGTGAATATAAAAGATGCTGACGAACCCGGAGAAAGGCATGGATTCGTTGCACATTTCCAACAACTCCACCAAGAGCGGCCTACAATCAGAAAACCACATAACCAGGAAATCAACATAATTGTTCAAGAAATGCATAAAGCACCATTTAAGATAATACTTGGAAAACATGCTGACCAAGAAATCCACTTGGCCATTGCCAAGTAAGAATTGCCAATGAGCACCACATCAATAGATTTGAAATCAACAATCCAAAGGCAATAAAGAACTTGAAAAAACAAAGATGCCAACCTCACAGAATTAATAACAACTGTGAGTTAACGAAAAACTAATTCATTACTTGTGCCGGATGACTCTGAATCGTTTCCATGACATACTTTTCATGCCCCCATTCAAGGTGACGCCTTGCACCAATCACTAGTGACATTTTCTTTGAAACATTTCTTTGGACGGTTGAATTTTCACCCATCAGCGTCTGTCAGTTAATAATTCATGTAAGTGATTGTAGTACAAGCTCCATGGACAGGAAATTATAACAAATGTTGTCTAGATACAGCTGCAAGCATTTGCACCATTATTTCCATGGAATGTTCCCACAAATAGTGAATATACCTGAATTAGATGCCAAATTTTCACCATGGTAACTGACTTTCCACCAGATGAGTCCAGACCAAGACCTTCATAAGCAATCTTGAATGCAGTAGCAGGCTAGCAAGAAGAAGTCAACGGAAATATATGACATATATATTCAAAATTCTATCCAGTTGACTTAACAAAATCATCATCTAGCTTCAATTACTCAGAACATTGGCCCCCTTCCCAGCAAACAATAACACACCACTGTACAGCAAGTGGCGTGAGAACTAGACCAGCACCACATGACACTTGTGATTTAAAACTATTCTTGGTGAATTATCAATCATTTACTTCCAGTCTCAAATTGTGATTTGAACGGTCAGAAAATGTACGATCATGGAACCAAGAAAAGACGGAAACAAAAAAGAAATAATTCAGATGGTACAGTTAACTCAACAGAAAAATGAAGATTCCTTACTTTAAATGGTAAACCACGCTGTCTCGTGTCATTGAGATTCTTCACAACTTCAGCATATACTGTAGCTTTTTTCTCAACAACCGGCCTATCGACCAGAGGTACAAGCTCCATGCCAGACAGCCGGGATGAAACCTGAGGACTGGAAGTCACAGATATTATTTGACCTGAACGAGTAACCCCTGTGCTTGAATTACTTATATTTGTCCTCGGTAATGTTGAAATTCGGCTCAGACTCTGAAGGAAGTCTCGTTTTTCTTTTTGCCAATCCTCCTGCCAGATTTAATCAAGGTTTAACACACACGGAAGAAACAAATTACATGTCCCTCAAGTAGCTAGAATCCTATATGTAGATTAGGCTGGTTCATACTAAAGCACTGTAGCAGACTAACCTCCAATACTGTCATCATATAATCATCAAAACTTCGTAGGTTATCCTTCTGAGCTTCCTGAACAGCAGAGACCATTGCCATCTCGTGGACCTGCACAAATTGACGTTGCGATGCATCATAAGTTAACATAGCTGACTACCTTCTGAAGCTCAGACACATAAGTTTGAGCTGATGTATTGAAGTTGTTAATATCATTACAACAAGCACAAACTTGGAATGAGACTGGCACAGTGGGACACACTGAGAAGACGGAAATCCCTACACTACAAATCCTAGAGGACACATTCGTAAGTTATACAAACATTTTAAACCAAAGAGAAGTCTGATGGCAAATGGACATATATCTTCTTCTGATTTGTAAATGAGTATCCTTGTGTGAGAAAATGAAGCTTGTACAGTGCGAGGATCAGCAAGATTACGTAAGAAAATGGTAAAAATATCAAGTATGCAGTAATGAAGGCATATGCTATATCTCTCGTACCTAAGACAATTACTGTCTCCCTCAAACAACATACCTTCCAAGAATAGTACTATCTCTGTACCAAACTGGGTTTCAACATTGTCATTTTTCAAAGAAAGTAAAGTTGTTTTTTAAGCACTTTTAGTAGTACATGTACATAAACTACACCCCCCCCCCCCTTAATTTTCAACTTGTAGCATTGCAACTACAGATTAAGAAAAGATAGTTGAAAGGGCAAAATGGTAATTTCACCAACAAGCTGAACTGATTTGGGACAAAATAAGAATGGATACTCTCTTTGGGACTGATAATATATTTTCTACCTATACCAATCGGGACAAACTTTTTCCTCTCAATTCTTTTGAGTTAATGATAGTAGTTTTCCCGTTTAAGGACTGCCATTACATCTTACAACTGATCATGTGTGTAACGTTAATGATGTCAAGATCATGAATCTGAGTTGAGCTCAATATCTTGTTTAGCCAGGCTTTGAAAGTTGATAGAAGTTGCATGGTAAGTCTGTGGTTACTATGGAGTAGGGTGTGCAGCGTGAAGCTGACGCAATTGGTAAACAGTTCCCGGAAAAGCAAATATAAAAGCACAGAAACCTTCTTAATTTATGCAAGTGAAAGCGGATCATCAGCTATTATTAAGTAAATAAGTTGCTGGAATAGTTTTATTCAGTTTTAAGATATTTTAGGAGTCACAAGTGTGTTTGTAAATTCCCTATTTGCTGAGAATAGGTTTAGTCATTAGGAGTCTTATTTAGTTTCGAAGTTCATATCTTTAAAGGATTAATATGTCAGCCGTCTTGACTTGATTAGTTCATGTCTAGGACTTAGTCTCCTTTTTCATGGGGAAATTAGTTTCCTTTGCTGTACATAATAGTTCCTCTGTTGTTAAGGAATTATTGGTAGCCCATATAACACATTGCAACACTTTCAAATTAAAGTTTAATATAAAGATTTTTCCCGTCAATAAACAGCTTTTTTGTGTACATTGCAACACTTTCAAATTAAAGTTTAATATAAAGATTTTTCCCGTCAATAAACAGCTTTTTTGTGTTGAATACAGTGATTTGGTTTCCTTGGGTGGGGGCGCTATGGTTGCCTATGGGAAGCCAGGATTTTGTTTTGTTCTTTTTAGTGTTCTATACCCAGATTCTACTGTACAGATGCATCTGCAACCTCAGGTACCTCAATGAATGTACATTGTCTATCAATGGGGGTTTTAGTCAATAGGGGATCTTCAAATAACAACAACATTCCAATGCCCTTGTTTTCTTGTATAATCCGTGCATCATTCTCCCCTGCATCAAGGATAATCAACTACTTGTAGGCTAACAGACAGACTTGAGACTTTGGAGATGAAGATTACATGAAGCTGACCAGATCTAGGTTTTACAGATGATTGTAGAGGGGAAGAAAGGTTGGTGGTTTGATTTTTTGATTGAATGGCTTGGATTGTGGTGATAGATTGAAGGATTCGAGTCGTCGACTTGAGGCCTCCCCTCTGTAAACTTCACTTGACTCTAGATGTGGATCAAGAACAACATTTAGGCTGCCACTCCAGCAAAGGCCGGCAGCAGAGGTGACAAAGGAACACAATAAAGGCTAAGTCGCTATTAGGTTTGCAGTTTGTCGATCTCTTCACGTATAAACGACGTTAATAAGATAGCACTACGCCGGTCGATCCAGGCAGATCGTATATGAATCATCTCGAGTGAGCCCGAGTGCCTCGCTCAAATACTAGAACATGGCCGACCCCACCTCCCACCCCCCAACTTGCCCAAAAAGAAACTACCAGATTCGACCCATCCGCTATATACGGATCAAATCGAGTAGGCATATGGCCGGTCGAACTCCAGTCGGTTTGTGAATAGCCCCGTAGGCCTGACAGCCCTAGTCTGGATATCATTTTCCATCCCTTAATGAATTAACATAAAGTAGGAATTTTCGGACTATTAAACTTTGCTGGATTCTGTTAAGATTAAAACTTCCTCAGAGAAATGCTAAAATTCTTTCAAAATAAATCTTTTTTTCACTACCCTTGCTTCCACATGAGAACCAGATATTCGTAAGTTGATCATTACATAGGTCAGGCAAAAGCATTTACGCAATTTCAAATTTTCATTCTGTGATCATTTTTTGGTGGTAAGTATAGTTGCAATTGGATTAGCTGTCAAAGACAAACTTCTCTGAGGCTGATTGTAGTGGAACCTCAAAAAAAGTAAGCACTTGAACCTCAGGTTATACCATAGCAAGCTAGCAAGGGTTTGATACAAACTCAACCAGTATAAGATTTGACTGGTCACACCTGGAGGCCAAGTTCAGCAACTACCATATCAGATGGATAACACTAAGTTTAGGCAGACTTCACCAAGAATAAACATAAGTAGCATGCTTCCACCATGATGTCACCAAATACAATAGTCAAACTAGCCTAACATGAGCAAACTTTGTTAACATATATCCAAACCATGCATTAGCCATTCTAAATAGCAGTTCTCATTGGGCTCAGTATGCTTAAAAGAATATGACTAAGTTTCAAGCCGTTGATAGTAATGATAACTACTTCATTATTAATTCATTTCAGTAATGCGACTAGTAGCAGTCAGGAAAAAATAAATAGCAATCACTCTAATCCCTTAAGATGAGACTAAAGAAAATGAGGCCCCGCATTTACCATCATCATAAAGGATAATATGAATCCATAGAACATGATCTTAAGATTCCTAAAAGGCTGAAAGTAATACGCTAATTCTCTCTGGTGAAATTAATTTAATCTTCCATATAATCTTTATTAAGAACAAGACAAGTACTCAGCTGTTTACCAATGTATTTATGTGTCAATTATCTGACCATTCAGGAAATTCTGATAGATATCTCTGTTTAATTGTGCACGTTGAACAAAAATGTCTAAGCATGATATAAAATTATTGACGTCAATTCCAAGAAATCTCTTATCGAAGTAAGTAACAATGTTATACACTTGCTTTGTATTCAGACAAAATGAAGTCACGCAGGGACTGCCGGGTGTATATTTTCAGACAGAAAAAAAAAAATCAATAGCGATGAAGAAGAGGGCACAATATGAACAGAAAATATGCAACTGATGCACCTAAAGATGATTGATGGATTCTGGACAACAGAGGTTAAATAGTCCTTTGTCAAAGACATAACTAGAAGGGTAAAAGTACCTGCTGCAGATACTCCTCAACGCTTGTCGCCTCAGCAGGGAACACATCCTCAAAAGTTGTCTTCAAGAAGAAAACAAAAAAAATCAACTGGTAGAATGAATAATGACTATAGACAAGTCATACTAAACAAAGCAGAAGCTGGATCTAAAAGTTTTATAAATAGAGATATTTGGGGAACGCACAACCATACCAAATTCCCCAATAGCAAGAAATAATGTGGAATCCAAAATCAACATACATGAGGATTAAAACAAGTCATAATAATATAACCTCCTACTTAAACAATTCAATTTTGGTGACAAAGACAACTCTACGCAGAGTAATACAATTGTATGCTCGAACGCGGCAATCGTTTAGGACAGATGCAGAATTAACATCAAAATAGGTGCTACATTGACCAATCATGTTACTCCTACTTTACATATTGACATCAAAATAACCAATACTCCCTCCGTCCCAAAATGATCTTCATACTATTTTCGCTGTTATTGCGAAGGAACTTTGAGCAATGATTTTAGGTTGGTTTAATTGTCCTAATAAATATCTAAAACTTGTTATTGATAGTACTCTTGATGGTGTATCAATAACAAGTTTTAGATTTTCATTAGTGTAATTAAATCAACTTAAAATTATTGCTTAAAATTCCTTAGTAGTAACGGCGAAAAAAGTATGAAGATCATTTTGGGACGGAGGGAGTATTTAACAAGTTTGCATATTAGAATGAAAATAATAAGAATTACTCCCTCGGTCCCTCTGTCCCATAATAATGGTTACTTTTGGTCAAACCTATTTGAACTTTGACTAACATTTTTTGCTAAACTATTCATCTCCATAAAAAATTAAAATGGGTATTAAATCACCAATAGAAACATTATCAATAACTATTTTTATAAGTTTATGGAGATAAATAATTTAGGATAAATTGTTAGTCAAAAAAATTGTTAGTCAAAGTTCAAGTAGGTTTGACTAAAGGTAACCATTGTAATCGGAGGGAGGGAGTACTAGTTTAAGGCCAGAGGAAAAAAAAAAACTTGTTTGAATGTTCAACTTATCATCCAATTAGCTATCTAGAATATCAACATTAGAGAAAAGATATTGAAGCAAAACATTACGACCATAAGAAAGGGCATACATCATGCATCAGAAAGAAAGATTTTAAGTCTTACCTTTAACTCAAATGATTTAAGATCCCGAGCTAGTTGCTCCGCATTTATTCCCTCACGAGCAAGTAGCCTGATGAAGGAAACAGCATAGAGAATATATAGAGCTAGCAATTGTCTCTTCAAGCAGATAAATGGATGATATGATAACTATTTCCCCGTACCAGAGTCATTCTTTATTAAGATGCCCCATTTAAAGATCCCCTACTTAGGCTAATAGACACATTAATGTTACAACACTGTCCCTCATGTATTATATAAACAAGCTGGCTATGCTTGGTGACCATTAGTATGTAAGAACGACAGTTGTTCCCATGTCCTTTTAGTACGATAATAATCCAACGTCGCTCAAATGGCTGGGAAATTTTTTGACCATTCTAGGTACCAAAAAAGCACTGGCATACTCCTCTATGAAGAAAAATCTAAGGTTATTAAAGTCTCACTTATAATACATGACACTTAAACGGAATACTCCAACCAGGTTAATTAGTAACACTTTGAATCTCATGGCATTCATAACAAACCCAACAAGCTATCATTATATGTTCTCAATCTTGTTTAGAGACAACTTTTCAGCTTCGAAATTATTATCGGAAAAGTTAAACATAAACAATTACAAATAATTCTAGGAAACCCACAATAATCAATCCAAGCTTTGATTCGCAACATATGCTTACTGCCATGCACCAAGGCACTAACTTGAGGGTGTTATAGTGGAACTGGAACCTAAACCTATCTTTGGATGACTACGAGGTCGAAGAAGAAAGTCAAAATGAAGGTGATTAATTAGGGCTACATTACAGCTCAAAGTACGTACCTAGTAGCTGCAATTGATTGAGAAGGGGCTTCAGTTCTTAAGGTTTTCGACTTGAGCTTCTTCGATAAGGCTTCTAACTGATCCAAGTTTCTCTGAGGAAAAAAACAATGCATCAGCAACTATAAAATGACAAATTTCTCAAACACACCCACAATTAAAGTATAGAAGAATAGTATAACTTTTTTTCATAATGTTTTAACTTAATTTATTCACCATAACTAAAGAGATATATTTCAAAAATCGAAGAGAAGAGTCAAATTTACTGCTGAGAATTCAAAATTTATAGGTTTAAGTGCATTTCAAATGTGTTAAGAATAATAAGCAACAATAAACACAGAATGAAAACATGATTTATTACAAATTCAAGCTCAAGTCGGTGAAATTTTCTCGACAGAAAAATGGAATATGGAGGGAGAGGGAGAGAGAGAGAGAGAGAGAGAGACCTGAAGGGGAGGAAATTGAGCGGAAGGAGCAGCTTGTTCGACGAGCTTGGAGGATGAATGTAAGAGATCTGTCCAGCTACTCATATCGGCATCCGTCGTCATTCTCGCGAGCTTCCACTACTGTCGGTCTTCCGCCGCGCCGTGCCGTGCCGTGTCGCGCCGCCTTCCACCGGCCTATGTCCCTGTAGTTAATGGACGGACAACTAACGGAAAGATCGCAATGACAAAGAGTACAACCATAAGAGCAAACCCAAAAAATCCAATTGTGACCACGAAGATAAAAAGTTAACAAGTTAGTGAGTAAATTGGTATTTTATTTTGTTTGATATCCACATTTCAAACTTTAACCTAAAAGAAAATCAGAAACAAAAAGAAAAACTTAAGGGTTAATTGCAATTCGGTTCCTTACTTTTCCAAAATTTGCAATTTTGATGCTGTCTTTTCAATTTCGTTAATTGGTATAATCAGTTATTCACTTTGTCACTTCGCTGCAATTTGACTACAAAAGTAACTGGCTGTTAGTTTTCTAGCAGATTTTATGTCATGTGACTAGCACATGACGTTTTAAGGAACATTTTAAGATATTTTTAGAGCTATACATATCCGTCTGATATGATTTCTTTTTTTAAAATTGAAACTATTATTTAAACTCATAACATATTTTTTGGCGATTTTTCGAGTGACTGTATTATTTTATACAGCATTAAATATTAAAAAAAAACACGTGAAATAATAATCTAAAAAAGATATTAGCCCCAAATATATTTCATAAGAAGTAAATGCTATATGTGGTTATCATTTCAAAAAAATATTTGATATGAAAAAAAAAAAAAAAAAAAAGAGGAAGAGTGGAATGAATCGGGGGAAGAGTGTATGCGGAGGGGTGGAGGAAAGTAAACGTTATGAAAAAAGGTATATCATGGTGGAAAGTAATAATTATTTCAGATTATTTTTCCCATTTCCTTTTTTTTTTATATTTTCATTTAATTAAATTACAAATTAATATAATATAAAATCTACGCAGATAGAATTAGGTCTCATCGAACGAATCTAGTTCACCAAAAAATATATGTTGTAGATTTAAATATTAGTTTCTGTTTTAAAAAAATAAGAATCATACCAATCGTCTATGTGTAGCTTCACAAACATTTCAAAACGTCATGTGCTAGTCACATTACATAAAATTTGTTAGAAAACTAACACCCAGTTACTTTTGTAGTCAGATTGCAACAAAATGACAAAGTGAGTATATCAATTGGCGAAATTGAAAAGACAGCATCATCATTGCGAATTTCGAAAAAAGTCAGGAATCAAATTGCAATTAACATTTATATAAATGAAAAAGTGATAACAAACATTGTCAAACAACGCGCCAATTAACATGCCTAGGGCATATACACCAACAGTATGGACTGGTGAATCCACGATTGGTTCAAGTGTTGGCGGTGTTGATAAACAGGTGGAGCAACAAGATACTGAAGAGTTAGTTGTCCCACAGTCAGATGTTGATCAGGATCCACCAACAGAGATAGAGACTGAAGCACCAGAAAGTTCAAATTCAGTTCTCGAAGAACATGGGTTAGCACAAGGAAGGTCTAGAAGAGCTAATTTTGGGAAGCCTCCGTAGAGGTATGGATTTGAAGACATGGTGTCTTATGCACTGCAGGTTGCTGAGGAAGTGGAGCTCGCTCTTACGGAACCTTCTACTTTCAAGAAATCAGTTACATATTCAGAGCATCTCAGTGGTATGCGGCTATAGGTGATGAGATGGAGTCTCTTCACAAGAATCAGAATTGGGATTTGACCAAAAGGCCAGAAGGCAAAAAGATTGTGACTTGCAAGTGGATCTTCAAGAAAAAGGAAGGGATGTCACCGGCGGAAGGGGTTAAGTATAAAGCTCGTGTTGTTGCAAGGGGTTTCACACAGAGAGAAGGGGTGGACTACAATGATATCTTCTCACCAGTGGTCAGACACACTTCGATCAGAGTGTTGCTAGCAATAGTAGCACAAAGGGATTTGGAGCTTGACCAACTAGATGTCAAGACAGCTTTCTTGCATGGAGAGTTGGAGGAAGAGATATACATGACACAGCCGGAAGGATTCCAAGTTCCTGGTAAGGAAGATCAAGTTTGTAGGTTGAAAAAGTCCTTGCATGGACTTAAGCAATCGCCTAGGCGGTAGTACAAGAGATTTGACAGCTATATGATAGCAGCAGTCAAGAAGTCAGAGATTCAGAAGATGAAAGGCTTATTGGCCGCAGAGTTTTAGATGAAGGATTTGGGTAGCGCGAAGAAAATTCTGGGTATGGAGATTTATAGAGACAGATCCAAACAAAAACTGTTCTTATCCCAGAAAAGATACATCAAGAAAGTTTTAGAGAGGTTTGGTATGTTAACAACTAAGGCTATAGATACTCCGAGTGCAGTGAATGCACAGTTGTCAGTCGCGTTTGGGCCCAAATCGGTTGAGGAGAAAGAGTATATGGCTCGAGCACCCTATGCTAGTGCAGATGGTAGTTTGATGTATACTGCAATGCACACTAGCAACGTCGGTCTTGTCTATGGAAGACTGGAAGTGGAGCAGAATGTGCAGTAGAAGGGTTCTCAGATTCGGACTATTCAGGTGATGTTGATACAAGAAGATCGATGACCGGATATGTATTCACGCTTGGTGGGTCAGTTGTCAGTTGGAAGGCTACATTGCAGGCGACAGTGACGTTGTTTACAACTGAAGCAGAATACATGTCATTGACAGAGTACGCTAAGGAAGGAATATGGTTGAAGGGATTGATCGGCAATCTTGGGATACATCAGGATCAGGCTATTATTTATTGCGATAGTTTGAGTGCGATTTGTCTAGCCAAGGATCAAGTACATCATGAGAGAACCAAGCACATTGATTTCAGATATCACTTCCTAAGGTATGAGAAACGGGTAAAGGTGAAGAAGGTGGGGACGACGGACAACCCTGTAAATATGTTAACAAAACTCGTGACGGGAGGCAAGTTCCAACATTGTTTGGACTTGCTGAATGTTCGCAGCTATTAAATAGCAGAAGAAGCGAGGGGGAGAAAAGGTTTGTTGTCATGGAGATTCAAAGTCAAGGTGGAGATTGTTGGGTTAATGCTTTTGAATTTAGGACGCTGAGTTAAAAGATTAAACAACAGAAAAATTTCGTAATTCCGGGACGAGCACAAAATAGGGGACTCGCCGGACTAGTGGAAGGACCCGACCGAACCAGTCTTACGTCGGAAATCAAGGATCTTAGGCACTGAGGGATCCAACCGGGTTTAGGGTGGGATCCGGCCGGACTAAGTATAGGTCTGGTTGGACTAAGGCCTATACCCAGCCGGACCAAGTGTCCCAAAAGACCAGTTTTGCTGCAGATCGGATTTTCGCAGAAGGAAAGATTTCGAGTCAGTTTTGGACTTGGATTCCAAGTTCCTACCAGATTTTGAGATATGCTTTGAGTGTTATAAATAGAGGCTACTAGTTTAGATCAAAATCAGCCTCACACCTCATATTGTCATAGACAAATTATTAGAGTGTCAGAGAGATCTGTAATTCTACAGTTGCACAGTTAGGAATTTTTTGATCAAAATTCGTGCAACAGTAACAGTGTGATCTTGTAATTATTTCTCCAGATTGATAATTTCTCTCCCCTCCCCGTGGACGTAGCCAAGTTGGTGAACCACGTAAATCTGTGTTCTTGTGATTGCTTGCTTTTCTCATTAAGTCTTGTTTATTACTCTAACAAGACCCATAAAAAGAGCTGAGGAAGAAATTTTATCATTGTGGAATATTGCTTGAAGTTCTTGGTTTTTTAATTATAATGATGTGGCATATAGGTAAAACAAAAAAAAAGCTATCACAAGAGCTTTACCATTGTGGATGTTCTAAGTGTTAATGTTGGAAACTGTAAGTTTAAATGTTAATATTTAGAGTAAAAATTTGTACTCTCGTTTAGAAATGTAGTTAAACTAGCGCACAACAATGCAGTGTACGCCAAAAATATGTAGAACAACTTT
The DNA here is from genome assembly GCA_026119855.1 of Campanula takesimana. Lineage (NCBI taxonomy): Eukaryota > Viridiplantae > Streptophyta > Magnoliopsida > Asterales > Campanulaceae > Campanula > Campanula takesimana. The sequence continues at coordinate 75,903 of JAOWBW010000033.1, forward strand.
ATAGGCACTGAGCCTATTTTCCTAATAAATAATTAGAGTGATTTTTCAAAAAAAAATGTTAATATTTATTACTCCCCCATCTCAGAGTAAAAACTGTACTCTCATTTTTAGTATGTCTCTACCTTTAGAGTAAGAGTCTCATTTCCAATATAGTAAATGATAAATAGTATTTTGAATAACTTTATCCTTACAATGCTTATATAATTATATAAAAAAAAAAACAAAAAAAAAACTCAACACTTATTGACTTACCTTTTATCTAGGAATAATTAACAAATATGCAATGTAATACACCATTTGTTACACCAGAGATAACGTACTGCCTAGTAGCAACATAACAATATGTAATTGTCAAAAAAATTATAAATAATGCAACTAAGTTGGATGACGTTAAATTTCATTAACAGAATGATGACATGGAAAATAATAGGAATAACAATGTTTATGTGGCCAAACCAACAACTGAATATTAACCGTTAAAAAATTAACGAAAATAAAAAAAGTACACTTTCGTCATCTTAAATGAAAACACCCTCGGTTCTAGGGGTGAGCAAAAATATTTCAGAACCGGACCAAACCAAAGGAACCGGACCAGACCAGCTAAAATCGGACCAGACCAGTACATATGATTTGGTTCCGGTTCCAAATATTATAGAACCATTATATTGGTTCGGTTCTGGTTCTTGGTAAAATTAATTCCGGTTAGAACCGGACCAGTTGTGCACATATGTTATGTATTGTTATTTTATATGTATATCTTATACTAAATAAAATTATATACTTATTTTTGTATTATAATTTTTCAAAGATCCAATTGACTATTTGTAATTTTGTACCAAACCCAAGGTTTCAAACCGGTAAACTCTAAGTCCCAGACTAGTAATGCTTATTCTCACTTTCCAACTTACATTTTTCATATTGTTTCTTTGTTCGTGAATGATGGCATCAGATTGACAACCAAGATGAACAATATATGTTTCTTTTTGTTTGTTAATCAATAGTTGTCTTATTAATACCATAGTGATTATATTTTGTGGATTGAGACCTTTAATCGTGTAAGTTGACGGTACTTCAATTTTTATTTGGGTTTAATCTTGATTTATAATTAATATTAAGTTTATATTGCGTTTGATCTTGTCAATGTTGTGAGTTAACAAACTTTGAAAACAAATAATTAATAAATTGTAGAACCGGACCAGACCACACCAGTAGAACCAGAACCAGTGTATTGGTTCTCACAAGTATTGGTTCGGTTCCGGTTCTAATTTTTTATAGAACTGAAGTATTGGTTCCGGTTCCGATTCTGATTCTGCAATTTTTTGTCAAAATATGGACCAGACCGGATCATGATCACCCCTACTCGGTTCATCCCAACCAAAACCCACTTCCATCACCTTCAATAACGGCCCCGCCCCAATGCCTCTCCCTCCCTGCTTCTTTCTTTCATCCTTCTAAAAGTGTTAATTTATTTTTAAGGGAAAGGCTAATGCCACTACAATTTTTGATTATCCACTACGTATGCTAAAATTTAGGGAAATTAATAAGTGTCTTGACTCATTTGCCCTCCCCCCCCCCCCCCCAAAAAAAAATACTTAACTTATATTTAAAATATATTGAATCACACTTTTTAACCATAAATACTTTGTTTCTTTCAAAAAAAAAAAACATAAATACTTTGTTTCAAAAAAAAAAAAAAAACCATAAATACTTTGAATCTAACCATTTGTATTTAAATCTTTCTGTAATGTAATTTTTATCAGTTTGGGATTTTTATATATTTTCAATATCAGCCAATTCACATCCTTTTATCTTTAATCAATCTTTTCAAACAAGAAATAATAGTCATTTCGTCTTAAAATTAATGTTTATTTTTATTCTTAGTAAAAGAAATAAAAATAAAATTAAAATTAATTTTGAAATATAGATATATAATTATCTTAAACTAATTAAATTGACTTTCATTTTCCATCTCATGCAATTTTACAAAATTCCTTGCATATTCATCATCACCCAACTATAAATTAATTTTTGAGTGTTTTTTTTTAGGGTTTTTTTTTTTTTTTGAAAGATCCTTATGTTCGGTTTTTAAAAATTATGGAGTTCTTTCAAAAAATAAATAAATTATGGAATGGAAACTGAAAAAAAAAAACTTTGGAAAATTAAACTCATCAACCTGTTGAAAATTTTAAAATCTTGACTTTTATGAAAGTACAATATAAATCAATGCACTGAAGTAAGCAATAGTTGATCACGTTATTTTTAGGCAAAAAAAAAACAGTTAAATATATATTCCTGTATACTACTTGTCTAAGAGAAAATTTTGGGGGAAACTAGTTTCTCCATAAGTTATAAAAAGTCATGTTTTTATAGGGTTTAATGTTTAGGGTTTAGGGTTTAAGGTTTAGGGTTTTAGGTTTGGGGTTTAGGGTTTTAGGTTTGGGGTTTAGAGGTTAAAAATAGGATTTTTTATAACTTAAGGAGGAACTAGTTTCCTCCAAAATACACTTCTGGTCTAAAGTACGCTTATAATGCGTTCTTGAAAAAATATCAGAGGTTAATGCTAAACAATATGCAGTACATTTTTGTTCATGAGTGAAAAATACATTTGTATAGATGAGAGAAAAGATAAGCTTAAAGGAAAATTTAGGTTATTCCTTTTATACTTATAGTTGCCAGGTTTTCCAAGGGCAGTTTTGTCCAATTGACTAATTAATTTTATCAAATACTAATTTTGTAGTGGATAAGTAAAAGTTGTAGTGGCATTAGCCCCTCCCTATTTTTAATCATTCCTCCCAGATCACTTAAGCGGTAGTAAATTAAGTACTTAAACTCTTTTACATTTAATTTCTCTATTTTCATTCAAAAAACCACACAAAATTGAGGAGCTTCGGAACCAATTGCCAGCAAGATCTCGTAACGGCAAGGCTCAATTTCCACCATGAGAGAATCCCCATTTTTTCTCGTTGGAAAAATGTTTAGATTATGGCTTTTTCTGGATTTTTTTTCCAAATAATTCTCTTTTAAATCATTATCTACCTAAATGACATTTGGGAAACTTTATATACCAAAATGACCAGTTTTTGTGAAATCGGCATTGGCATTGCCGACTTTGGGTTGAAGTCGGCACTACCAATGCCGACTTTAGGTTAAGCAAAAATCCGGATTAGGGTTTAAAGGGTCAAAGTGGGTTAAAGTGGGAATATTTTGGGAGTCTGCAATTTGGCAGAAATCGGCAATGGGAATGCCGACTTTGACTAGGGTTTTCTGAAGTCGGCATCCACAATGCCGACTTTAGGCCTCCATAAAACACCCGCGACTGGCTTCAGAAGTTTTCACTCGTTTCATATTCAAAACACAAACTTCTCTAATATCTGATTCTCATCTTTCATTTTTTTTTCTCTCTCCCTTTCAAGTTGAAAGCTCAAAAGTTGTATTTGGTGAATTTGATTCAAGCATCTAAGGTACATTTTAATCTTTGTTATATGTTTTTATTTGTATAATGTGAATGCAAACTAGAGTTATTAAACTATAATTCAGTAAAAAAAAAAAAAAAGATGTGTTGTCCTTTAAACATTTAACATCCAACACAAAACTCGTTAAATTTTTGATATTTCAGTTAAATTTTTGACATTTCAGTTAAATTTTTGACTGTTATTTTGTTAACATTTCTTACAATTTCCATGCATATATGATTTACACTTTCTTAATGTATTACATTAACAATTTTTGACTGTTATTTTGTTAACATTTCTTACAATTTCAGTTAAATTTTTGACATTTCAGTTAAATTTCCATGCATATTTCAGTTAAATTTTTGACATTTCATATAAATTTTTGAAGATCAAGAAATTTTCTTAATGTAACAAATTTTAATGATGTTATTTGTTGCATTTTTTTATATATATTTTGACTGTTGAATTAATTTGTTTAGGGGAAAATATGAGTGGACTTCCACTTATTTTTATGTGCTACTGGGGAGGAGATGATGAACACCCGTTTGCAGATAGTAATCTTGAACAGGGGCCGAAATTTCCACTTAGGGCAAAAACTCGTTGGGGTTACGAAAAATTGATTAGGAAGTTATATAAGAAAATTGATATAGATCCAAGAGATGCTAAGTTGAAAGTTATTTGTAGATATCCTCATATGATGGGTAATGGGTTTGCAAGTTACATTCCGTTTGAAGTCGAGAATGATATGTGTATGAAAGTCATGTTTGATGTTTCTGCTCAATTAGGTGGGGTAGGTAGCTTGCAGTTGTATATTATCATGGATTTTTTAGTTTTTGATAATAATGTTAACTACCTTGAGAGATATACTGGTGGTTTTGAAACACATGGGGAAGTGGAACCGGAAGTGGAACCGGAAGTGGAACCGGAAGTGGAAGCAGAAGTGGAAGGGGAAGGGGAAGAGGTAGAGGAACGTGAAAATGATGATGACTCAGACTATGAAGGTCATATCCTTGCAATAAGTTCTGATGTTGATTCTGGATATGAAGATTGTTCGAGTCCAACTGATAGCGAGAATGAGGGTGATGATGGGGAATGTGGTGATGTAGGAGCACACATGGTTACTTTTCAAGGTGAACCGCATAATCAAATGTATGGGAGAGCAGACTATCCATTTTACCGTGATATTGGTGAAAGGTCAGAGAATTATGATAATAGTGAATACAAGTTTGCAGAATGGAATGCGGAGAGTGATGGAATCGCCAAAGGAATTCGCTTCGCAGAGAAGATTGATGTGCAGTACCAAATAAAGAAGTACCATATTATGAAGAATTTGAGGTTCAAGGTGAGAAAGAGCACACCGCAAAAGTGGGCTATTGAGTGTTTGGTGAAAGATTTCCCCTGCAATTTCTATGTGAATGTGAGTCTGAAGAAGGGTGGGTACTGGGAAGTAACTAAGTACAAGGGTCCACATTCTTGCTTGGCTTCAGATGTTAGCGGCGATCATCCTAATTTAGATGCTAAGTTTATAGGACGATTTGTTTTCGATCTTGTCAAGGCTGATCCAGAGTACAAGATTAAGCTTATCATGATAAATATAAAATCAAAGTACGGTAAGGATGTTTCATATCGGAAGGCATGGTGTGGTAAACAAAAAGCCATCGCTCAAGCATATGGGGATTGGGACGAATCTTATAGAAAGTTGCCACGTTTGTTAGCAGCTATTCAAAAGTGGAACCCTTCAACCATTGTGCAGTTTTCTAACCGTCCTGACGCTGGTCCTCCAGGTTCTTTTGACCGCGTGTTCTGGGCATTTGACCCTTGTTTGGAAGCATTCTCTCATTGCCGTCCTGTCATTTCTGTTGATGGCACATTCTTGCATGGAAGATATAAAGGGGTAATACTTATTGCTATGGGTGTTGATGCGAATGATAGTTTACTTCCACTTGCTTTTGCTCTTGTTGAAAAAGAGGACCATGAAAACTGGTCTTGGTTCTTACATCTTGTTTGCCGACATGTTATTAGGGGTCGTGAAGTTTGTTTGATATCTGATCACCATAATGGGATCCTTGCCACTGTGGGAGAAAACGGATGGCCACGAGATGTTGTGCACAGGTGGTGCATGTTGCATTTACGAGCTAATTTCCTTTATGCTCATAAGGGTGTTGGCTTAAAAGATCTTTTTTGGCGTGCTGTTAGCGCCACCCAGGAACGGAAGATGAAAAATTACTTGGCTCAGATTCGTATCATCAATCGCGAGGCAGTTAAATGGTTTGAGTTTTTGGATGTTAAAAAGTGGTCAATGGCGCATGATGGTGGATATAGGTACGGAATTAAGACTACCAATTTGTCTGAGGTTTTTAATGGTGTCATGAAAGGAGCGCGTGGGATGCCTGTTTCAGGTATTGTTGAGATGGCCTTCTATAGGTGTGTGGAATACTTTCAAAGTAGACTCTCGGGATCAATAAGGGCTTTAGGGGGGTATCCTGGTAACCCCAACGTAAATGCGAGACTACTATTCAGTCAAAGGGTCCAACAAAAGTATGACTTCAACTTGAAGAAGGCTGGGTATCATAATGTTAGAAGATTTAACAATACTGCATCAGGTGTTTATCAAGTGACAACGGGGAGACGCGGTGAAAGGGGTGGAAGGGTTCAAGTGGTGGAATTGGGTCCTCGAACATGCACTTGTGGCAAATGGGTGCAATATCATTACCCTTGTTCGCATGGTCTTGCCTGCTTCAAAGCCCAACATATTGACGGTTTGAATTATGTTGATTTCTTTTACAGTCTTGAGGCGTACTACAATACATGGAGGGGCACTTTTAATCCGATCCATGACGAGGCTTATTGGAATGTAGATCATCTTGTCCCAAGTTTTTATCCTAACCCGATGCACCGTCGTGATAAGAAGCAAGGAAGACCTAAATCAAGGCGGATTAGAAATAGGATGGATTGGCAGGTGGAGAAAAGGAAGTTTCGTTGCGGGATATGCAAGGTAGAAGGTCACACTAAAATAAGATGTCCAACTCTTAGGGAGGAAGATTAAATGTTATTTTCTAGTACTTGTAATATGTTTGTTTAACTATTCGTGAATGTTTGTTTTATTTGAACTTTGAACTTGTAATATATTTAAGTATTTGTGGATGTTATTATATTTGAACTTGTGATATATTTAACTATTCGTGAATGTTTTTTATTTGTTGTCCCGGTCACATAGGAAATATAACAAAAATCAAATAAATTCAGTGACCACAACCCGGTCACATAGGAATATATTACATAAATAAATAAATTCAGTGACCACATCCCGGTCACATAGGAAAATATTACATAAATAAATAAATTCAGTGACCACATCCCGGTCACATAGGAAATATAACAAAAATCAAATAAATTCAGTGACCACAGCCCGGTCACATAGGAAAATATTACATAAATCCCGGTAGGTAGTAAATCCGACACAAATCCATATATTACATGTCCAACACATTAACTTAACAATCTTTAGGGAAGACCTTAGAAACATTAGAAAGTGTAATGTTAAGTAGTTTTTTTGGAGCGTGTGACGGCAAAGACAACAACCTAATAGATCAACAAAACAAAACATTTAGAGCAAAATGTTAAGGAATATATCCTTAGGGAGTGTAATGTTAAGTAAAATATTTCATACCTGATTAAGTATTAGAACAGCACCAACACCTATGTCACTTTCATACCTGAGCGTATTGTCAGCAATGAAAGCTTCAATTGTGTCAGTCGGATCCTTCAAAGTCACCGAAACAGAGCCATAACCAGTTGGTTTGCACTCCTTCACGACAACAACAACCTAATAAAACAAAAACATAACGACCAATTATTTTAAAATATCAACCTTAACTATAATTAATGTAAAATATTATACCTGTTCCACCCTGTCATGTTGTTTGCATTTCTCCTTGATCGTTCTCAACGGGAAATATGTACCCTCTGCAGTGAGATAATCCATTGCAGAAAGCCATGGTTTGCGCTGGAAATCTTCATCCTCCTCCGGCTCTTCAAGCTTTCTCCTTATGGCCTCTTGGGTCGACTGGGGTGGATCCTGAGAGACATGAGCTTTTCCGGAGTGATGCCGCCGCACGGCCTCTGCTGCAATACCAGCGGGACCAGGTATGATACGAGGCAGTGGAGATTCTAACTCTCGTTCGATTTGAGAGAGATTAGATTGAGCATCGGAGTGTTGAACGGGATTACCATAAAGAGGTTGTTTGCCACGATACCAGCGGGGGAGCGATGGATCCATTATGACAGTTAGAAATTTTTGAGAGAGATTAGTTTTGAGAGAGATGGATGAGAAATGGATGAATTTGTTTTTGAGGTCACCAAGCCTTTTAAAGGGTAAGTATTCTGATAAAAACGGTATTGGTAGTGCCGTTTTTGACAATTCTGATAAAAACGGTATTGGTAGTGCCGTTTTTGACAGTTCTGATAAAAACAGTATTGGTAGTGCCGTTTTTGACAGTTCTGATAAAAACGGTATTGGTAGTGCCGTTTTTTACAGTTCTGATAAATTTATTTGAGATGTTTATGTAAATCCTTCTTTGTTTGATTTTTTGTGATGAAATTCCATGTCAATATTTAGGGTCTAAATTTATTCCAAAAATTCCACAAAATATCCATTTTATTTATATACATATAAATACTACATCAATCCAAATAGTTATTGACCACATCCCGGTCAAATAGGAAATCCATCAGGGATATGCAGATGGGGTGTAATTGTTAGGAGGATTATGTGGCCTTCCACCTCTCCTAGGCATAAGGCGAGAAATTACACGACCTATTCGTGATGTGTTAGTTTGACGAGATGGCGATGGTTCCTGAGTTGGGTCTATGTGACCAAAAGGTGTAGCCTCCGGAAGCGACATCGGAGGTAGAGTTGGAGTATAATCCATTTGAAAGCTTCGCCTTCCACTCCCACTCCAGAAGCATACGATGTGAAACCCGTCCCTAGAGGTCGACTTGGAGCATAGTCAACGCTTCTTCTTCGACTTCCACTCCCACTCTCCGAACCATATGATGTAAAACCAAAATTTGGCGGGGGAGTTGGAGTATAATCCATCTGTGTATGAGAGAATCCATAGTTTCCTGCCTGGGAGAAAGCGTCATGTCCTGTAAATGTGTTTGGATCCTCGTTATCTCCGCCCTCATCATTCCCTTCCTCTTTATTGTCCCCCTCATTCACTGCCTCCTCAACATGTACCTCTGGATCATCTTGCACGTGTTGAGCACGTCTACGAACCCGATTTCGTCTCGGTGGCACCCCTTGAACACGATCTACTGGTGGGGGAGGAGGTTGGAGGGCATCCAGTCGTTTCTGCTGTCTAATAGATGATAAGGATTGTCTGATGACACCACGGGTAACATATAGGTTTTGTGAGCGTATGCCGTATCCCTCTACCTCAGATATGGCATTCTCGTTGGATATGTATGCACGCTGAAGGTTTTGAATCTGTTGAAATAACAAAAAAGGAATAAATTATAACGATAAGATAAATTGTGAACAAATAAAAATGAACTAAAGTAAATATGTACTATTTAGCTTACCAAACCCTCATAACGACTAGCATGCGCCCTGTACCCCCCATCCTCTATAGCATTCGGATTCTGGATCAATAACCGTGTAATCCTATGGTACCATAACATATAGTAATGTGTGTAATCTACATCCTCGGTACCATATTGCCCAGCCACCACCAAATTAGCCCGTTGATTCCACATTCCGATGGGAACTATGTGGAATTTAGGCCAATTAACCTCTGACCGACCTCGTCGATCTAGTCCATGCAGGTAATCACTCGTGTCATGTGGGTCAGGGATATTCTGTAACATCCCGAACTGCCTCATTACTCGATCGGGAAGGTGCCACTCAACCCTATCAAAGCAAATGAGGGGCACCTTCGCTCTCCATATAGCCTGTCCCTGGAAGCAATATGGTGGACCCTGGACATTTAAGTACGGCTGCCACTCAACCTGATCGTCATTCAAATACGCCAGCTGATCCCGGTATCCACGCAAGTTGTGGATGGTAAGATGCGTATATGATAAAGGACATTGCCACCTACATATGGAGCAATTTGGCATACAAATTAATGTGTAATAATAAAAATTAAGTACATAGAATATTATGTGGACTTAAATTTAATTTATTTTAGAATACCTGCAACCATATGGGGATAATGCATCCTGAAGAATGACATCTCCACGTGTCCTTACGGGTCGTAAACACAACAACCGTTCCCAAGCCCAAAGCTAAAAAAAATAACATAAAGAAAAAAATTTGTGTCACATACAAAACATATTTTCTTCACTACAATAATATAAGAAAATATAATTGACATACCTGTACAATTGTTAAGAATCCAGCACAACTTTTCGCATCGGGCTTTGTCGCTACACACAAGTCCCGATATAAAAAGGCTAACATTGCACTACCCCAACTGTAGTTCCCGATCGTGTCAACGTCCCTAAGCAGTGGGAGGTACATGAGTTTCACTAAGACATTACTCGTATCCGGCATTAAATGTGACCCTATGCATATCAAAATATATGCCCGAGTATACTGGTTAACCAATTCGGGCGGGGCATTTGCAGGAAGCTCATCCCACTGAGTCAGTTCGTCTATAATCCATTTAATAGACAATCTACCACCCTTCAATACGCCATCATGTGGTTCAATCCCTAGTAATTCGTGGCATAATTGAACCCATTCCAATTTTTGCATATGGGTTTGGGAACTAATCACAGGATCCCCGTCTATAGGAAGGCCACATAAAATTCCAACATCCTGAAGGGTGATGGTCATCTCCCCAACTGGCAAATGAAATGTGTGCGTCTCTGGACGCCATCTCTCAACCAAAGCCTCTAACAAATGCCAATCATATTTGAAAAAACCTAGTTTATAAACACCGTAAAACCCAACATCTAAAAGTTTACTCTGAATCCTAACATCCAAGTTTTTAGGAGGTTCCGGACCGCGCCTAAATCTAATATTCTCAACTTCTTGTTGAGCCCAAATATAACGTGACCGGTGTTTATCTTGCCATTTTAATACGGAGTCGTCTAACGGCCCGGGATCAACAAATGCTTGGTTATCATGATATTGGTCCATCTGAAACAAACAACAAAACTATTAAACTAAAATTCGTTTAAAAAAGAGGCTGGCCCGTTAAATATTTAACTGAAAAAGGGCTCTTTTCTGACAGTTTAGTTAACTTTTTGACAGAAAATGGGATTTTTTGATAAAAAAGAGGGGCTGTTTGTTAAATATTTAACAAAAAAACACAAAACCTGTTAAATTTCGGACAGTTTAGTTAAGTTTCTAACGGAAAGTAGGCATTTTTGTTAACTTTCCAACGAAATTAATATAAAATCACATAAGCAAATTAACATGTATTATCAGTTAATATTCTAACAGAAAATGGCTATTTTTGTTAACTTTCTAACGAAATTCAGTCGATAATGTGAATTTTCATCAACTTTTAATAAATAGCTTTTTGTTAAATTAATACAAAATCACATAAGCAAATTAACATGTATATTATAAACTCAACAAATTAACATATTCTAATTTCATCGAAAAAGATAAAGATGATAGCACTAACCTTATGATTTCGAATTTTTGACAAGATCTTCTGACAAAAAAAAAAGGGATTTCTGATCATTATATTCGCACCAATGTATTGTCAAAGTTTACGTATGTTGAACAGAAAAAGTCGAACGGGATAAACTTTCGACAGAAAGAGTATTTAATTTTAAAAATGGGGCTCCAAAGTTTAAATGGTGGATTTAGTGTTAATGATGGGGGCTAGAAGACTTTTTATAACTTATAGAGGAACTAGTTTCCCCCAAAACCTACTCTTCTCTTTTCTCTTTAAGTTTTCAACATCCGTAGGGTGTAAAATGGTACTATTACATTTTGTAACCATATACTAAAGTACATATAGTTAATTAAGAAGTCACTAGGTACAATGCATTTATTGTACTCCCTCCGTCCTAGAGTAAGAGTTCTATTTCCATTTTGGTACGTCTCAGAGTAAGAGTCTTATTCCTAAAATGGCAAAGAATCTTTACTATTCACCCCACTCATTCTCTCTCCTATTTTACTTTTATACTCACAACACCAATCAATTCAATATTCTCTCCCACTCATTCTCTCTCCTACTTTACTTTTACACTCACAACATTTACATCACTTCCAATATTTATTAATAAGCGTGTAAATGAGGGGTATGACTCTTACTCCGGGACTGAGGGAGTAAAAGAAAAATGAAAATACGTGGTATAAGGTGATCGTTTGGTCCTTTTATCTACTTGTATTATAAATAGTGTTTTAGACTAATTTATTATAAATAGTGTAAAAGACTTTTGTATAAAAACTGATGATTGTAATAAAATTCAAAAAAATATTATTTATAATATTTTTAATGGTAAATTAATACGAGTATTAATTTTTAGTCAAACCTACTTGAACTTTGACTAACATTTTATGCTAAATAATTTATCTCTATAAAAATTTAAAAATAGTTATTGATAATGTTTCTATTACTAATTTAGTAAAAAAAAATTAATTTTTATAGAGATTAATAATTTAGCATAAAATGTTAGTCAAAATTCAAGTTGGTTTGACAAAAAATGCCATTGGTATGGGACAAAGGGAGTATAGCTTATATAGATTAGTTCGACCTATATATTAATGCATCTGTCTGATGCATGTAGTTTTTTTTTTCTGATGGGGGAAGGGGGAGTCCCAATATTGACATAATAATATTTTTAATTCATCACTGTAAATATGTAAACTATGACATTATACATACATTATACAAAATAATTCTTAGGAAATTAAGATAATAATAATTCATACTACTACTACTACAAATATAGTAGCAATGTATCTGATTGATTACACATTTTCAATGAAACTAATTCAGTGTCCCCCAATTCCACCGCCCACTCCACCACCTCCACCGGCTCCTCCACCAAATCCACCTCCGGCACCTCCTCCATAGCCGCCACCTCCGGCACCTCCTCCATAGCCGCCACCTCCACCAAACCCACCACCCGAGCCACCTCCTACACCACCCCCAAATCCACCTCCCTTGCCAAAACCACCACCAATACCACCACCATTTCCAAAGCCTCCACCTACACCAATGCCGCCGCCTTTGCCAAAGCCCCCACCAATTCCTCCACCTTTTCCGATGCCTCCACCAATACCAATGCCACCACCTTTGCCAAAGCCTCCGCCGAATCCCCCACCTTTGCCAATGCCTCCTCCAATACCACCTCCCTTTCCAATGCCTCCTCCAATACCACCACCTTTTCCAATGCCTCCACCTATGCCACCTCCGATTCCACCACCTTTTCCAATGCCACCTCCGATACCACCACCTTTTCCAATGCCACCTCCGATACCACCACCTTTTCCAATGCCTCCACCTATGCCACCTCCGATTCCACCACCTTTTCCAATGCCACCTCCGATACCACCACCTTTTCCAATGCCACCTCCGATACCACCACCTTTTCCAATTCCTCCTCCAAAACCACCACCTTTTCCAATGCCGCCTCCGATACCACCACCTTTTCCAATGCCACCTCCGATACCACCACCTTTTCCAATTCCTCCTCCAAAACCACCACCCTTTCCAATGCCACCTCCGATACCACCACCCTTTCCAATGCCGCCTCCAATACCGCCACCCTTTCCAATTCCACCTCCAATACCGCCACCCTTTCCAATGCCTCCTCCAATACCACCACCTTTTCCATAACCTCCACCTTTACCTATTCCACCACCAATTCCTCCACCCTTTCCTATTCCACCACCAATACCCCCACCCTTTCCTATTCCACCACCAATACCACCTCCCTTTCCAATTCCCCCACCTATCCCTCCACCCTTGCCTATTCCACCACCAATACCACCTCCCTTTCCAATTCCCCCACCTATCCCTCCACCCTTGCCTATTCCACCACCAATACCACCTCCCTTTCCAATTCCCCCACCTATCCCTCCACCTTGCCTATTCCACCACCTATCCCACCTCCCTTGCCTATTCCACCACCAACACCACCTCCTTTACCGTACCCACCGCCAATTCCACCACCAACACCATGCCCACCTCCAAGACCACCACCACCACCTACTCCACCCCCAGAACCGCCTCCAAACCCACCTCCACCACCAACTCCCCCACCATATCCACCTCCAAACCCACCTCCAAATCCACCTCCACCCCCACCTCCACCACCAATTCCTAGACCAAACCCACCTCCCTTACCACCACCCAATAACTTCTCATCATCATCCCTCACATCTCTCCCAAACACTACAAGAACATTAAAACAAAGCAATGACAAAACAAAAAACCTCATTGCACCACGTTTCATGTTCAAGAAACGCCTAGGATTGCGTGAAGAACTCCTCACTTGATCCAATCCATTAACAACACTAGGGTTTTTATAACCCCATGATGAAATTAATGAGCCAGATCATCTCTCAAACATGTTGTACATTAAATCACCTCAACCACCAACTGTTTCCTAAATTTAGGTTGTGAAATTAGCAACTTGTACAATTATGACCCCGCGTTTGTTAATCGAGTACATGTTGTATGTGAATTAAAACACTCCTTTCAGTCTAATTTAATTGTTACTAGCTTCAAATTTAAACAAGAAGTTTCAAGGTAATTAGGGCTAGCTAGTGACATTCAATGCATAATAGTTTCATTTCATACTCCCCCGTCCCAGACTCAATGTCATAATTGACAAGTCAATGTTTTTAAGATTTTAGTTGCGTTTCTTTTATTGCCTCAACCTATTTACATGGATAGAATGGCGCCTCATATATAGCATTGCAATTGCAATGTTTGTGCTTGTTAAAATGTGTAGTATAGGAAGTTCACCATACTTCATACCCTATTTTTAGTAAGACGATATTTGGACAAACGAAAATAGAAATTAAGACATTTATTACATTTATACAGAAGTACATAGTTTCATATCTGGACAAAAAAAATCGGTTTAAGATGTAATTTGATCATTTTATGTACCCTGTTTTAAATAAATTATTTGTCCATTTGACGAGCGAGTTTTACTGTGATTTTCGGATAGGGCCAGTGTTGTCTCAACTGCACATATTCCATGAAAATACACTACCTCTGTTTGTTTCTATACAGGTGTCCAAATTTCATTTTAATTTTAAGGGACATAACTTTTTGTACAATTTGGTGAAAAAATTCATATATAATCTTGTAATTCTCTTTACAAACATTTAGTTTTCCTGGTATAAAGAGACCGATGAATTTTTTTTCGAAAAAAAACATTTGGGGATAAGGTTATGATCAAAATGAACACTCACTTCACTTCGGACAATTTTTTTTTTCCGAAAATGAACACTTATTTATAAATAGAGGGAGTAGGTTAAATTAGAAAACGTCACAGTCGATTGGTTGGCATAAGCTCTGTTGCCCACAGTATTCAACATTACTTCATTTCCTTTGTACCAAAAAAAAAAATAAAAAAAAAAAATATTCAACATTACTTTTCCGACTTTTTTTATAAGCTAAATTAACTATTTTTATATATTAAAAATTGATAATTTAGAGGTATTTTTATATAAAAGAGTATCAATACAATTGTAGTTATATTTTTTTATATCAAAATTGATAATTTTATTTTATTTTTTGGCTTTTTTTAATTTATATTTGAGACGGGGAATATCTGCATATTTTGATAATGTGGGATGAAGTGATTAAATGACTATGAAAGTGCAGGGTAAAAGGTAATGGCAATGTTAAGGCACAAAAGAAGTTGACAAAAATTTGTGTGAGACGGTCTCACACGTGAGACGGATCTTGATGAGAGAGTAAATGGTTTGCCCCCTTATCGGCGGGGATGGGTAAACCCATTTCCTCTCTCAACAAGATCCATCTCACCGTGTGAGACCGTCTCACACAAGTCTTCCTCAAAGAAGTTTACAAAATGATGGATACAAAATGAGGTGACGATATTCAATTAGTTGAATCGGTTGTGGACCCGCCACACTCTAACTAAAAGCACAAATAAAATTTTGACACATCATTTTGTGAGTGAAGTTTTGTGACTTTATATTTACCCAAAATACTAACAGAAGTAGACGTGCATTAAAAGCTAGGGTGTTGAACGATCTGCCATCATATTCATGGCAGAGTGTCATTACTCATTAGTGCCATAAATGAACAAACATAAGATTTTCAAGGTACAAAATGGAGTAAAATGAACGAGAACTTGCTCCAATAATTTTTCTCCAACTCTCTAATTTATGATTTTGATTTATTTTGTTAGTATTTGAGATTGATTTAAAATTTATAGAATTGTCCAGCTCAAAAACATCTCATTCGTCGAGTAAAAAATAGATCAAATTTACAATTAAAGTCGTCAGTTGGAGCTCGCTGGAGCTAATCTAAGCTATAACATTCATTTGCTAGATGAAAGTGATGGGATGCGACTTTGAACGATATGTTTAGTTGGCTGTAACGACCCGAGTCCGCAGACCCGACCCGCCACATAAGTACCATACACTAGCTCACCAAGCATCTCTTCAATTGGGTCAGCCACAGCCCATCACAGGCCTCCAAAAGTCCAATGGATGATTTGATGCTTAGTAGAAGTGTATGGACCTTCTATATAGCACACTCAATTCCCACATATTTCCGATGTGGGATCCCACATATTTCCGATGTGGGATGGGGGATATCACAATCTCCGCCATTTGTAACGACCCGAGTCCGCAGACCCGACCCGCCACATAAGTACCATACACTAGCCCACCAAGCATCTCCTCAATTGGGTCAACCACAGCCCATCACAGGCCTCCAAAAGTCCAATGGATGATTTGATGCTTAGTAGGAGTGTATGGACCTTCTATATAGCACACTCAATTCCCACATATTTCCGATGTGGGATGGGGGATATCACAATCTCCCCCACTCAAACCCTTGCCATCCCTGCAAGTCAATCAATACCCAGATCGTACCACCGTCCCTGGCAAGGTCATCAATACCAGATCGTACCACCGGGCTAGCTCGCAAGCCTTAAGGCCGGGGTTTCGCTCTGATACCATTGTAACGACCCGAGTCCGCAGACCCGACCCGCCACATAGTACCATACACTAGCCCACCAAGCATCTCCTCAATTGGGTCAACACACAGCCCATCACAGGCCTCCAAAAGTCCAATGGATGATTTGATGCTTAGTAGGAGTGTATGGACCTTCTATATAGCACACTCAATTCCCACATATTTCCGATGTGGGATGGGGATATCACAATCTCCCCCACTCAAACCCTTGCCATCCCTGGCAAGGTCAATCAATACCCAGATCGTACCACCGTCCCTGGCAAGGTCAATCAATACCCAGATCGTACCACCGGGCTAGCTCGCAAGCCTTAAGGCCGGGGTTTCGCTCTGATACCATTTGTAACGACCCGAGTCCGCAGACCCGACCCGCCACATAAGTACCATACACTAGTCCACCAAGCATCTCCTCAATTGGGTCAACCACAGCCCATCACAGGCCTCCAAAAGTCCAATGGATGATTTGATGCTTAGTAGGAGTGTATGGACCTTCTATATAGCACACTCAATTCCCACATATTTCCGATGTGGGATCCCACATATTTCCGATGTGGGATGGGGGATATCACATTGGCAACCCAAGTTTAGGTCAGTTATTATTGAGGAAACTATTGTTTAACATTTTTATGAAAATGTTTGTTGGAAAAATAGTGTATTTTTGTATTATGTGAAGGAAATATGATTTATTTCCGTGATATATATATATTTTGCCAATAACAAAATTAATTGTAGGTTTGTGTTTAGCTCCATGATAACATTAAGATAATGTATTTATTTGTCCAATTTTGTGTTTGGATGAATAAGACTTTAAGGCTTGAAGTTGAGAAAATAGTTTATCTCATTTGAGCTAGAATGTCAAGTGACTAGTTCATCTCATTTGAACTAGAATGTCAAGTGACTAGCCTTATCTCCAAAATTAATAAAGGACATATGGATTGAGTTTATCCTTTGATTAATTTGGGAGATTGAATGGTTCTTGGTTGGACTATAAAAGGAGCAACAATCATTTGTGATCAAAATATAGAAGAAACACAAAAAAGATACACAAAAAGTGTTCCAACAATATCCACATCCATCCTTTCGTTGCATTTTTGATCATCTCTTCCTTTGGCCTCCTATATTGTATTTGGTGGTGATACTGTCCAGGCACTGAATTCAATTCGCCGAAGTCTCTTAGTGCAGGGAAGCATCTGGTTCGTGCGAGTTATCCTGGGAGGCTAGCGTCCCACGACAACCTCAAAGCACTCACGGCGAGGGGGCGAATAAGTCTTAAGGACAGTGTGTTCAACACACGGCTCGGTACAAAACATTCAGTCTAGTTTCTGTTTATCTATTCTCTAGTTTATTAATTAATTTATTTATTATTTATTCTGTAATTCGAGTTTTTTTTTGTAGAATTTTCCTAACAATGTTTACTCATTTCATTAACATAAAGTCTTTTAGCAGGATAGCTTGACTTTGATATTGGCTCCAGTCTTGGGCTTAGCTTTTATTTTTCAAACTTAAATATTTGTTTGATTTTCACCATTGGGCCTCATATGTGTACCATATCTAATCAACCTATAAACTTTATGTACATGAACAATTATGGTGTTGTATAGACATAAATAAAAGAATATTAGACCACTTTCCATGTCAATTTCAGTACTTAATCATACATATGATAATGGGCCTTAGACTTTAGGACCCTGCAAAGCTAAATGTTATTCTTAATTTAGACGCAATGGATTCAAAATATCAATCATTAGACACCCCTCGTCGGCAAAAAGACCGAACAACCCCTCCTATCCCTTAAGAGATGAATTAGGCGCCCACCTCACTTTTTTTTGTCAAATCTCAGCTAGCTTTTATAACTGACATGCAAGACCAGTTCGCCTCTTATAACTAAAGTATAAGAGTTATTTTTTCATTTTTTAAATTTATTATTATTTGGTTGAATTCCGTTAAACTCCCGTAGTTGGTAATAACAGTGAACTTCGATCAATGCTTAGGGCAACTCCAACAATGGTACTAGCTTCATGGGTATCAAATTTAAAATTTGATACCTATAGAGCACTATTCACATGGTATCAAAAAACCATCTCCAACCATAGGTATCAAATTTTGGCATCAAATTACTTTTTGTTAGTTATTACTTTATAACTAAAAATGAAAAATAATTATTAACTCTAATAATATTTTTAACATGAAAAATAATTGCTATACATGATCATTATTTTAATTAATTATATTTTTAATTAAAATAATAATTTTATAATAATAATAATATAAAAATCAAATAAATTTTAAATATATATTTTGTAATTATAAATTTTGTAAATAATATTTTTAATATGATAAATAATTTTGTATTATGTTTAACAAGTGCTTAAAGCTCTAACAATGGTTACCAAAATTTGGTGTGGTACTAAGCAAGGTAGCAAATTTGATACCTTGCTTAGTACTACACCAAATTTTGATACCCATTGCTTTTACCATTGGAGATACTAGTACTTCAACATAGGTATCAAAATTTGTATTTGACCCCTACCATTGGAGCTGCCCTTACAATTTGCAGATTCTGGTCTATTGACTTACACACATCATTGAAAATCACAACTAGATTACTTATAATTTTACATATTTGATGTTGCCTAAGGGCAATTTATCTATCATTAATAAAATATATATTTTTTTACAAAAAAAAAAAAAAAAAACTAAGATAGAATCTATATAATAATAATACTAAACCAGAAACCGGCTGAAATCATCTTGGACACTTGGCAACACCACATTGAAAATTTTCCCTCCAAAATGTGATGCTGACATCATCCATTATTATATTTAACCAATTTAATTAATTATTAATTCAATTAATGTTGTGGGAAAATGAAAAGACAGCCAACATTATTAGCTAACTAACACACAATTTCCATAAAATTTAAGGCATTTAATTATTGTGGCTACTATTTTTAAAGCATTATTAATACGTATTGTTTAAGAAAACATAACGGCCTTTTAAATGCTCGGAGCATTTAAGGACGTGGAGCATCTCAAGGAACTATGTTTGTCAACTTAAATGTTATACGAGTAATTTTTTCTTTTCCTTTTACCCATTCTTCAAGTAAGTTGCAACAATTTTCCATTTAGGGCATTTCATTTAAGTTGCAACAATCCAAAAATGAAATATTTTTATTACTTTTATAATCTTCCATGCATTCTCTCTCTTCCTCCCAACCACTCATTATTCTCCACTCATTCTCTTTCATTCCCCACTAATTCTCTCTCTTTCTCACTATCTTTCATTCTTAATAAGGGTAGTTTTTTTTTTTCATTGCACAATAAGGGTAGTTTTAGTCAAAACTACTTAAAGTTTGACTAACATTATATGTTAAACTATTACTACATAAAAAGTTTAAAATACTCCCTCCGTCCCAGAGTAAGAGTCCTACTTTCCATTTTGGTACGTCCCAGAGTAAGAGTCCTATTCCTAAAATGGCAAAAAATATTTACTATTCACCCCACTCATTCTCTCTCCTATTTTACTTTTATACTCACAATACCAATCAATTCACTATTATCTCCCACTCGTTCTCTCTCCTACTTTACTTTTACACTCACAACAATTACATCACTTTTAATATTTATTAATAAACGTGAAAATGAGGGATATGACTTTTACTCCGAGACGGAGGGAGTAGTAACTAAATCAATAATGAAAACATTATCAATATCAATTTTTAAATTTTTATGAAGACAAATAATTTAACATAAGAAATTATTTTCTTATATTATCTTTTTGACATCAGAAATGATTTCGGCTTATCAATAGACGTATTTTCATTTGTATTAGTATTTATACAAGAGTTTATTTTATGGCAGAAATACATTTAAGAAAATGTCATTATTATTAGGTGAATAAATAATACAATCTTAAAAAAACCGTGCATCGCACGTGTATTAACTAGTGATGAAATATAAGTAACCACACTATAATAATTAAATCCTAATTAATACTCACACGTTTCCTTTGTGCCGTTCATCTCTTTATTTTATCATAATCCTTTAAATCCAATTAAAAACCCTAGCTAGCACGTTTCTACATTAATTTAGTATGCAACTCAAAAAGTCAACAGTCGATTCTACTTATGACAAAAACTTATGTGAGAACACTATGACCCGTCTCATGGATGAGACGGGTCATTTTTGACCCATGAACCCGGCCCATTGAACATGAACCCGGCCCATTGAACCAGTTCCATGATCCAGGGGGTGACCCTGCCACGTAATGACTGTATACATATAAAGTAACAGTTTGTATACATAAAAGTAATACATATATATAGAAAAGTAACAGTGTTTTTTTTTTCTATTTTTTCTTCGTTTGCCAAAAGTAATACTTATTACAGCTATAATATAACGAACGTGTTACATATATGTAATAATGTTTATACATAATTGTAACACATATGTATAGAAAAAGTAATAATTCAACCATTTACATTTTTAGAGCTAAAAACACTTGATTATTGTTACATGTAAAAGTATAACATTATCTATAGAAATATGTTATAATTTCTTTTATTAAAGTGTTACATTTACTTGTACAAACAATTACATTCATATATATGAGTTGTTACTTTTCAAATGTTACTTTCTTTCAAAAAATTAAATCAAAATACATAATATTTTACATTTTTGCAAAATCACTATTACATTTCAGTACAAATGATAATTACATTTAGATATTGTTTGGGTTACATGTAATTATAGTTAGTATTATATTTGAAAAAAATGGTAAAACGAGCTTTTGTTTTTGTAAAACATGTATTACGTTTACTTATGAACAATTTTACTTTATATGTATACAGTCATTACATTAAGTTATGGTAACTATTACTTTTGGTAAACGACGAAAAAGCCGAAAAAATAATATAAAAACAAAAAAATAATAAAAAAAATTTGGGACATCTGGGAGGCTGCTACGTGGGGGGTCATGCCCATGGGTCATGGGCCGACCCGTCTCATACATGAGACGGATCCCCTTGTTCTCATGGGAGACCACCTCTCTACTTATTATATCTAGAACAATTCTTATATGCGGTGGGGCCTTCTGTCGCACGTCGTGCGACGCTTGGGGTCGGGATCCGCTGTGTCGCGACCCCGACCCCGCGGGCCGGGAACTCGCGAGCTGGACGTCGACTTAAAACAATAAACACCAAAATACTGAAGATAAAAATTCCATTTTATACTAAAAGATTTAACACAAGGTTTTAGAAATTCAAGTTTAACCACAACTTAACACAACTGGTATACGCTCCGCAAGCTTACACCAAAAACAAAATATTACAACTTAATGACGTCATTGTTGATAATACTATTCCCAAAAGGTTTTACATTTAAGTAATGTAAACCAAATAACCACCTGCCCAAAAGTCACAAACCCTCTCGACGTCCTCCTCGTGATCAGCGAGTCATATTCCTTTCCTCCTGGGGGGGGGGGTTAAGGAAAAACAAAGATAAAAAAAAAGGGTGAGATAAATCTATATATATATATATTAAAGTTGGTGAGGAGTGTTGTGGATTTGACATGTGGACATATTTTAGTAAAAACTTGATTTTAGAGAAGCCACATCAACATCATCTTAAAATCTAAATGACTTTTGATATTCTCATTCTTAGCTAATACTATTAGTTAATCATATTAGTAATTATATGAGTTAACTATTACTATTAATAGTATAAGTTAACTATTACTATTAATAGTATAAGTTAACCATCACTATTAATAGTATTAGTTAACAATATTAGTTACAATATAAGTTAAATATTACTATTAATAGTATTAGTTAACTATAATAGTTACTATAGTAGTTAACTATTACTATTAATAGTATTAGTTAACTACTACTATTAATAGTATTAGTTAACTATAATAGTTACTATATATAAGTTAATTATTACTATTAATAGTATTAGTTAACCATAATAGTTACTTTATAAGTTATTTTTTACTATTAATAGTATTGATTAACTATAATAGGCTACATACATTAACTATTACTATTATTAGTATTAGTTAATTATAATAATTATTATATAAGTTAGATTATTAATTTTTAATATTAATTAATCATAATAGTTACTATATAAATTAACTATTACTATTAATAATATTATTTTATTATACTAATTATATTAATAATTATTATTATATAGATTAATCATTGATATTAATATATATTAACTATTACTATCAATAGTATTAATTAATTATAATAGTTATTATAATAATAGTAATCATATAGATTAATTTTTATTATGATAGTATTAGTTAAAATGATGATTACTATATTAGTTAACTATAATTAAAATATTTTTTAAGACATAGTATTGGTTTCCCGTGCAGAGCACGGGTTACCCGCTAGTCTCAATAAGTTATTAGTGCAGCTACATGACATGCTAAGATGCAATAATAGTAATAAATCTCATATAGCACGTAGCAAGTAATAGTTAACATATAGCAGCGGAAATAAACAAGTAACAAAGGATATTAGCCAAGGTTTCCCAAACTGATAGAACATAAGAAGGATCGTTGCGCAGCTTCAACCAATCAACCAATCAAACCATCTTCATAGTAGCATAATAGCTGAAGAGAAAACCCCGGTACCGGAACCATAACAATGTAACATGTCACAAAGGACAAGGGAAATGACACAGAGTCATACCCAAAACGACTAGCTAGAATACTCACCAAAGGAGCTAGCTCATCCCAACCAAGGCCAATCTGGATGAGGAAAGAAGGACCAATGGGCGACGCTATACTGGACTTGGCTTGTGCCATTATAACATTATCCATTGCCTGACTCGAACACAAGTAACCAGCTGGACTTTCAAATAAATGCTAAGTAATAAATACTAGCTCGATAAACACTTAATGGTTCCAAAGTAGGGAACCATATCAAATAACTACCACAAAAGATGAATTAAACCAATCAACACATCATACAAGTGTTCCAACATTCCCAACAATAATTGATCAAGTTCCACATCACATTTGTTCACAAAGGAACCAGTTCCGAACAATAACGTATTCCACGATGTTAACTTAAGTTAATTAGAATAGTAAAACTTAGACTAAGGATGCAACCTAGTCTTAAACAATCAAAAAGAAGATTTCCAGAAACAGGGGCGGGCGGGCGCTCGCTATGGGTCAGGCAGGCGCTCAATTAGGCAGAAGGTTGGTCGAAGGAAATTGGCCAGGTGGGCGGGCGCCTGGCTCGGCGAACTGGGTAGAATTTCAGCTGGGTTTGTGATACTTCCTTACCATTTCACAACCCATTAACACCAACACTTCTAGCAAGCATAACAATGAACCCAAAACAACATTATAAACTTGTAAGGACCCTAAATAACAACATCTATCTACCCAAACTAAGATTTAACCCCAACATTCATATTATCACAAATTTAGCCAAAATCCAAATAAATTCTAAACTCAACCAAAACATCATATATATAAATAAAGCATCGTTCAAACAAGTGATGAACATTTTAGCATAAAAATGGGGGAAAAGTAACTTGGAATTTATGAAAGATGATGGAATTCGAAATTTCTTAGCTCTACACGATCCTATCGACGATCTAAACATTTTTCATCAAATGAGCAATAAGAAATAGAGAGAGGAAGATGATCAAAATGAAGGAAATATGGAGGGGAACTTTCTTACCTTTTCAACCATGGAGGAGAGAGAGAGATTGAGTGTGTGTGTGTGCTGGAGAGTGAGGGAGAAGGTGAGGGAGAGGGGGAAGTGGGGAGGGAGTAGGAGGATGATTATTTAAAAATTTACACCTAGGCCCCCTCTAGACCCAACTAAGAACAATTAAATCCATTTTCCCCACTAACAGCTAAGACCCAATTTCTACACTAGCACAAATGATCAATTAAAATGCTAGGCATAAAAATATTATGAGATATAAATGCACACGTAAATATTTAAATAGATAAATAAATAAGAAAATAAATAAATAAATAAATAAATATTTACTACTAAGAAAATAGAGACGGGTTTTCGGGTCGTGACATTCACTCCTCCTTAAGGAAAATTCGACCCGAATTTTAAAGGTACTTACCCGAAACAAAAAGCCACGGGTATCTCCGTTCTATCTCTTCTCGAATCTCCCACGTTGATTCTTCGACGTTGTGATTCGTCCATAGCACTCTAACCAACGCAATTCTTTTATTCCTTAACTCTTGTACTTTGGTATCAAGAATCTGAACCGGTCGTTCCTCATATGACATGTCAGGCTCTATATCCTCAGGTACCCTCGGTAACACGTGAGATGGATCATGCAAATACTTCCGAAGCATAGAAACATGAAAGACGTTATGCAACCGGTCTAGAGAAGATGGCAACGCAAGTCGATAAGCAAGAAGTCCCACTTTCCCCAAAATCTCAAACGGTCCAATAAACCTCGGAGCCAATTTACCCTTCTTCCCAAACCTTCGAATACCCACCTTCGGAGATACCTTCAAAAATACAAAGTCTCCGGTCTGAAAATTAAGATCCCGTCTTCGATGATCCGCATAGCTCTTTTGTCGACTCTGGGCTGTCTTCAATCGATCCCGAATAACTCTGACTTTCTCAACTGAATCCTGAATCAAATCAATACCCCATATCTTCGCTTCCCCGATCTCATCCCAACAGATAGGGGATCTACACTTTCTACCATACAAAGCCTCATAAGGAGCCATCTCAATGCTAGCCTGATAGCTGTTATTATAAGAAAATTCCACTAAAGGTAAGTGCATATCCCAAGAATCAGAAAAGTCTATCGAACAAGCTCGCAACATGTCTTCTAAAATCTGAATAGTTCTCTCGGATTGACCGTCAGTCTGAGGGTGAAAATCCGTACTGAACCTCAAATCTGTACCCAAAGCTTTCTGTAGCGCTTTCCAGAATCTAGAAGTAAACCGCGGATCACGATCTGATACAATGCTAGCCGGAACCCCATGTAATCTCACAATCTCATCAATATAAATGGTCGCAAGCTTTTCCATCGAGTATCTAATATCAATTGGTAAGAAATGAGCAGACTTGGTCAGTCTATCCATGATTACCCAAACACTGTCATACTTTCTACGGGTGCGAGGTAGTCCCGTAACAAAATCCATAGTCACATGTTCCCATTTCCACTCCGGAATCTCTAATGGCTGAAGTAGTCCTGCGGGTCTCTGATGCTCAGCTTTGACCTGCTGACAAGTTAAACACTTCGATACATACTCAGCTATTTCCCTCTTCATGTTGTTCCACCAGAAATGTTGCTTCAGATTTGGTACATCTTCGTACTACCAGTGTGAATAGTATATCTCGATTTATGACCCTCATCTAAAACTTGCCTCTTTATACCACCAACATCGGGCACACACAAACGTCCACGAAAAGTTAACACTCCAATCGAACTAATAGAAAAATCCTCGAAGTTCTTCTCCTTCATTTTACCCATTACTTTCACTAACTCTGGATCTTCCTTCTGAGCTTCCTTTATTCTCTGAATTAGGGTTGGAGATACCCTAATATTCGCAAAAATAGCCCCATGTCTCGATTCACGAGGACACCAGTCTCGAACATCCTCAAGCATTTTCCACTCTCGAACCATCATCGAAGCCACATAAGATTTTCTACTAATCGCATCGGCTACAACATTCGCCTTCCCCGGATGATAAAATATTTTACAATCATAATCCTTCAAAAGTTCCATCCATCTACGCTGTCGGTTATTCAGTTCCTTCTGGGAGAAGAGGTACTTCAAACTCTTGTGATCCGTGAAAATCTCAAACTTTGCCCCGTAAAGGTAATGCTTCCACTTATGAAGAGCAAATACATAGCCGCCAATTCCATGTCGTGAGTAGGATAATTATGTTCACTCGGACTCAACTTCCTCGAAGCATACGCGATCACTTTCCCATTCTGCATTAAAACACAACCCAAATCTTCCTTCGATGCATCACTATAAATCACTAGGTCATCGTTCCCATTAGGCAATGTCAAAATCGGTGCAGTAGTCAACCTCTTCTTCAACTCCTCAAAACTGTTGTTACATTTTTTGGTCCACTCAAACGGAACATTCTTCGGGTCAACTGAGTCAACGGCGTAGCAATCCGCGAAAACCCTTCTATAAACCTCCTGTAGTACCCGGCTAACCCAGAAAACTCCTGATCTCAGTCACTGTCTCGGGTCTCTTCCAATCAACAATAGCTTCTATCTTCGAAGGATCTACAGAAATCCCATCTTTCGAAATAACATGACCCAGAAATGAAACTTTTTCGAGCCAAAATTCACACTTACTAAACTTCGCGAATAACTGTTCCTTTGCGAGTACTGATAAGACTGTTCTCAAATGTTGCTCGTGCTCTTCTCGAGATTTAGAATAGACAAGGATATCATCAATGAAGACCACTACGAACATATCAAGATAAGGATGGAAAATTCTGTTCATCAAGTCCATAAATATGGCAGGCGCGTTAGTCAACCCAAACGGCATAACCAAGAACTCATAATGACCGTATCGGGTGCGAAAAGCAGTCTTCGGAATGTCTTCGATCGAATTCTCAACTGATGGTACCCACTCCTCAAATCAAGTTTAGAGAATACCACTGACCCTTGAAGTTGATCGAACAAATCATCAATATGCGGTAGAGGATACTTGTTCTTCACCGTTACCTGATTCAACTTCATGTAATCAATACACAACCTCAACGAACCGTCTTTCTTCCTTACAAACAAAACAGGTGCTCCCCACGGTGAAACACTAGGCCGAATAAATCCTCTATCAAGCAACTCCTGTAACTGGACCTTCAATTCTTTCAACTCTGCTGGAGCCATTCTATAAGGTGCTTTCGAAATCGGAGCTGTACCTGGTAATAGATCTATACAGAACTCTATCTCTCTGTCGGGAGGCATATTGTACTCTGAAGAGAAAACATCAGGAAATTCTCTAACTACCCGAACACTCTCTAACCCAGGTAAATCTTTCTTGGTATCTAGCACACTAGCCAAATAACCCTCACAACCATGATGCAACAATTTCCTAGCTTTCACATAAGAAATTATACGAATATTTCTACGCAAAGGAATAGCCTCAAAAACAAACTTAGGCACATTAGGAATAGAAAAAATAACGACCTTATTACGACAATCTACTACAACAACAACAACAAAGCCTTAGTCCCAAAATAATTTGGGGTCGGCTAACATGAACCCTCATATGTCATCGTGATAAAAGGAAGAGAGAGAGAGAGAGAGAGAGAGAGAGAGAGAGAAAGAGAGGAAAAAGATGGAGAAAATAAAATAAAATAAATAAATAAATAATAATAATAAAAAGTACGATCAACCCCCATCATTCACATGAATTTTCGCCCTCCACTCCGGCCTCTTCAACGCCACATCTTCATCCACTCATATTACGACAATCTACTGAAGCATGAAATTTGCTCAGCCAATCCATACCCAAAATAACGTCAAAGTCTTGTATCGGAAGAACTACCAAATCCGCACACAAGACATGACCACAAATAAGCACATCATAAGCACGAAACACTTTATCAGTCACCAGACACTCTCCCATAGGAGTTGACACCTCTAATACATAAGGTAAGGACTCAGATGAAGCATTTAGCAAAGAAGCAAAGTGCACAGATATATATGAATGCGATGATCCTGGATCTACTAATGCACGGGCGCTCACACTAGATACAGAAATAATACCTCCTATCACTGAAGGATCATCAGTAGCCTGCTGCTGGTTCATAGCAAAAACTCTTCCTTGAACCTTAGGCTTCCCCGTTGCATCTCTCTTCTGACCTTGAGCGGTACCCGCTCCACTTCCCGATGGCTGACCCTTAAACCTCGGACAATCCTTCACAAAGTGCCCCAACTGACCGCAATTAATACACTTCCCTTGCTTCTTCCAACACTGATCCTCCGAATGACCTTCCTTCTGACAATAGGAACAGAGCCTCCTGTTCTCATTCCCTTGATTCCCCGGAGTAGTGACCGGATTCCTTAGGATTGGTTGCCCTCTGAATTGAGATTGTCCTCCTGAATTACCTCGGTTATCCGAACGTTGTTGTGGTTGCGACTTGCTCTGACCTCCTTGTTTACCCGTGTTAGCTATCTCTGTCCTTCTCTTGTGCTCTCCGATATCTTGCTCTATCAAGTAGGCACGGTCCACCACATCCTGAAAAAGTTGAATTCTCTGGGCTATAAGTTGAGTTCTGATAGTCGTCCTCAAGCCCCTGATAAACCTCATTCCCTTCTGTTCTTCGGTTCCCACAAGATAGTCACAATACCTACCTAATTCTGTGAACTTAGCCGAGTATTGAGCTACCGTCAACAAGCCCTGCTCCAAGTTTAGGAACTCAATCTCCTTCCTATTCTGATCAACCAAAGGAATGAAGTGTTCCTTGAATTTCCTCACAAACAATTCCCAAGCATAAGGTACAAGAGTCGCATCCCAACTTGCCTTAAGTGCCTTCCACCAATGTTCAGCGGCCCCAACTAGCTTATAAGCCGCAAACCGAACCCTATCCTCGTCCGTGCAACCAAAGACGTCATAGATCTTCTCCATTGACTCAATCCACATTTCAGCATTTTTCACATCAGGCTCACCATCGTACTCAATCGGTTTCAATTTCAAGAACTGCTCCAAACCATACCGCGGAGGTGCTACATGTTCCTCTCTCGGCCCTTGATCATGAATTGCTTTCATAGCCGCTTCAAACATACCCTGAAACATCGCACGATTTTCTTCCCGTAGATCATTATGATTCGGAGTCCCACTGGGACCTTCACCAGCTCTTCTTCTAGCCATTTTGAACAAATACCTGCATAAAACATCAACCGTTGCTCACTCCGAACACAACTACCCGCCTAGGTCATTCTAGTCCACCTATACTTATACTTAGAGATAAACCATAGCTCTGATACCAACTGTCGCGACCCGACCCCGCGGGCCGGGAACTCGCGAGCTGGACGTCGACTTAAAACAATAAACACCAAAATACTGAAGATAAAAATTCCATTTTATACTAAAAGATTTAACACAAGGTTTTAGAAATCCAAGTTTAACCACAACTTAACACAACTGGTATACGCTCCGCAAGCTTACACCAAAAACAAAATATTACAACTTAATGACGTCATTGTTGATAATACTATTCCCAAAAGGTTTTACATTTAAGTAATGTAAACCAAATAACCACCTGCCCAAAAGTCACAAACCCTCTCGACGTCCTCCTCGTGATCAGCGAGTCATATTCCTTTCCTCCTGGGGGGGGGGGGGGTTAAAGAAAAACAAAGATAAAATAAAAGGGGTGAGATAAATCTCAATAAGTTACTAGTGCAACTACATGACATGCTAAGATACAATAATAGTAATAAATCTCATATAGCACGTAGCAAGTAATAGTTAACATATAGCAGCGGAAATAAATAAGTAACAAAGGATATTAGCCAAGGTTTCCCAAACTGATAGAACATAAGAAGGATCGCTGCGCAGCTTCAACCAATCAACCAATCAAACCATCTTCATAGTAGCATAATAGCTGAAGAGAAAACCCTAGTACCAGAATCATAACAATGTAACATGTCACAAAGGACAAGGGAAATGACACAGAGTCATACCCAAAACGACTAGCTAGAATACTCACCAAAGGAGCTAACTCATCCCAACCAAGGCCAATCTGGATGTGGAAAGAAGGACCAATGGGCGACGCTATACTGGACTTGGCTTGTGCCATTATAACATTATCCATTGCCTGACTCGAACACAAGTAACCAGCTGGACTTTCAAATAAATGCTAAGTAATAAATACTAGCTCGATAAACACTTAATGGTTCCAAAGTAGGGAACCATATCAAATAACCACCATAAAAGATGAATTAAACCAATCAACACATCATACAAGTGTTCCAACATTCCCAACAATAATTGATCAAATTCCACATCACATTTGTTCACAAAGGAACCAGTTCCGAATAATAAGGTATTCCACGATGTTAACTTAGTTAATTAGAATAGTAAAACTTAGACTAAGGATGCAACCTAGTCTTAACCAATCAAAAAGAAGATTTCCAGAAACAGGGGCGGGCGGGCGCTCGCTGTGGGTCAGGCAGGCGCTCATTTAGGCAGAAGGTTGGTCGAAGGAAATTGGCCAGGTGGGCGGGCGCCTGGCTCAACCTGGGCGGGCGCTCGGTCGGCGAACTGGGTAGAATTTCAGCTGAGTTTGTGATACTTCCTTACCATTTCACAACCCATTAACACCAACACTTCTAGCAAGCATAACAATGAACCCAAAACAACATTATAAACTTGTAAGGGCCCTAAATAACAACATCTATCTACCCAAACTAAGATTTAACCCCAACATTCATATTATCACAAATTTAGCCAAAATCCAAATAAATTCTAAACTCAACCAAAACATCATATATATAAATAAAGCATCGTTCAAACAAGTGATGAACATTTTAGCATAAAAATGGGGAAAGTAACTTACTTGGAATTTATGAAAGATGATAGAATTCGAAATTTCTTAGCTCTACACGATCCTATCGACGATCTAAACATTTTTCATCAAATGAGCAATAAGAAATAGAGAGAGGAAGATGATCAAAATGAAGGAAATAGGGAGGGGAACTTTCTTACCTTTTCAACCATGG
Organism: Campanula takesimana; assembly: GCA_026119855.1. Classification (NCBI taxonomy): domain Eukaryota; kingdom Viridiplantae; phylum Streptophyta; class Magnoliopsida; order Asterales; family Campanulaceae; genus Campanula; species Campanula takesimana. The sequence goes on from JAOWBW010000033.1 coordinate 107,211, forward strand.
AGGAGAGAGAGAGATTGAGTGTGTGTGTGTGTGCTGGAGAGTGAGGGAGAAGGTGAGGGAGAGGGGAAGTGGGAGGGAGTAGGAGGATGATTATTTAAAAATTTACACCTAGGCCCCCTCTAGACCCAACTAAGAACAATTAAATCCATTTTTCCCCACTAACAACTAAGACCCAATTTTTACACTAGCACAAATGATCAATTAAAATGCTAGGCATAAAAATATTATGAGATATAAATGCACACGTAAATATTTAAATAGATAAATAAATAAGCAAATAAATAAATAAATAAATATTTACTACTAAGAAAATAGAGACGGTTTTCGGGTCGTGACATTCACTCCTCCTTAAGGAAAATTCGACCCGAATTTTAAAGGTACTTACCCGAAGAGTGGGCGACCGCCCATAGGCAAAGTGGGCGCCCACCCACATGTCGGGACAGGTTTTTTGCTGAGTCGTTTTTGGTCAGATTTCGGGTTTCCTTGTCCGTCTAGGGTTAGATTTTATTCTAAGATGCCTATATAAGCAATGTTCCGCCCCCATACTCATTGTAACTCCATATTTACATATTATAGTGCAAGATCCTGGCTTGATAGTGCCCTCAGACGTAGTCAAACATATTGACGAACTGGGTAAACAATTTCTTGTGTTCTTTTGTCTTTTGCTTTGTGTTTCTTATTTCTTGTGCTTGTTTGTGGTGCGGTGATTCTTGCGATTTGCTTGGGTGTTGGGTTGGGAAGGGTCAATTCCACAAACAACTGGTATCAGAGCTTTGGTTGGACGATCAAAGGGTTATCAAGCAATCAAGAATGGGTAAGGATAAACAAGCGGTGGAGAAATTCGATGGGTCTGACTATGGATATTGGAGGATGCAAATAGAGGATGTCTTGTATAATAAAGATCTCTATAAGCCTCTAACAGGAGTCAAGCCGGAAAGCGAAAAACAGGAAGACTGGGATCTCATGGATCGGAAAGCCTTAGGGGTGGTTCGATCTACTTTTTCGAAGTGGATCGCGAAGACTACCAGGAAGGCGAAACCACCAAGAAGCTATTGGATTATCTTAATGAGAGATTTGAAACTCCATCTGCTGCAAATAAGGTTGATTTGATACGCAAGATGAGTAGTCTCAATATGCAAGAGAGAGGATCCATAGCTAAACACATCGATGAGTTTATGGATATTATAGACTCATTGACTGCGTTGGAGATTACTTTCGGTGACGAGGTTCATGCATGTTTATTGCTAGCGTCTCTACCAAGAAGTTGGAGCGGAACGGTGACAGCGTTAAATGCTTCAGCGGGTAAGAACAAATTGAAGTATGATGATGTTAAGGACTTCCTCTTGGGCGAGGAAAATCGCATAAAGAAGTTAGGACACTACAAGAGGGATTGTCCCATGCGAGGGGATAAATCGGCGGGAAAGTGTAATCGGGGGTGGGGATCAGTATGAGGAGAACAAAGAAAGACCAAGGGTTGCAAGAGGATCGGTAGAGTGCTATCATTGTAAGGAGTTAGGACACTACAAGAGGGATTGTCCCATGCGAGGGGATAAATCGGCGAATGTGATAATCGAAGGTGACGATGTAATGATTCTGAGCGATAGTAGTGCGCTAGAATCATGGGTGCTGGATTCGGGGGCATCATTCCACTCATGCGGGCATGCAGGAGCGATGGAAAATTACACTTCCGGTGATTTTGGTAAGGTCTATCTGGCGGATGGCGAGCCTTTGGAATTCAAGGGGAAGGGGGATGTCAGAATAGGAGCATCGGACGGGAAGGTCTTACATCTACACGGTGTCAGTCACATTCGGGTTTGAAAAAGAACCTGATATCAGTTGGGCAGCTGGGTGAAGAAGGTTACACGGTAACTTTTAGCTACAGGAACTGGGTTATTACCAAGGAGAATTGTGAGATCGCTCGGGGTAATAGGGAAGGAAGATTGTATTTGACAAACACCAATGATAGTATCGCGGTGGCGTCAGCCAAGGGTGATACGGATTTGTGGCACTGTCGATTGGGTCACATGGGTGAGAAGGGGGTATCCCCGGTAACTTCTCGGGGTGGTGTGTCATATTACATGACATTCATTGATGATTCGACAAGGAAGGTCTGGGATTACTTCTTAGAAGGGAAAGATGAAGCTTTCGGGATGTATAAGAAGTCGAAGGCCTTGGTGAAGAATCGGAAGGGACTCAAGGTTAAAAACTTGATGTCGGACAATGGTGGGGAGTATGAGCTCAGGGAGTTTAAGGAATGCGGTGATGCAAATGTGATTTGCATGGATATTCTAGACTCGGGTGGGAGCGGCACGGTTCATGATGACCAAGGTAAAGTGGTCACTGAAGATGAACCGAATACTCCAGGACCGGATATTCCGCTGCATAGATCTAACAGAGAGTGTAGATCGGATGCAAAGGCTCCAGATTTCTCAAGCAAGGTGAAGTTGAAGCTGGGTATAGCTTCAACGGGGCTTGGAGAATAGGGGAGGAGGAAGGCACTACCATGATCGAGGTGAGCACTAGGAAGACACCAATGATGAGTTGAAGAACGGATACAAGGCTTATATATGCGGTTGATCTCTAGGTGGGAGATTGTTGGAATAGAGGACCAACCGGTACAAGACTTCGGAGAAAAAGGAAGAAATTCGTCGGAGTGGACTGACACTCTGGGCGGCCGCCCAGGGTGATGGTGGACGACCGCCCACTTGATCAGTTTGGAATCATCAGCGGAGTCCAAGAGTGGGCGACCGCCCATAGGCAAAGTGGGCGCCCGCCCACATGTCGGGACAGGTTTTTTGCTGAGTCGTTTTTGGGCCAGATTTCGGGCTTTCTTGTCCGTCTAGGGTTAGGTTTTATTCTAGGATGCCTATATAAGCAATGTTCCGCTCACATACTCATTGTAACTCCATATTTACATATTATAGTGCAAGATCCTGACTTGGTAGTGCCCCCAGACGTAGTCAAACATATTGACGAATTGGGTAAACAATTTCTTGTGTTCTTTTGTCTTTTGCTTTGTGTTTCTTATTTATTGTGCTTGTTTGTGGTGCGGTGATTCTTGCGATTTGCTTGGGTGTTAGGTTGGGAAGGGTCAATTCCACAACAGATAGTACTTCATTTATTTTTTTTGCTTTTTGTAGAAAATGGAATATTTAATCATTAAATTCATTTCTTTTTTATTTTTTACGTTTAAGAAAATTGCATTGTAGTGAGTAGTTTTGACCACCATTTATACTAGGTAGGATTCGAGCTTCCCCAATACTAAGGGTGTTGCCTGAACAAGTTTTAAACGTGAGCACATTTATATCTTATACTCCCTCCGTCCCACCCGAATTAGGATTTTTGATTTGTTAGTGGAATAGGTGTTGTGAGTATGAAAAGTGAAGTAGGAGAGAGAAAGTGGGGTAGAGAATAATGAGTGGAAACTTGTTGTGAGTGTGAATGTGAGTCCCATTAAATAAAACACTTTCATTTTTGGGTTGTCCTAATTCAAATGGGACACTCAAAATGGAAAATTGTCATAATTCAAGTGGGACAGATACTTTAATATTCAGGGCCTGTTGTTTTCGGGGAAAAAAATTCAGTATTTTTAAAATTTATTTGGTAAGAAAATAATAAATCATTTAATAAAATTTAGAGTGTCTTAATTTTTTTTTTTAAAAATGTTAAGTTGATAACCCTATCGTACATCTTAAGTATTAACACGGTAAGACTAAGACATCATGCTTTTATAACTTTTTTCAAATATAATAAATTCACTCTATACTCCCTCTGTCCCACACAAGTGAAACTAATTTCATTTTCAGTCCGTCTCACTATAAGTGAGACAACCTAAAATGAAAATGTTTTACTACCTCTGTCCCTAAATGAGTGTCCATTTTCAAGAAATCTTTGTCCCTAAATGAGTGTCTTTTTTGAACATAACTTTCTCCCTAAAGGTTTGGAAAGGAGATTACAAGATTATATATGAATCGTTGTTACCAAATTGTTCAAAAAGTTGAGATTTTCAGTGTCCCTTAAAATGAAATTTGGACACTCATTTAGGGACAGAGGGAGTAATATATTTATATTCAATCAACCCCACCATTAACTCACTCATTCTCTCTCTTCATTTTCCACTACTCAATTTATTCAACCAACACTACTATTTACCTCACTCATTCTCTCTCATAATTTATGTCACACATATACTACTTTTTTCTTAATTATTGTGCCCCACAAGTTGGTCTCACTTGTGGTGAGACGGAGGGAGTATATGCTCATTAATGCTTGCCATCCCCTGTTATTGCATTTACTCTCTCAGTTCCAAAATGATTTTCGTATTTTTTTCGTATATACTATGAAGGTACTTTGAGCAGTAGTTTTAGGTTAACTGGTTTGTCTTAATGAATATCTAAAACTTGTGATTGATATACCTTCAATAATACTATCACAAACAACTTTTAAATTTTCATTAGAATAATTAAATTAACTCAAATTGATTGTTCAAAATATCATCATCATATTAATAGTAATTAGGAAAAAGTATTCGAGACAGAGGGAGTATACAGAAGTAGTTTTCTGCTTGATATTTAACTCATTTAGTCTCAAAATATATATATATTTTTTTACTTTTCTTTTTGATACAAAATGTATTTTGAGCAGTAGTTTCAAATTGATTTAATCACCCTAATGAAAATCTATTATTGATAGTATATCGTGATGTGTCGATAACAAGTTTTAAATTATTTTTAAGATAATTAAATTGACTTAGATTTATTTTTTAAATGCCTTTATAATAGTTAAAAAAAAAGTTGGAAATATATTTTATTTTTTATTTTATTTTTGGTTACAAGGAAGAAAAGAAACAGAAAGCTAGATTCTAGGTGTGGTGACCCTCATATGGTCAGCGACAAGAAGCTCCTTGAGCTCTTCACTAGGAGAAGACAAATGAACAAAAGTTGATCTTGATTAGCTCCCAGATTGGCGAGGTAATCGGCGCAAAAATTTCCTTCCCGAAGTGTGTGTTGGATGAAGCAGCCAGCAGCTCGCAGAAGGGCCTGGATGTCGTTCATGATTGCTGCAAGAGGGTGTTGTTCACCTGTAGGGTCCTGAACCAGCTTCAACGCCCGCAAGGGAGTCTGTCTCTATCATGACGTTTCCTTTACCCATGCTTTTAAGGATCTCCAGTCCAACAAGGATTGCTTGGAGCTCGGCTTCAAGGATAGTACAAGGGTTCAAGTGGCCGTAGTAGCCTCCCAGCCATTCTCCATTGCCTGTGCGAAAAACAACACCAAAGCCACATCTTCTGCCTTCCTCCTTGACACTGCCATCCGTATTGAGTTTTGTGATGCCTGCAGGAGGGGGAAGCCAAGAGATGAGTCTTGGAACTTTGGGAGTGGGATGGTTAATTAAGAGAAAAGAGAAATGGACTTCCCTTGCAAACTGCATGATGCTACAATGGGTACCATAATAATTGGTACTCAATTTTTGTATCACTTGTCGCGCCCCGACCCGGGGTCCTACTTGGCCCCACGCTCGAGGTACGCACGGAAGACGTCATTTTTCACATTTTATTTTTGAAATGTCCTTTCTTAACTATTTAAGGGGTAAAGTAGGAGTTGCACCCATTGAGGATAAAATGAGGGAGCATCGTCTAAGGTGGTTTGGTCATGTGAGACGGAGACCGAGTGATGCACCGGTTAGGAGGCCTGAAGAGTGGAGAAGTGATAAAATGGCGAGGGGTAGGGGAAGACCCAAGCAAACTTGGATTAAAGTGATTGAAAATGATATGAGTTTAGTCGGAGTGGATGAAGATGTGGCGTTGAAGAGGCCGGAGTGGAGGACGAAAATTCATGTGAATGATGGGGGTTGATTATATTTTTTATTATTATTATTTATTTATTTTATTTTCTCCATCTTTTTCCTCTCTTTCTCTCTCTATCTCGCTCTCGCTCTCTCTCTCTCTCTCTCTCTCTCTCTCTCTCTCTCTCTCTCTCTCTTCTCTTTTCCTTTTATCACGTTGACATATGAGGATTCATGTTAGCCGACCCCAAATTATTTTGAGACTAAGGCTTTGTTGTTGTTGTTGTTGTTGTTGTTGTTGTTGTTGTTTCTTAACTATTCAATATACCAAAAACCTGTTAAGTTTTAAAAACTTCCAAACATCACACTTACCAACTATACACAACTCTTTATACATAGCCTCAAAGGATCACACAATTTACTTACAATATTTACAATCACTAAAAGTGTAACAAAATAGTGATATAACACCAAAGTCTCGGGTATACTACCCCATAGGTTATACATTTACATAATGCAACCCTGAACAACACCTGCCCCAAAATAGCTTACCAAACTCGACGTCCTCCCCGTGCTCAACGTGACCTAGCCCCTGGCTCGCCCTTTCTAAGGAAAACAAATAAACAAGGAACGGGGTGATATAAATCTCAGTAAGTTAATAATATGCAACTACTTGACATGCTATACATAATAACTTCAACTGAGCATTCTCAATAAGCAATCACATAGCACATAACATGAGAGGCGAAGCCAATTCATAACACAGCACATCAGGTTGAAATAAACACATTACAAAGGATACTGAGCCAAAGTTCTTCCAAAAGGATATAATAATCTGAGCAGCATCAAAGAGCTGAAGCAGAGGTTCCGGAACCAAACAACAACAAGAACAAAGGGGGGAAAATGACACAAAGTCATAACCCAAAACGTGTAGCTAGAATACTCACACAAGGTAGCTAGCTCAACCTAACCAACACCATCATGGAAGGGGTAAAAAAGGGGTTACCAGTGAAGAACATTATAATGAACTTGGCTCGAGTGCCATTATAATATCCATCACTTCCCGACTCAACCAAGTAAGACCAGCTGGACTTTTAACTATTGCACAATCAACATATGATTCCAAAATAGGGAACCATACCAAGTACATCATAAAGATGATAAACTGCTCATAAAGATCCCAACAACCATGTGCATCGGAAACATTTCTCAAACAAAATATTTCAAAGTAGGAAATCCCACAAAAGCATCATAAAGATGTAACAACACCAAAATGAACCCAAACGGTTACACATTTCAAACTCAATCACAAACGGACCATTCATACTCTTTTTGTGTTCCATAATAACCATCTAGGTACCCTGGGATATCACCTAAGACCTAGACCAAGATTGAACCACAACTCAATTAAATTGGAACATTTCAGTTCCTCAGCCCCCTGTGCGGCCGCCCACACCAGACTGTCCGGCCGCCCAAAAACACACTGAGCATGACCAAAATCTCACAGATAGGTGTGCGGCCGCACGCCATATTTGGGCGGCCGCCCACACACCTCCACCAGCCAAAATTTAATTCTTTTATACTACTTCTATTCCATCATCTCAAAAGTACTATCCCAGCTCTCTATTTTACAGAATGGAGTCAATTTCTGAACTCAATCAACACCAAAATTTCCTCTTTAACACAACCAATATCAATACACATAATACTCACCACAAAGCAACAATTTCCATCACAAGTATCTGTTGGGTTTCGTAGTAACATGCGCAGCGGAATTAAGCATTTAAAATTTATGAAACCCAAAGCCTATAGATCCATTCATAAGATTATGACAAATACATCTACTATGAATACAAGAATACTAACTCTTGAAGCGTTTCTTGATTTCTTGATCTTTGAGTCTTGGGTTCTTCGCAGCTTTCGAATCACGAACGCAGGAACACGAAGATGATAATGGAATCACCCTCTATGGATATCCACACGCGAACGAATATTAAGAACTCTTTCTTAATCTTGACTGCTTGATCAAAGGAACTATATGATTTTATGTATTATTGATATTTGATTCTCAATCTCAATCAATAATTATGTTTCTCCAAACAAGTGAATCAAACATATACAATGGCTGGGACTGATATATTTATATGGGTATAAGTCCTTAACCCTTAAGGACTTAGGATACCCAAATCCCGTCACAATTTGTGCTGCAATTAATTCCTGGCCGACATCACTGGCACGGCCCTGCCCCAAAACTGGCACGGTCGTGCCAATGCCTTCGAGGCAAGCTTCCCAGCCGTCCATTATTGGCACGGTCGTGCTTTATATCTTTCACGGTCGTGCCGAGCTCAGCACGGTCGTGCTTGATATTTTGGCACGGTCATGCCAACCTTGTCGCCAGGCATTGCCCTTTGGTTGATTTATGGCACGGTCGTGTCTTCTAAAGAGCACGGCCGTGCCAGACCAAAATACAGCCAAAATTTCCTTTTTCCAATTCGTTCTCTTGTGTGTGACCCCATAGGATTATATCAAGTTGGCAATGAGCCCAAACAAACTTTGTCTCATAAATCATGAGCGGATCCTAGCAGGCCATCATGATTACCCAAATGATATAACTTGTTAAAGTTCGTTAATCCATTATAGAACATATTACAATCTTCTTGTTCTCGATGTCTATTGAACGTAAGCCATGGTCAATGGTTAACTTACATTGTTCAATGCTTTCTCGATCCCGAATGTATTGATACATCAAATCATATTTGAGCATGGCCATGCATTTCATCAATACCATTCATCGAGTGGCCAAAGCTTGACATCTCTCTTGATGAGGAACAAATCCTTTCTTGGCTTATTACTCTTCCCTACATGATTCCAATTATGCCAATCATATTCTTTATAACTACCCGATTAGGGGTAACGTTTGAATATGTCAAACATAATGTTCATCAAGTGGAAGACTGTAATAACCTCAAGTCTAAAGATTTCAGTAATATAACTATATGAAACTTAATTATGATATTGTGACCATGACATAAACCTCATACGGGTCAGTCCAGTATTTGGTCTCCAACAAATACCCATAAGTTTAATTGTATCCCATACACCATAATCATCATATGATTATCTATTAAACTTATACTAACAATTAATACATAATTATCAGGGACGAGGATTATTATAATAAACATGCAAGGATATAATAATCAAACATTCAATATCTTATTAAAACATAATCAACAGATAACATTAATCGTTCTCATAACGTGCCTAGAGCATACAACACCAACAGTATCACATATAAAATGTATGAACATTTTTATAATAAAAAGGGCAATAGTAACTTACCTACTACGGGGAAAGTATCGATGAAAATATTTTTTATTCGGATAGAAACAACCTATTCAATGCCCTGAACATTTTGGTGAAGTAGGATTTTAGAACGGAGGAATAACTGAAAAGAAGAAAAATCAAATTTTGATGGAAACTTTACCTTCTTCTTTTACTGAGAGAGAAAATTGGGAAAGTGGAGATGAGTTTGTGTGTGTATAACGCAGAGAGAGAGAGTGAGGGGATAAGAAGGAAGTTTAAATCATGTTATGCTTTTAATTATTTCCACTTAGGCCCTCCAAGCTTGACTATGCCCAACTAAACCCCTAAACTATAATTTTCACAAAACCCCCTAAGGTTTCCACTTTAATCCCTCACCTCCTTAATGATACTAATCTAATAGATTAAAACTAACACAAATAATCAAGTACATAATGCTAAGCAAGAAATGATATGCAACACAAAATACACACACATGCTCAATTCATTTTTAAAATAGTGTCGGGTTTTGGGGTCGTTACATCACTTCTTTGTTCCTGTCCTTCCATATAAACCACAAGGTTGTGCTAAAGAGAATGTACCAGGGAGTACCATTATACTCATATTTATCCAACAGATTGATTTTAAGCCACTCAGCCAAAGGAATAAATGAATTAACATGCCAAGTATTATCATTCCGTATAACGTTCCAAACAGTATGAGCTTTAGAGCAACCTCTGAGGATATGGTCTGTGGATTCCACAGCTATATTACATCTTTCTCATATGTTAGAATCACATATATGGCGATGATGCCTTAGTTCATTCGAAGGCAGCCTGTTGTGGATTATGATCCAAAGGAAAGTAATGATTTTGTGAGGCATTTTGACTTTCCAAAGCCAAGTAAAGTCAGCATGAACAACATGGGTAATATGTTGGTTTAGAACAGAGTAGACACTCATAACAATAAATTTACCATTGGAGTTTAAAGACCATGAAGGAGTGTCTTTGGTGTTAGCATATTGCGACACATAAGTGCGTCGAATAGCCTGATTAACCTCAGTCGGGATATGTTGTTCGATATCATTAAGGTCACATTGCTTATTGGAAAGAATCTCGTTGACATTTGAGGGGAGTTGTTCAGTGGTGATAGGCTTAGTTAGACAGTGATTAGTACACCACCAATCCTCCCAAATATTTATGGAAGATCCATCTCCCACCTTCCATTTGATATTTTCAGCAATGGTGGTTTTAGTTTTCATAATACCTTTCCAGATGAAGGAGGAAGTGGATTTGTTGACCCATTGTCTAGGCTTAGTATCCAAGCAATACTTGTTGATGATAACTTTAGTCCAAAGTTGATTGGACCTAGCAATAATATCCCAGCCCATCTTGGATAACAAAGTCAGATTTTGAATTTTGGATTGTCTAATGCCCAGGCCACCATTCCTTTTAGGGAGACAGACAGTTTTCCACTTGATCAAGTGAATTTTCTTTTTTTTTTCCAGGGTGTCGCCCCACAAAAAATCCATGTTGATTTTTTCAATGGTGTCACATATGCTGAGGGGGAGTGCACAAACTTGCATACCATGAGAAGGAATGGCAGTAGTGACAGAATTAATGAGAGTCAGCCTACCTGCCATAGAGAGGGTTTTAGCTTTCCAACCACTAAGCTTGGCTTGGATTTTGTCAATGATATGCTTATAGTGGAGCTTAGAGAAACGACCATGGATAAGGGAGATACCAAGGTAGGTTCCAAGGTCTTTGGATATAGGGATGCCCATGTGTCTACTGATAGACTGAGCCAGACTAGGGGGACTTTTTTGGAGAAGAAGATTTTGATTTAACAAAGTTAATTCTCTGTCCAGAGCAGTCACAAAACTTGTTAAGAATATTGAGGATGTTGTTACAGTCAGAAATGCTAACTTTAGAGAAAAGCATAAGATCATCAGCATAGAAAAGGTGGGTGATGGTGGGCCCTTTCTTGGAGGCTTTAAGACCTCTCCAGGTTTGTTATTCGTGCTATCAATAATAAGTTGAGAGAGATGTTCCATGTAGACGTGACCAAAAAAAAACCGGCAACCGGCTAACCGCCGGTTGATAACCGGTCAAAACCGGGAAACCGGTTAACCGGCAACCGGCTCACCCGTCAACCGTAATTCCCCGGTCCGGTTTCGGTTAGGCCTTTCTCAAAACCGGTAAACCGCCGGTTATAACCGGATAACCGCCAACCGGATAACCGGCGGTTAAACCGTTTATAAAACCGGAGGTTAACCGCCTAACGGCTACTTTTCAAAAATTTGCACCGGGCCCCCCCATTTCCCCATGTCTGACTGACCACCACTGTCCAAAAACGGCTAGTTTTCCAACTAGCCGTTAGTTCAGTTAACTTTCGGCCTTAAATGAAAATAAAAAAAAAAAAAAACCAAAAATTGCTTACATATAAATACCCCCTCCCTCCTACCATTTTAGTTCCACATCTTCTCTATACTCTTTCTCTCTCTACTAATTCCTAAGTCTCTCACACTCTCTCATATTTCCAGTTAGATTGCATAATTCCAGTCAGTTTTTTAACGCTTTCCAGTTAGTTTTTTAACGAAATCACTTTTTTAATTTATTTAGAAAATTCCAGTCACTTTGTTAACCATTTCCAGTCAGTTTCAAATCGTTTTCCAGTTAGTTTTCAGAATTCCAGTCAGTTTTTGAGAGTTTCAGTCAGTTTTTTAACAAAATCTGTGTTTTTCATCATTTTCAGTCAGTTTTTTAGCGAGTTTCAGTCAGTTTCTAAACAGTTTCAGTTAGTTTGTTAACAAAATGGCCTCATCTCGAAGGAGCGGCAAGGAACATGTTGATTCTTCCTCACTTAACCCGGAAATTGAGTCACATTTTGAGGAAAGTGAGCAAAATGTTGAAGAAAATGTTCCTCAAAGTGGTAGGGCCGGGGCCGGCCGAGCTCGGGGCGTGGGAAGAGGTGGTCGGGGGCAACGTCAAGCACGAGAATCCAAATCCGACACTTTCACGATCCATTTCCGAAAAGTACAAATTGACCCCAACGACTTCGTACATTTTCGAGCGTGTTGCAACTATTGCACCAAATCTTACCCGTTCGCAAAAGGTAATGGGCATGGAACATTGAACCATCACTTGAAATCAACACATCCTGAAAAACTTGGGATTGATAGTGATCAAGCTCAATTACAATTTGCTCAACCTAACACCCAAGGTACGTCTTCGGTCTTATTTAAGTTTAATAATGTCGTTTATAGGAAAGAATTGTGCAAATTTGTGTGTGTTAAAGGGCTTGCTTTTAACTTTGCGGATGATGAATTTTATGAACGGTTTATTAGACTTTCTTTAAATCCGGCCGCCTCCAAAGTACCACGTACGACTCTCGTACGCGATATTAAAAAAGTGGTTTTGGAATATAAACATTTTTTAATTGATGTTTTATCAAAATTAGATCAAAGAGTTTCAATTTGTGCCGATGGTTGGAGTGATCATTGGCAAAGAAATAGTTATTTGGGTGTTACATGCCATTGGATCGATAATTCGTGGACTTTACAAAAAAGATTACTTGCATATGATAGTTTTGAACCACCTCATTCCGCGGAAAATATTTGTAGAAAGTTGCACGCCATTTTGGCAAAATATGGTCTTTTGCAAAAAATATTTTCTATTTCATTCGACAATGCTAGTGCTAATACCGCTAGTATACCGGAATTGATGCTCATTTGTCAACCGTCACTTGGGGGTAAGTATTTTCATATTAGATGTTTATGTCATATCATAAATTTATGTGTTAAAGATGGTTTGGATGCTTTAGATCAATATGTTAAACCCATTAGAGAGGCTCTTTATTTTATTGCAAAAAAAAATAAAATTACAAGAAAATGGATAAAATATTTACTAAATAAGGGTCTTCCCGAAAAATTTTTTCTATGGATGTTCCGACTAGGTGGAATTCTACCTACAAAATGTTAATTAATGGTTTTGAGTATAAAGAGCATATCATGGATTTTTTTATTAGTATGGGCTATGAAATTCCTTTATTTGCGTATCAATGGAACGCTTGCACTAATTTATGTCAATTATTAAAGATTTTCAATACCGCTACTTTGGCTTTGTCGGGAGTTTATTATCCAACTTCCGTTTTGGTACTTGATCAATGTATTGCAATAGTTCTAAGTTTTAAAAATTTGCAAAATTGCACCATTTTAAACGAAAGCATTGCTTCCATGAGGCAAAAGTGGGTCAAATATTTTGATAACATTCCGTCTCTATTTTTGCTTGCAAAGATGTTGGATCCCCGTATTAAATTGAAAGATCTAGTCCGCATAATAACGTTTTATTATGCAAATTTATACCCCAATGGGGACGGATTACACGAAAACCCGGCGATTATTGTTGAAAATACAAAAAAAGATTTGGTGACTCTTTATAATGAGTATAGTGCAATTCATGGAAATGTTTCTCAATATGGCTCAAGTCCTAATGAAGAAGATATTGGTATTGATACACAATATGATGTGAATAACGATCCATATAGTTTTGTTAATGATATTTATTTTTCAAAACGTCCTAGAACGTCTCCTTCTTCTTCTTCTACCTCTAGCATTCCGTACGAGTTGGAAGCATATTTCTCTACTAGACATGAAGTTGTACAAAACACTTCAAATCCAATTTCTTTTGATATTTTGAGGTGGTGGTCACAAAGGCAAGAAACTTATCCCATACTCTCTTTAATTGCAAAAGAAGTCTTAGCTTCTCCCGCTTCAACCGTGGCCGTCGAATCGGCATTTAGTGTGGGAGGAAATGTTTTGGATGCAAGACGTTCCCAACTAACTTGTGAAAATTTGGAAAATCAACTCTTGCTTGGTGATTGGGTTAGAGCGGAAAAGAGGGAGCAAGATATGCCTTATGAAGAGGATTTAGTAAATGTAGATCCACAATATCAATACGACTTGGAAGATTCTACGGGAAGTTCGGAAGGGGACGGAATGTAGATAGTTTTTATTTTAATTTTTAGAATAGGTTTATTTTTATTTCATTGTAATAGTTTAGTTGAGGTAATAAGGCTCCATTTTTTCCTCCCTTAATTATAAAAGGGCAAGGATTGGTTGTCCCCCTCTTTGTAATTTTAATTTTAATTAATAAAATTTAAGGGTACCGTCCCTTTTTTTACTTAAAAAATTTGTGTTATACATTATAATTATACACTTATACATTTTAAGTTTTTAACTTAAAAACAAAAAAAACAAAAGAAAACTGTTTAATATATGTATGACTCATACATATACTCCCGTTTTTTTTTTTTATAAAAACTGTTTTAAAAAAAAAAAAAAAAGTTAAAAAATCTGTTAATAAAACTGTTAAAAAAATCTGTTAAGAAAACTGTTTAAAAAAACAGTTAATTTTTTTTTTTACTTGAAAAAAAAAACCCTTTAAAAAAATGAAGTGTTTTTTTATTTTATCCTTTTTTTTAACAAAAAACTGTTAATAAAACTGTTTTGAAAAAAAAAAAAAAAAAAAAAAAGGTAACCGGTTTAACCGCATTAACCGGTTAACCGGTAAACCGTAACCAGACATCACGGTTATACGGTTAGGTTACGGTTAGCATTTAACGAAAAACATAACCGGCGGTTATAACCGTCAACCGCCGGTTATAACCGGATGGACACGTCTAGTTCCATGCACAAAACAAAGAGATAGGGTGAGAGTGGATCTCCTTGTCTAAGCCCTCGGGTAGGGATAAAACTAGGAGTTGGGAGCCATTCCATAAAACAGAAGTTTGAGTTCCACTGACAAGGTTTAAAATGAGGTTTACCAAGGAAGATGGAAAATTGAAAGCAACAAGAGTTTCCCTAAGAAAATCCCAACTCATTCTATCGTAAGCTTTCTCGAGGTCAATTTTGAGGATCATTCCCCCATCTTTACTTTTATTGTTATTTAATTGATGGATAACCTCTTGGGTAATGATGACATTGTCAGAGGTCTTTCTGCCTGGGAGGAAACTAGATTGAAAAGGACCAACCAAGTTATCAAGCATTGGGCGAATCCTATTGACAAAAATTTTGGTGAGGGCTTTATAACTGACGTTGCACAGACTGATGGGTCCGAAATCAGTGACTTTAACAGGGTTATGACATTTAGGGATAAGAGAAATAATAACTTTTTTGATTTCAGAAGGAAAAATTTGATCAAGAAAGCATTTCTGAATGAGAGGGCAAAAGTGGGGATTCAAAATATCCCAGAATTTTTGGTAAAATCCAGCTTGGAGGCCATTAGGACCAAGGGCCTTGGAAGGACTCATTTGGTTGATGGCATTAAGAATTTCAGACTCAGAGATAGGTTTATCAAGCACAGCTCTCTGGGACTCATTAAGCTGTATGGTGCTAGTCCACCTTCGGTCAATGTTAAGATCAATGTTATCTTCAGTCAAGAGATTTTTAAAGTGGTTGTGGACATGGTTTTTAAGAGTATCAATTTCCCAACACCAGTCAGCACAAATTTTGAGACAGAGGGTAGTGTTTTTCCTTCTTCGAACCAACATGCTAACGTGAAAGAATTTAGTGTTCCTGTCTCCGTGGGTAAACCATTTAGACCTAGATTTTTGAAACCAAAGTTGTTCCTCTTGATGTAAGATATTGATATACTCGTTTCTGAGTTGATTTTCAAGTTTAATCAAATTCAAGGAGTGGTAATCAGAAAGAGATCTCTGGATGCCATCAAGGCGAGCCAGAATTCTCTTTTTCCTTTAAAAAATACTAGCGGGTAACCTGTGCTCTGCACGGAAACCAATACTATGTCTTTTAACTATAGTTAACTAATATAGTAATCATCATTTTAACTAATACTATTAATAATAAAAATTAATCTATATGATTACTATTATTATAATAACTATTATAATTAATTAATACCATTGATAGTAATAGTTAATATATACATTAATAGCAATGATTAGTCTATATAATAATAATTATTATAATAAAATAATATTATCAATAGTAATAGTTAATTGATATAGTAACTATTATGATTAATTAATATTAAAAATTAATAATCTAACTTATATAATAACTATTATAATCAACTAATACTAATAATAGTAATAGTTAATGTATGTAGCCTATTATAGTTAACCAATACTTTTAATAGTAAAAAATAACTTATAAAGTAACTACTATGGTTAACTAATACTATTAATAGTAATAATTAGCTATATAGTAACTATTATAGTTAACTAATACTATTAATAGTAATAGTTAACTAATATAGTAGTAACTAATACTATTAATAGTAATATTTAACTAATATAGTTAACTATAATAGTAACTATTATAGTTAACTAATACTATTAATAGTAATATTTAACTTGTATTGTAACTAATATTGTTAACTAATACTATTAATAGTAATAGTTAACTAATATAGTTAACTATAATAGTAACTATTACTAATAAGAGTAATAGTTAACTATAATGGTTAACTATTATAGTTAACTATTACTAATAATAGTAATAGTTACTATAATAGTTAACTATTATAGTTACCCTTTTTAGTAACTATTATTATTAGCTAATAGTATTAGCTAATGAAAAGAAAATGAAAAGAAAATGAAAAGTCACTTATTTATTAGTATGTTGTTGATGTGGCTTCTCCAAATGCAAGCTTTCTCCATTGTTTGTCCACATGTCAATACCATAGCTCTTTTGACCAACTTTAATATATATATATATATATATATATATATAGATTTCTAAAGATATTTCTATTCCATCTAGTGGATGCTTCTTTGAACCTACAGGAGGCATCAATGAAGCATCCAGATGAATTCCAAGTGTGGTGAACGAGACTTCTAAAGTCTTTGAGGAAGTACCAAGCAGATTCGACCCGAAAGGGTTTATTACAAAGGTTAGAATTTATACCTGCTATGGCAACAAGGATCGGAGCATGGTCAGAAGTAGTGCGAGGGAGGTTCCTAACAACTGCTTCAGCATATTTAATTCTCCAGTCCGCACTAGCCAAGGCTCTGTCGAGGCGCTTCAGCATGGAAATATTATTTCGAGGAGAATGGTATAGCATGTATGTTGTATACTTTGGTAAATGAATTGCAAGATAGTCTTGATCTATTTTATTTATTTATTTTTTTTTTTTAACAAATTTACCTACTTATATCATTAGAAAACTTGGTTCTGGCCAATAAAGTGATGGTAAAAATTCCTAGCATATTTAGCATTAAGATGTGCAAAATGAACTACTTTTCTATCTACTTTTATTATACTAATACTATTAAATTTAGAGCAAAGATAGTTGATGTCTGATAGAATTGCTTTAATGGTGCAATCTCGGTTTGTTTTTTCTTTGATGTAGTCCCGAGCTTGAGAGAAGTCTGTCAGAATGATGATGTTCTTGTAGTTGTTGCAGATTACTCATTCTAGTCTTGATCTATTGATGAGTTGGGATTTGGGAGAAGTTAAATGTAGAGTAGCTGATTAGAATTTCATATTTAACATGCGAGAACAAATTGCAACCCAGTCGTTAAATTCTGAAATTTGATATAGTTATTTTGCATTTTATATTGTTTATAAAATTGAAGACCATTGTATTTTAATTAATTATATGTTTTAAAATTATTTTTTGATTAGGTATTGTAAATTGTTTTGAAAAAGAGTTCAATTACAATGATTTGATGGATATGCAAAGTTCATTTTATTTTTTGCTAATGTTTTTTTAACAAGATTTTATTTTATTATTTTATGTTAATGTTAATGTATAATTACTGAAATGATACAATAAAGTTTATGAGTATAGAGTTGGAATTTAGATTAATTTTAGAGATATGTGGCTTGTTATCATCAAACAAAATAATTAATTTCAGCACTTAATTTTAAGATTGATGCAATTAAATTTTCAGCCATTTTCATTCAACAATTTAATGATTTCAGCTATCAATTTTCAGCTTACCAAATACTCTCTCCATTCCAGCTCACTTGAGACTTTTTGACCAAAACTGGTCAACTTAAGGTCGGTTTGACCAACACTTTATAGAAATATTTATGTTCCAAAAACTTTTTAAAAATTGTTATTGAGAGGATTTTTAATGGTGGTCATTTTACATTTTTTTAATTTTTGTTCGGATCATAAATATTTCTATAAAGTGTTGGTCAAACAGACCTTAAGTTGACCAGTTTTGGTCAAAAAGTCTCAAGTGAGCTGGGACGGAGGGAGTAGATCCTTACATTTAGTTTAAAGGGGGGGGGGTTTTTAATGTAGTGTTATTTTCTCTTAATAGAAAGAGGGGCAAAATGTCAATTTCAAAGATGAAAAGCAATATTCTTAAAATTGACTAGTGCTAAATTAAACATATTTCTAAAAACAAAAGGGGTGGAGGCAATGTCCACCTTATCAATTGCCTTGGCTCCTCCTGTGCATTAAGTAACATATGTATATATGTATACAGAAATACACATGCATAACCATTTTGTCTGTCTCAAAATAAATATTCAAATTTACTCTTCACTAAAACACAAACTAACACTAATATCTTTCACTTATAACTTAAAAATTCGATAAGAAAAATGGCTTTCCTACATCTTATGTGTTACTAGTGATTCAGGTGCTTAACAAAAATCATAATTCATCATGACATCAAGTCTAACAGTTTAGGGTCAGCGTATCGCACATAAACACTGCTGCAGCGCAGAACTCGTTATGCTCTTGCATCCGACAGACCATATTTAGCAAGCAATTCGCTATTAGTGAGCCAACGATTATGATTAGTTTGGAGCCATGCATAATTCACATTAAATCAAATTTACCTTAATAGTCAATTCACCCAAAATAGTGACATAGTATTCAACTCTCATCTGCATAGAATCCTGCGCTGTAGCAAGATCAATTCAAATTCGAACAACTAAACAGAAAATACCTGATAAAAAAAAAAAAAAAAAACCAATACTGACTCCAGCGAAAAGTTAATTTTTTTTCATTGTTAGTTTTCTTCATGCACATCAAAAACTTGTGTGAGACGGGTCTCATAGATAGAGAGTAAATGGTTTGCCCTCCTTATAGACGGAGCGGGCAAGCCCATTTTTTCTCTCATTAAGATCCGTCTCATATGTGATACCGTCTCACACGATATTTAAACTACACGTATAACAATAAGAGCCACAACAAACAACAATCTTTTTTTAACTATTTCAAGATTTCTCCCCACGAGAAAAAATTACATGCAAGAAACATTGGAGACTTACAAGCTACCACCACCCTCTGGAGGTTTTGATTCGCTACGGCCATGCCATTGTTTACGTGATGGTTTGAACCAACAGGATTTCGCCACGTAATAATCCCTATGCCTTACGTGAAAAACGTCACATCTGAATCCAACGAGCTAGTTGCGTTGGATTAACAATACCAGGTATGTGGGTCCCTTCACTCTTCACTATAGCCGCCACCTCAGCATAGCTATTCTTCTGCGCCGGCTTCCCCTTCCCGCTCGGCTCGGCTTGGCTCTTCAAGCTAGTACTATTATTGTTCAACCCGTACTTGTTCCTCTTCCAGAACTGAACGGGAACAGCCTCGGCTCGAGCCGGATCAAACTTCTGACCGAGAAGCGTACCTTTCGTTAAGAACTCGTGAGCCATGTACCCGGCTAGAAGCTGGTTCGACATGATCGGTGGCTCGGCTGACGGCTTCGGAGAAGACAACGGAGACGACGTCGTATTAACCGGTGGGGTTGATTTTGCCGGGTAAAGAGGCTCCCACTCTTTGCGCTTTAATCGACGTTGTTGCTGTTGCTGGTGGTTTTGATGATTCATCGTGACCGTCCGTTTCTTGATCTAACAGATGCCACGTCACCGCTTCTTTTGAAAATACTTTTTCTTTAAAAAAAGAAAATTCGCTCAGGGGCACAACTGTCAATTCACTGACCACGTGTAAAGACGAAACGGCCACGTTAGAGGATAAGAAATGTGAGGGCTAAAATGGTAAATTCACGCCTCTGGACAAAGGGTAAAGTTGTCAATCAGGAAAATTGAAAAACCAAGAAAAAAATTGTAAAAAAAAAAAGAGATGTTAGAGGGCGAGAAAGTGAAGTTGTTTTGGATGAAGGAAAAAAAAGATCTATTCAGCGTCCGACCGGGATCTGGAAATATTGCCGGATCTAGATATTCGACGGGAAAAGTCGCCGGCGGGAAAACGGCGGGAGGGAGAGAACGCCGGAGAGAGGTAGGGAGGGAGAGAGAGAGAGGAGAGAGAAATGGGGTTTTATAGATGAGAGAGGAAGAAATGGTGAGAGGCGGATGGTATATATGGTTGACCTTTGATGTAAAGGCCTGTTTTTGGTTGAAATTACATGTACTGCCATCGGATAATAATTTCCATGTTTTGCTAAATTCAAGTTTTTGTAGAACGAAAATTACGATAATACCATGATGATGGGCTTTGATTTGAACTGCCAAAAGAATTTTTAGGTCATTTAAGAAAATGTGGTCCAACAACAGTCTTACTCCATCCGTCTTTTATCATACTTATTGCTACTTATTTTCATTTTGAGCGTCTTGCTACTTACTCAAAATATTCATTTTCTCTCTCCTATCCACTCACAACAACCATCCACTAACTTATTTTCTCTATCCTACCCACTTACAATACTTATATTTCCAACATACTACCTCCGTCCCGCCGGAAACTTCAAAAAAAATATGGCACAAGAATTAAGGGAAAAAGTGAGAAAGGTGATGTGTTGTGAGTGTTGATAGTTGAGTGGGAGAGAGAAAGTGGGGTAGAGAATAGTTAGTGGGTTAGTGGATGTGAGTATGAGAAGTGAGACCCACTAATTAAAATGTATTAAAAACTTTCCATTTATGGATTTTGCAATTTCTATGAGACGCCCAAAATGGTAAGTTTTGCAATTTCCGATGGGACGGAGGGAGTATTTTTTTAAACCTAATGCACTACCAAATAAGTACGGGACGGAGGGAGTAGCTATTTGTGAGTGGCAGGTTGGGTAATAATATGGAGTATGATGGGCAGTAGTTTGTGATGAAGCTTTGGAACGATTTGGTTTGGAGGTATTCCACCGGTTAAGTGTGCAGTTATAGATGTTTCCCAAGATTAGATATTTTTTTTTTTTTTTTTTTTTTTGAAAGAAGATTAGAAATGTTTGTTGAAAAATAAAGAACTTAGAAATTTTTGTCCATGCTTTAATGTGAGCTTCTTTTAAATCAATTTTAGGTAGTATTCCCTCCGTCCCAAAATGGTCTTCCTATTTGCCATTTTTCATTGTCCCAAAAAGTTCTTCACATTTCTACAATTTAGGCTCGAAAGTGCACAAACAAAACATGACTAATGAAGCAAGTGTTCATATCCTTAAAAAGTTTGAATAGTCAAATGTGAATATCATTTTGGGACGGAGGGAGTACTTAAATAGTCTTCCTTCTTGAAGATATGTAAATGTTGATTTTGCTGGGTTTCAGTAAATTTACAAATTGAATTGCTAGAATTATTTTTTTTTAAGAAAAAAAACTAGCTGTTCAATTTGTATGTGTTATTGAGACTGAGAAAATTCAAACAAATTTTAAATTAAATGAATCAAATCACTGATGCAGTTTGGTTAGAAAGTCGTTCCGTATCAGAATTTGATCAAATAATTTGGTTTAACGGGTTCTAGACTGTAATTCATTTCAATAATTTAGACTAATAATGTTTATTTCAATTTCAAATTAAATCAAACACATAATCTATATATAAATAAATGTTGAAGTCCATAAAGCATTTTCCCTCCAAAACTTGCACTTAAACAGCATGTTGACTGGGTACATTAGCCCAATTTCAATTGCCAAAAATACCCATAGCATCAATAATGGTAACAAAAAATAGTTAATGAGTTCAATAATTATAATTTAGGAAATTGTGAACAACCTCATTAGATTAGCATTCTCCCTTTCATGCTACTCCCTCTAGTCCAAAATAACTGTCACTTTTGGTCAATCAGATTTAACTTTAATCAATAATTTAAATAAAAAATAATGATGCTGATAAAAATCTAAAGTTTGTCATTGTATTATAATTAATAATACTTTTTAATAACAATTTTTAGATTTTTATTAGGATCATTATTTTTTGTTTAAATTTATTGGTCAAACTTACATCTGTTTGACAAAAAATGACAGTTATTTTGGACCAGATGGAGTATTTCATCTACTTTCAGCTTTTAAAAAAAATAAAATAAATATGTTTCAATGTGGAGTGTTTCAAATCATTTAGCATAATTTGGTTGCAATTTTATTTTAGTACTCCCTTCATTGCATTATGATCTTCTCATTTTTTTTCATTATTATGAATGAACTTTGATCAATTATTTTAGGCTGATTTGATTATTTTAATCAAAAATATTTTATTGATAGTATTGTTGATGGTGTATCAATTACAAGTTTTAGGTTTTCATTGATATACTTATATCAAATTATAATTATTGCTCAAAGTTCATTAGTAGAAACAAAATAAAAAAATGAGATGGAGGGAGTATTAAATTAAAGCCTTTCACTCACGTTAATAGAGAATTATGATAATAGAGGCTTTAAAACATGTTAATGGTCCATTAAAAAAAGTTAATGATTGTGATAGTAATTGGCTATGGATGAACTGAATATTACATGAGTTTTCTTGCCCAAAATCATTGTGATTTAAACTAAGGTATCCTATTTATTTTATTAAAGTTTCTCCCTTACATTATTATTTTGAATCATAAAAAATCGAGTTGCCCTGAATATTAAATTAATATGATGATAATTTTTTGCTGAAATAAGTGCCTTCAAAATTACATTTTCTAATATATTTTTTTATGATAAGACTTTCTTTATTTTTTTTAGTTAATTTATCATTTTCTTTGTCCGTGCATTTAACGCATGTTAGAGTTTGAATAGAAAATGTGGGGTATTATTGGAACTTGTGAGGGATTATGAAAAATCAAAGGTGTTTATTGGAAATAGAGCTTTCAAGGTTTTGGAGATTTTAGGCGTGTGCGCTAAAATGAGCATAACTTTTGATTCCGGACAAAAGTCATGGGCATAGCCCCATGACACACGTCTTTATAAATCAAAAAGCTCGATTCTTGGAGACCAAATAGGCTGCTGAAACTATTATAAATTAATATTAAGATTTTTAATATTATTTGTAAATTCTTTTTGGATATTGCAAAACAGTTTTCAACTGCCACGGCAGTTTTCATTTGGCAGTTATGTTGGTTTGTACAGTTGTGTCTGTACAACAAATCCAAAACCTATAAATAAACACATTTGCAGATTGTGGAATACACAAAAAAATTTGATCATCTTCTTCCTTCTTTCTCTTCTGATACACATAAAGTAGATTCGCCAGGGACAAGTTCTTGTGCAAGAACTTGTCCAGAATAGTTGTATTCTCTAGGCAAACGTCCAAGACTGCAGCACAAGCGGGGACGAAATTTTGTCTTAAGACACTGCTCAGATTTACAGGCCTCTATTCAATCAATACAGGAACAATCTCCCTATTAGGTTCTATTTTGATTAATTGTAGAATAATTATCTTTTATTTTATTTCTTTTTTAAAGAAATAATAGATTGGTCCTAACAACGCACGGGGTGTTCTACTAGTTTAATTAAAAACTTACATAAAATCGAGCATAGCATATATTTTAGAAATACAATTCTCTTACCTTCAAAATTGTGAGAAATCCACTACATTGACTCTCGCTGTACATATCTAGCTATACTCATATATATGCTTGATATTTCTAAGTAGTTTAAGATACATCGAATTCAGGTTATTATTAGTTCGATCACGCATCGCATGCGATCCAGGGGTTGCCAATATCTATGTATGTTATACCTATCGACCATATCATGTGTCGCATATTTCGGTAGCTTAGCAAACTCGATAAATTGTCTTAAAATCACTTAAGCTTCAACAACGATACTTCTATCTCACTATGAGGTGGTCAAACACCTCATAACAGTTTTCACTCCCCACAAGGGAGTGAAAATTGTGGGTTTGCTGAAGCCATCGCTCAACCAACACTATAGCAAACCCCACAAACTCCAATCATACTTTATTTCCCAATTGTAAACCCCGTAAAATCCCGCTACTGCTAATTTCCGCTGGATATTCGAATCAAACAGTTTCGGCAGAGTCGAACTGTTGGTCCCAGAGGGCAACAAGGGTATAGAACCGCTAGAGGGGGGGTAAATAACGGTTTCAACTTTTTGAAAATACCTTTATAAAATTCAACCAAGTACTTATCAGTTTGACCAACTGCGGTTCAAGGCACTAGAACCGAACTGATAAAACGCACAGCGGAGGTTTGTGGTTTGGCCAAAGTGGATAGATAAAGAGTTGGGCGGTTTGACTGGGTTGAAAAACACAATGATGCACAAGACAGTTAGAGGTTAAAGATAAAGGAAAACACAATTCATTTTTCAAGTCATTTCATCGATGAACTAAGTGAGAGACCACAAACAAGAAAAATAAAGAACAAAACAGAAAATAAAGATCAACTACACAAATTTGAAGAGATTCGTTCTTGAATGAACTACGTCCTCTACCTAGATGGTTAGTCTAGGATTTTTTTAATAGCTGCTAGACTTGTATTAATTTAGAGGAGCTTTTACAAGATTACAATGAAGAATCCTGGGTTTGCTAAGGAGATCTTTGAAGGTTTGAATATCTGAGTAAAATCTTCAAAGCAAACTTTGAACACTTGGGAATTTTCTATATTGAAGTTCAGCAACCTTCATTGGTGAAAAATGAAGGCTATTTATAGGGGAGTAGTCTTGTGACAGTTGGACAATGATCTGGTCCAAATCTTGATGGTACAGCTGCTGTCAAAATCCCATTGGTTGAGCTGTCATTTTCGTCATTGGTTTTGTCTTGTAGTCCTAGGTAGTTGTTGCACCACTACCTGATATTGTCCTTTGTTGCAGAGAAAGGACTAACGGTGAACATTTGAATTTACTGGAAAAAACTGACATTCCTTGCAGAAACTCCAAGTTAACTTGAAGTTATTTGTCAAGTCATAAATCATTCCTTTATGGTTGTAAAGGGAATGTTTGTCTCAAGGAATGAATGACAGCACTTGAGTTCTTCATTCAATGATCTGCGGTTCCACCAAGGTAGCATGAGCGGTTCCATGAAGGAGTTGAAGTGCGGTTTCATCAAAATTGAAGAACGCGGTTTTGATGAAGACATGCGGCTTCATGCTAGCGGTTCGAGTATAGCAACGAGTGCGGTTTGAAGAACCAAACCGCTGAGGTCAAACCGAATCAAAACTCAGCCTATGACAAATAAAAATCTAGAAATAGACTTATCTAGAAATTGAAGTATAACTTCATTACATGATTCCTAAAGTCCATAAAAAGACACGCGGCATGGATCAATCAAATCAAGTAGGGTGTACTAACAAAGAATCCTAACACGAACCACGATGAAAGGATAACATTTCAACATGTCTTCCAGCCCAAATGAATTCAATTTGGCACTTAGGGTTTAAACTTATGGTTTGAATAGAATCATGCTAAATTTTTGCAATGCTCATATTCAATTTCATGTTCCAAGTTTGATATCAAAAACATGTTTGTTTGAGGTTTTGAAATCTTGACGAGAGTTTGATAAGTTCCAATTTGGTCAATCCAAATGTCCCTTTAGGCCGGTCATGTGAAATTTGGGGCCTTAGACGAATTATTTAGTTGGGACCCTTAAACGTTTTCGAAGACAATAAATTACAATAAATGCGGTGTTATTTTCAGATCGCTACTATTATTTGCGCCTTTTTGTCTTTCTCCTTTCTATCGAAGGCGTTTATTTTCGATTTTTCTTAGGCCTCAGCATTTTAACAGTTCGGACCCTAATTTGAATTTCAGACTAACAATGAGATTCAAAGAATATTATTCTCTCTGTCTCAATTTAATGGTTTTACTTTGACTTTGCAGGAGGATTAAGAAAAAGTAAATGTTGTGAGTATGAAAAGTAAAGTAGAAGAGATAAAGTTGGTAGGGAGTTTTTATTGTGAAAATGACAAGTGGGTTCCATTGTCCATTTTAGGTAATAAAGTGAAAGTAAAAATCTCAAATTAGGACAAACTAAAAAAAGTAAATAACAACTTTAAAGTGGGCAAAGGGAGTATTAATAATAATATTGAGTTTTTGATTTGAACAATCGTGTTTGGTATTTAATTTGGTTGAGATAATTGTGATTTTTTTTTATTTTTTTTTGATAAACTTTAAAGGGTTATATATTTCTCAATAATATAGTCATAAATGAAAATAATTTAAAAAATGTTGCAATAAAGTTGTACCCTGGCTATAAAACACAAGGTACAAAACATAACTTCCTGATGTCATAAAATGAGGTCTAATGGTGTATGAAGTAAAATTTTCGCCAAGAACAAGGTAACTAAATTATATGCAATGGATTTCAAAATTAGGGAACAAAATAGAAATACACATACTGAAATTTGGTTTATATCACACAACACTGTAAACAAATCTACGCAAAGAGGTTTCCACAAAAAAAAAAAAAAAAAAATACTTTCATGTAAAACATCCATCAACACGGGTTCATTAATTTCCAGAAATCATTTGAAAATGTGCACGAAATATCCATGCAATGCATTACTAAGGACGGTTTCTATTCTTTTTCTGATTAGTCTTAGCAAGAGCATCACTTATCTCTCTTTTTCGTTTATTGTTGTTGTTCTGTGCATCGTTGTTGTCGTTGTTCTTAATGTCGTTGTTGTTGTTGTTGTTGTTGACTTCACTCTTTTTCTGACCCTCAAGAACGTCTTTAACGAAGAACTTCAACTTCCATAAGGTGGACTCGTTCTGCATGGGACACGATGATGCAGTAAATGATTTTGTATAATTTGCAGCACAGCTATAAACCAAAATAATCCCTCCGTCCCAAAATTTAAATGCCGTGCCATGACTTTTTTCGTCAACTCAGTTGGACTTTGACCAAAAAGTCGTAAAAATTTGTTTATTTTCATATTATTCTAAAAATACTTATTGATGCACCAATAGAAACACTACCAGTAACTATTTTTAGACTTCCATAAAGATATAAAAAAAATACTAAAGGTCAAAGTTCAATGAAGTTGACCAAAAAAGTCAAAGTGTGACACTTATTTTGGGATGTAGGGAGTAATACTTTAACATGATGGTTTTCAAAAGTTAGTCGGAAGTTAAAACAAAAGATAACCTGGGCATCCAAGTCAAGATCCACCTCCTCTTTCGTTAGTTGAAAGTCTGGGTTATCCCGGGCAATGATTGACAATGCCTTGCTAAGGTCTGCGGTGGTCAAGTTGGTAAGAACTCTCATAAGTGCTTTTTTCTCATCAGTAGACATTCTCCTGAAACATTTAAATTATAGTACATGATATTGTTAAAGTGCAGTGACAATAGAACTGAATTTAAATGCATAATCAGAATATTCGAGTATATCAAGAATTAATATACCAAATTCCAAAAGAATTTGAGAATTACCAAGGGAGCATTAGAGTTGGGACTAAATGGAAACTTCAATAAAGGTCATATTTTACACGGACTACATTAAGGAACTTAAAACAGAAACTTGGACTTGAATGCTCAAGTTACATTTTCTCTTTTGCTCTTGAGAAATTAGCACCATATCTGGAATCTTCTAAAGTTCAGATTCGCTATATAAAGTTGATATTTAGAGTATGATAACGCTTCCTCATTTCGGCTTTGGAGTCCACTGTAGCTAATTATTACAGTGACAAGACGATGGCCCACGCTAGTAAGTGTCGCACTTTTTATTTTTACTGGTCACAAATACGTGTCGCATTTCTAATAAGGAAAATGCTTACGTTGAATTTTACCATGACACGAACAATGTACAAACAAGTAAAGCATGTATCTTTGAAGATTGACAAGCCAAATGTGACACTCATTATACGATGGAGGGAGTCAAAATAAATTGTGATTTAATTATAACAAAATATTCATATTTACCAACTTTAACTAATTGTCCCACTATTTTAACTATTTTTTGTTTAAAAAGATACTACTGTAGTATTCCCTGTTCTAGACCATCATACCCCGTACTAGACCAAGACAAGTGTAAACTAGATACTCCCTCCGGCCCAAATCAGTCCCCCTTTTTCAATATGGGAGGGAAGGAGCACACGAGAGATTGGAAGCAACAAAAGATGAAGTCAAGGCCTTAGCTTTATCATTAGTACAATATGTCCAATCATGTAACGGACATGGTAACATGAGAAAAGCAAGGCAATTCACTTGTTGACTAGGCTCTGGCCATAGATAAGCCCGATATATAGAGATAAATAGAAGGAAATGATTGAAAAGTATGAAAGTGAGAGTGATATTAACTAAACTGAGGGAAGTAATCTCTAGTCTTTTTGAAATTTTGTAACCAGGTTTCTAGTTCATAGGTAGCAATAGTAATCTTTTGGCCATGAAAAAGAAAGAAGATTTAACTGGATCAAGCGAACCGATCGGTTCAGTCCCATTAAGTTCACAATTTGTAATCTTTTACCACCAACACAGATTTAGAGACCACCGCGTTCTCTTTAGAAACCAAGTACATAACAGATCTCGAATACGTTATTAGTAGAAAGAAAATTTAACTGGATCAACCCTCCTTAACTCGATTACATAAATCTGATCATATTTATACGAATCCTAACAACTTCACCTTCCGTCCCATTAATACAGTCCCACTTATTTAAAAATAATTTTGATTGGGCTTTGACCAATAATTTTATGTTAATTATTTATCTTAATAAAATCTAAAAAATGTTATTGGTGGTACTTTTAACGTTGTATATATAACAAGTTTTACAATTTCATTTGGATAAACAAATTAACATAAACTTAGCAGTAGTTTTGACCAATTTCTTCACATTTTATGGAAGGAAAGAACTTTTGTGTGACACTGTTACAAATGGGAAATGGAGCTCTTATTATAGGTTAAAGAAGTCAGACGTTTTGAAGGATAGTCACAAACTTAGAATGCAAATATCGTTTTGATGTTCGGACAAACCTGCATTTTGAAAGCACCATTTCTCTCAGATCTTCAAGCTGCATATCAGCCTCCTCAAGCTGAAACAGAAAACTTAATTGTATTGAGGGAGCTTATAACGTACGTACTCCCTTTGTCCCGTAATGATCTTCTCATTTGCCATTTTTCATTGTCCCAAAAAGTTCTTCTCGTTTCTACAATTTGGCTTAAATGTGCACAAACACAACATGACTAGTGAAGCAAGAGTTCATATCCTTAAAAAGTTTGAATAGTCAAATGCGAAGATCATTTTGGGACGGAGGGAGTATTTAAGTAGTAAGAAATCAACAAAAATGTGGACTGCGATTTTCAAATTTAGGAAGATTTTTGCTGTATGAAAAGAGAAGGTATTGGTGCAGTAAAGACCGTAATCTTGACCTACTTCGACACTTAAATCTCTGGCCATTTTGGCATGAGCAGCCTCCTGAGCTAGCTGCATGTCTAATTGTGCCTCTGCCTCCTCATCTCTTCGTATTTTCTCCTACATGTACATACCAAGGAAGGTTAATTAGTTACATTTGACATACACGCACACACGCACATATATACCCCCTCCATCCATACTAATGGTTACTTTTGGTCAAACCTACTTGAACTTTGACTAACATTTTCTGCTAAACTATTAATCTCCATAAAAATATAAAAATGGCTATTACACCAATAGAAATATTATCAATATCTATTTTAAATTTTTATGGAGATATAATTTAGCAAAAAATGTTAATCAAGTTCAAGTAGGTTTGACAAAAAGTAACCATTAGTATGGGACGGAGGGTGTATATATTCTGCATGGCTGAGTATCCACACTACTCATCATCAAGAAGAGTCAGATGTTAAAGACTTTGAGTCTTCATTAGCAATGTTTTACCTCTTCGTCAACTTTAGGCAAAAGTTGTAGCCACTTCTCCTCAAATTTCGCCAACAAAGTTTTGGCCATAATGTGAAAATTATTTCTTTCATCATTGTATTTCATTGCATTCTTGAATATTAATCTCACATCGGCACATATCTCGCGGACATTTTTGTATCCACTACCATCCTTGGCCTCCATCTTGTTTTTAATTGTACTGAAGTCCATGGGTTTTTTAATCACCTGGATTAACAATGCTAAAAGATTAGACATAATGCGACAAACAAGCAAAGAAAAATGAAGATGTATTAGGGGACTGTTCAAGAGATTTATCAGAGAGAAGGTATATGAGAGAGAAGACAAGATTAATGATAATATTTGTAGCAGGAACATGAAAACAAGAACAAATTATTTACCTCATAGTAGTCGTGCAAACCAAGACCTTCAACGTCCACCGGCTCCATAAACGGCCCAGCCCAATCGTGCTGAGTGATCTACAAGTAGAAGGTACAACTTAATTTTAATATCAACTGAATTAACAGAATATATTACTCCTAAATACTATGAAGCCTCTAAGAGTTGCCCTGAAATTATTTTTATATGTGAAGTAAAAGAAAAGTGGAGCTTCGGAGGATGTGTGGGATTGTACAACAGAGGGAGCGACTACTAAAGCATGTTTAGGCAGAGCTAATAAAGTCTAGAAAAGCTAATTTTCTTGAAAGATTTACTCAAACTGTATGAATTTTATTTCCACCTGCAATAGCAAAGAGATAATTAGATGCTAAAGATAGGGAGGTGGTTATAGGACCCATATGAGACAATGGCCGATGTGCGCTCTCAGGTTTGTTAAATTTTACATACAAGATATTAGATCGATGAAATGTATTTACAGCATACTCCCTCCGTCCCAGCACAAGTAGGACTAGACGAGTGGACACAATAATTAAGAGAAAAGTAGTGTATGTGTGGTAGAAAATAAAGAGAGAGAATGAGTGGGGTTGGTTGAATATAAATATATTAAAACATTTCCATTTTAGGCAGTCTCAATTGTTTTGGGACGGCCTAAAAGGGAAAGAAGTCCTACTTGTGCTAGGACGGAGGGAGTATTATATATAGATGCTGTAAACCTATAAATAAGACAAAATTGCATAATAGCTTTGCAGAGTTAAATACCATTTTCGTCCCTAACCTATTAACCTTTTTTCCCTTTCGTCCCAAAACTATTTTTTTCCCTTTTCGTCCTTGACCTTTTTATTTTTGAAACTTATCATCCTTCTGTCAACATTCCATCCAATCTTCCGTTAGATAATCCTATGTGGCATGATGACATCACTAATTTGCCAATAGGCATTAAAAAACTTGTTGACTTGGAAGTTTAAGGGGTCAATGTGTAAAAATTGAAACTTTATATCATAAAATATAAATTTCATTCATACTATACACTACGACCTTCCTCCTACCCTCAATCTTAGTTATCCAAAAACAAAAAAAAAACGCTCACTCTCCGTCTCATCAACATGACGCCGACCATATCGCCTCCTCTTCCCACGCCGCCCTCCGCCTCCCAACCCACCACTAAGAACTTTTTGTTCGTCGCTCGTCCTCCCCCTCGCTCTCTTGTCTCCGTCATCCCCTCCCCCTCCAAATCGTCCAGATCTCGCCAATACATAAGAGAAAAAGTTCCCTATCCGAAGAACTTGAAGGTGGATCTGGAAAGGAGTGCTTGATCGGAAGAAATCGAAGGCGAATCTGGATTGGTGGAGGAATTTCGGATGACGGAGCTCAAACAGCCATAATCGTTTCCAGAAAGCTCTTCTCCTCGTTTGTTTTTTTACAGTTTTGAAAAAAATCAAATTTAGTTTTTAGTTTTTCAGATTTTGTGATTGAATTTTGGTAGGTATTGACTTGTTTGAAATTTGAATTTGGATAAGCATTAAGGTTGTTGAGATGCTTGTACTGAGGATATATTTTTTTTTAAATTCCTTTTTTGGTAGAATTTTTCTTATTCTTGGTGGCGGTGATAATGGTTGGGCGTTGTCAGTGTTGATGGTGTTGAACGGTGGTTTTGGACGGTGTTGTCTGTTGTTGGATCATCAAAGGGAGTATAAAATATTTGCTAAAAAAAAAGGGAATAAAAATATTACATGACTATGCTTTTTTTTTTCAAAAATTATAAAATGTTATTCCTTTTTTTAAAGCAATAAGATATTACAGTTTTTGTTTTTTTTTTAGCAATAAGATATTATAGTTAAAAATAAGTACATAATTAAATATATTTAATATCAGTATAACAACATAATTGGTGATAATTTTGTTTTTGAAGGAAATCCATATATACAACCGTGTACTCCCTCTGTCCCATTTTAAGAGTCAAAAAATGGGTGGGTTCAAGAATTAAGGAAAAAGTGATGTGTTGTGAGTGTTGTTAGTTGGGTATGAGAGAGAAAATGGGGGTAGAGAAGAGTTAGTGGATAATTGTTGTGAGTATGATATGTAGGTCTCACTTTCCATTTTAGGATTTTGACACTTAAAATGGGACGCCCTTTTAGGAAATTTTTAACTCTTAAAATGGGACAGGGAGTATATTTTTTAAGTGAAAAGATAAATCAGTTATCCCCTTCATATTTGGTAAAAATAAACATAGGGTTACATATTTCATTTTTTACATATTGACCTCTTAAACTTCCAAGTCAGCAAGTTTTTCAATGCCTAGTGCCATATAAGTGATGTCATCATTCCACATAGGATAATCTAACGGAAGATTGGATGGAATATTGACAGAAGGATGATAAGGTTCAAAAATAAAAAGGTCAAGGACGGAAAGGAAAAAAAAATAGTTTTGGGATGAAAAGGAAAAAAGGCCAATAGGTTAGGGACGAAAATGGTATTTAACTCATAGCTTTGCACATCATACTTATTGCATATCAGTGATGGACAACTCTTCTTAGCATCAACCCCTTACATCAATCATCATTTATCATGCACAGTGGCGGAGCCAGGATTTTTTTTCAATGGGGGCAAAGTTACACTACAATAAAATTTCAACTGTATTTTTGTCAATGGGGGCAAAAAAAAAAATCTAGTGTATTAATACTTTCATCTCAAAGGGGGCAAATTTCAAAAAATTGTACTAACCTTCAATTTTTTTGTAAATTTTGCACTAGTAAATTTTTGTTTTTTAAAAATCAATGGGGGCAATTGCCCCCTTTCCCTTAAGGGTAGCTCCGCCTCTGATCATGCATAAACATGTCCTAAAATTTACACCTTAAATGATATATAATGCTTAATATACATATTATTGACATTAGTTACCATATTTTCATATGCGCATTAGGGAATAACTGTTCCAAGTTACTAAACTCCACATGCTAGACGGATAATCAACAGTTCATTTGGATATTGTTGGGAATCTAGAATTTACAAAATCATATACACCTTCCGTCCCAGAGTAAGAGTCCTACTCTCCTTATTGGACGACCCACAGTAAGAGTCATATTCCCAAAATAGCAAAAGATGAATAATGTTGTGGACAACTTTGTCCTTCTAACGTTTATCTACTTACAGAAAAAGTGAAAAACCAATAGTACTACACTAACCTACTGTTTAACCCACTTGCATTGTGAATAGTATTTTGGACAATTATGTCCTCAACCCACTTAATTATTTACCCATTATTTAGTGTTTCCTTAATAAGCGTGCAAAACCAATGTAGGGGTGTAGACATTAACAATTTACATGCACTTCTACAAAAGTAATCCTTCAGACACGTTGTCCTTGAATTAAAAATCATTGATGTCAGTAGATTGCTCTGTAGTCTACTGAGGAGGAACTAGTCTCATCTACTTATTTCAGCATAGACTTTAGAAGTACACGTTGTACATGTTAGGTGCATTATCTAGAATCATTCTCCCAAATCCAGTATCGGTATGTCTTCAGTCAGCATGGAATTTCTCACCTCAAATACAAACACGTGTATACACTAGATAAGGGGCAACATGAACCAGCTGTATGCATGTTCTTTATGGTCATGCATACTTAACTTCAATCATTCTGTTACTTTTAGCCATTTCAACTCTTCGGACCGTATGCAAAAGCATTTCAATATAAACTTAAAGAAAGAATTAGTCATATCTTAAAGAAAAAACTAGTCAATCTTGATGTAATTGCATGCTTCCAACACAGGTTATGGCTTTCCAGCAGTGCAATTTAAAATTAACCAAATTTACAAAGAATTAGTAATTACCTGACGTAAAATTGCACCGAATTGGCGCATAAGCTCTTGCATTCTCTTTGCAGAAGCAGCTTCTCTACGTGATGCATCCTGTTGCCGCCTTTTAAAGCCAGCAATCTGTTTCTCCTTATCCTTGTCCCTCACAACTGAATTAGCTTTCGAAGTGTTTAACTGCTTTCTACTTGTAGTTGAATAGAACTGTTCAACCTCGCTCATTCTTTGCTCAAGCTGTAGATTAAATTATAAAACAAATGTCAATGGGTAGGGACAATAGCAGTGGCAAAATCAGAATATCAAAAGGATGTAAAAATATCCACCTCTTTTTTTTTTGGATACATAGATAACAAAATTAACATCAAATATTATCTTGGGGATGTGGTTCTTGTTGGTCAAGGTGGCCGTCAGCCTCTAATAGTCTGCAGCATTAAAATATACTTCCTCCGTCCCATGATAAATGACCCAAAATAATATAGCATTTCTAAATAAGGAAATAGTTTAGTGCAATTTTACCGTTGTACAAGTGATGTACAAGCAAGCAGAGCACATTTCTTAAAATGTTGATTGATAATATTCCATCGGTAGTGATAATTGTAAAATCTGTTTGCGAAGTTACTCTATCAACACCTCCAATAGGGAGATGAAGGTTTGAGAAATACAGCACAGGACACAGCTGAAGGGCCAATTAGTCCGCAACAAGACATTTTAGTGGCGAACCCACATTATAGCCAAGGGGGTCATTTGACCCGTCTCTTAAAGGCTAACATTCTACTACCTTTGAAATAAAGAAAAAAATCATTTAGCAGTAAAATATAAGACATTTTCAGTTTTAACGCAGTTTTCTTGAAGGAAAAAAACACTTGGTTGGAACTTTAACCCCCTTCCAGTAAGATTCGTTTATTTTTATATATCATTTTATGTCTAAAATAATTCCGACCCCCTATAAACAAAATCTTGGCCTCGCCATTGATGTGGAACAGATAAACATGTCATCAGAGAATGGCTCCACCAATATGAACTATCTACTAACTATCCAAGAGAAAGGGGGAAAACAGAGAAGACAACAAGCAAATAAAACAAACCCTACAACGTAATTCCATGGAAGACCAATAAAGGTCGGTAATAACCAACTTTTGGAGAAGTTACTAAACACTCCCTCATCAATCATCATGTTCTAGCTCACAGTTACAATCAAGGTGTCATATGGTGAGATTTTATGTACTTATGCTACTAAAAGTGCTCAAAAGCGCGTAACATTTTCACGGTCCAAACATCACTGTTTATCTCAGAGAATCTTCCATTTGTTTCCATTTCAGACCTCTTCCAGCTATAAGTAGAAGGATCTTCCAATTTCCAGGAAATGAAGACTCACTGTATGGATAACATTCACCCCCGTAAACTCACAAGCATTATCGCAATAGAGAAAGAGATGCACAGGACAAACAGACTGTAGGAGAAATGCCTCATCCAAAACACAAGAGGTAAACTGCAGTCAGTACAATGAAGGATCGATGTGTCATTTGATCACTACAAGTCCTAACAAAAATATGGGGAAAAACACAATGAACAGTAAAAACAGATTTTGGTTAATCCCAGAATCAGCATAAAGCAGAAAATCCGAAACTTTTTTTTGATGTTTCCTTTCGAGAGAAACAAATGGTGGAGTGATCAATATTACAACCATGCACGCTAAAAAATGATATGTTCAACTGCAGCAAGTCAAATGATATTCTAGAGTGTTGGGCTTTTGACAAAAGCTACCTTGATTGTTTTGTATCCAGACACAGATCTCGAAAAGTCTCATTAGCTCAAAGCTTTCAAGATTTAATTGACAGCCATAAAAGGAACCTAATTCCGTGAGGCTATCCTCCATTCTTGGTTACGCTTAGTGTGATGGTAAAAGGCCAAATTAAGTAGGGGGACATGTATGTAGAAAACATGACATAAGTAGCTTAGAGAAACCACAATTTAACCAATATTAAGTTCTCAACCGTTTGTTTCTGCTTAGGCACACCAAATACAACTTCGGTTGTCGATATGTGCTTTCATACACTGAGAGTCTTACTTAACTTCTAATTATGGGGCTTAAAAAACAACTTTTTGGAATTTTTGTACAGCTTCGAGAATGTACAAGGATATAAAGATAGAGGCCTTAAACAGTTATGTCTCAGCAAACAAGACAAATTGTTTGGAACGTACAAAGTACATTTGTGAAGTAACCAACTCATCTAAAATCTTAAGCTTATAGAGAGACCATCAACAATGTATATCATGCTCTAATATCAACACACCCCCTCACGTACATTCGTGGATTTAGTATAGGGGTGCACTTGAGACTGATATGAGGCCCATAAGTACCCTTTGTAATATTTTTAGGATAAATGAAAGCGGAAAGGTTAAAATCTTGTCCTTGCCAAACCATGAGTGTTGATACCATGTTAAGTAACTAACTCATCTAAGAGCTTAAACTTATAACGAGAGCACCAACAACGTATATCATGCTCTAATATTAACATCTTTAACATGTTCAACCAAAAAAAAGCCATTTTGCTAAAGAGTCTTATTTCTATACTTCCTCCATCCCACCCGAAATAAGACAAATTTCCATTTTGGGTGTCCCAACCAAAATAGGACATCCCAAACTAGAAAGTTTTTATTGCTTCTTTATTGATGGGTCCCACTTGTCATAATTACAACAATTTTTCTTAATATTCCCTACCACTTTTTCTATCCTTCATACTCTCAACGCCTACTATTTATTTAAACCGCCTTTTCCAATAAAATATTAGTATTTCACTATTCTTTAATCTCCGTGTAGGGACCAAGAATCTTATTATGGATGGGACGGAGGGAGTATATACTATAACAATCAATTAACATGTGTGCATTGTACATCAAACCCTATTCAAAGTACAGTTTTTTCCATCGTTTCTACCTATGAAAATTCAAACTTTAAAAACTACATTGAAAATACAACAAAATTGCATCTTCTATAAATTTATAACAGCAATTATATCCATACACACACTTATAGCTCCTGGAGAGGGCCAAGAACAAAATTCTATAGCATACGAATGACCACAATTATTAAAATTGGCGAACAATAGCCCAAATTCATATAATCAGAGTTGAGATTGACGGCAAAAAACTGTATTTACCGTATCCACTTTTGTGGACCATTCATCAACATAATTAGCGAAATCCTCTACTTGTGCACCATCGTCATCGTCAATGTCTTCAGCCATTGCTGATTCCAACATGTTTACAGGCGCATCATCTAATTCCGGTTCCATCTCAAGAAACAACTTTGAATTTGAAATTTTGAGGCGGTAAATTAGGGTTTTACTTCGCCGCCATTCGCCGCCGACCACTGGGACTGTAGTTGCTAGTATGCGAGTTTGGGGGATATTCCTTTTTATTTTCTACTCCAATTCAAGGGGCATTTTTTTTTTTTAGAAAGAAATTCAAGGGACATTTTGTAAATACTAGTAGGTAGCCCGTGCTCCGCACGGAATCTATTTCGTTAATGTTTTTGTATTTTTATTTTTTTTATATTTTAATTGATAAGTTAACATAATAATTTTATTTGAAAATATATGTATATTTTAAATTAATCAGAACATTTTCATAGCTTTGGTTGTGCATAGTTGTAATAAATATGTTTTTTAATTAATTTAAAAGTATATTTAAGTTTGTTGTATGAATATTTAAAAAACTTAATGGTATTAATAGTATTATTAACATATATATTAACTATTATAATTAAATAATATAATTAATAGTAATAGTTAATATATATTATAACAATTATGATTAATTAATACTATTAATAATAATAATTAACTTATATAGTAACTATTATAGTTAACAATTATATTTAACTATGATAATTAACTAATACTATTAATAGTATAAGTTAGTTATAATGGTTAAATATCACTCTCTCCGTCCCGGAGTAAGAGTCCTACCTCCTATTTGCACGGAGATTAAGAAATGATAGAAGTAAAGTAAGTGTTGTGAGTGTAAAAGTAAATTAGCAGAGAGAATGAATGGGAGGGAATAATAAGTTGATTGGTTTTGTGTTAATTTTTTAGTAATAATTAAAATAATTATTATAATTAACTAATATTATTAATTTCACTTATTAACATATATAATAACTATTATTATCACTAATAATACTAATAGTTATAATTAACCTCTATATTAACTATTATAATTAATTAATACTCCCTACGCCCTAGAGTAAGAGTCATACTTTGTTTGTGCACACTTATTAAAGACACAATAGAAAATTCGTAAACATTGCAAATGTGTTGAGGGTATAATTATCCAAAACACTATTCATTCTTTCTCATCATTTGTCCTTTTAGGAAATAGACTTTTAGTGAGACGTACAAAAATAGAAAGTATGACTCTTACTCTCGAACGGAGCGAGTACTATGAATATTAAATATTAATATTTATTGTATAATGATTAACTAATACTATTAATAATAATAATTAACTTATATAGTAACAATTATGATTAACTAATAATATTATTAATAGTAATAATTAATATATATAGTAACTATTATGATTAACTAATACTATTAATAGTAATTTTTATTTTATTTAATAGTTAATTATAATAGTTAAATATAAATTGGGATACACCAAAAAGGAAAATAAGAACTTTAAACTGGGACGGGGGGAATAATAATAATTATAATAAACTAATATATTAATGGTAATAGTTAATTGATATAGTAACTATTATGATTAATTATATTAAAAATTAATATTTAACTTATATAATAGCTATTATAATTAACTAATACTCTTACTATTAATAGTTAACTGTTATTTGCTTAATACCATTAGCTAATACTATCAGTTACTACATAAGGTAACTATTATAATAGCTATTACTAATAATAGTAATAGTTAACTAATATAGTTAACTATAATAGTAACTATTACTAATAAGAGTAATAGTTAACTATAATGGTTAACTATTATAGTTAACTATTGCTAATAATAGTAATAGTTACTATAATAGTTAACTATTATAGTTACCCTTTATAGTAACTATTATTATTAGCTAATAGTATTAGCTAATGAAAAAAAAATAAAAAGTCACTTATTTATTAGTATATTGTTGATGTGGCTTCTCCAAATGCAAGTTTTCTCCATTGTTTGTCCACATGTCAATACCATAGTTCTTTTGGTCAACTTTAATATATATATATATATATATATATATATATATATATATATATATAGATTTAAACTTACTTCCTTTAGCCACAAAATATAAGAAAAAAAGAAAAGAAAAGTCAATTCTTTCTATTTTTTTGCCTTAAATATAAGTAAATTTCAATAATTACAATGCACAACTCATTAAAGACAAAAACTTGTATGAGAACACCATGACCTGTCTCATAGTAGAGGCGGGTCATTTTTTCCCATAACCCGGATCCATCACCCGCGGGAAAAAAAAAATCGGTTTGCCAAAAGTAATAGTTACTATAACTAAATGTAACAAACGTGTTACTTATATGTAACAGTTTGTATACATAAAAGTAATACATTTATACGGAAAAATAACAGTGTTTTTTTTATGTTTTCTTCGTTTGCCAAAAGTAATACTTATTACTAAAATGTAACGAACGTGTTACTTATATGTAACAGTGTTTATATATAATTGTAACACATATGTATAGAAAAGTAATAATTAAACTATTTACCCTTTAGAACTAAAAACACTTGTGTTAGTAACATTGTAAAAATAAGAAAGTAACAATTTTTATAAACGAATGTTACATTTTACTTGTATCATAACATTGTAAAACAAATATGTTTACTTGTATAATAGTATATCCATATGTTTTCAAATAATAAGTTACAATGGGTTCAATTTATCATGATACATGTAAAAGTATTACATTATCTATAGAAATCTGTTACAATTTCATCTACTAAAGTGTTACATTTACTTGTACATATAATTACATTCATGTATATAAGTTGTTATTTTTTAAATGTTACTTTCTTTCAAAAAATAAAATCAAAATACTCAAATATAAAAACTATTCTGGAAAAACACTATTACATTTCAGTATAACGATAATTACATTTAGTTAATGTTAGTGTTACACCTATTTATAGTTAGTATTACAGTTGAAAAATGAGCAAAATGAGCTAATTTTTTTTTTTTGTAAAACTGGTGTTACGTTTACTTATAAACAATGTTACTTTATAAGTAATACAATTGTTACATTCAGTCATACTAAGTATTACTTTTGGCAAACGGAAAAAAAAAGACAAAAAAGTAAATATAAAAACAAAAAAATGATTTTTTATTTATGGGGAATTTTTTTTTGGCCAATGGGCCGGCCACGTGGCAGATTTTGAGTGGAGCATGGGTTGGGATCTTACGTTTCGCGGAGAATGTTGTACACGGGTCATGGGTCGACTCGTCTCTTCTATGAGACGGATCTAGGTGTTTTCACAAGAGATCACCTCCTCATTAAATATAACTATATTTAGATGCGTGTCCCAAAATATTGTGAAGAGAGATACAAGGTCGAAGATTGTGAATGGTCAAAAAATCCATTTTTTGGGTGATCTATGGTTTCACAATGGTACTAGTGCATTTGAAGACAATGTAATTTTATGCACGAACACATTCGTTTGTCATCCCACTGTTTACATTTTTAATGTAATTCAAATTGTTAATGTAACGATTGATAGTATTTACGTAGAGCTTCTAAAATTTGTGGAGAGCCTACTCAAACCCTTATACTTTTGCACCTAATTTAATGGTGGTTTGAATTAAAAAAAAAAAAACAATTAAACATAACTGCATTTAATATTCTTTTACTAAAAATGTTCCTAATCAATTACTTATTTTCAAATACAAGTGCACAATTATTACACATTTAATACGAGGATATACTAGTAATTTTAACTTGTTTTTGTTGTAAAATCAAGACAATTAAATAACATTAACTAACTTCTTAACATGCGTAAGTACATTTTTGTCTTTTATACTTATATTTGTGGCCAAAGGTAGTAATTGCAAACATTATAAATATTGTTGTGATCCAAAGTTATTTTAAAAAATTATTTATTAAGTGGGTTTTTTTTTTTGAAAAATAAATCATTCTTTTAGTAGGTCTTATTAAATTGATTTTTCTTTCTTTTCGTTTTTGATACTATTTTTTATTTTTTTAATGAAGGAAGGAAGGAAGATATATAATTTATTTTTAAAAAAAATGTGTTTTGAAAAAAGAAGAAGAAGAAGATAAAGTTATTTTTATTTCTAAAATGATCATTTATCTTAGAAGGAGTATTTATTAATTGGTCTTATTAAAATTACTTTTATTTTTTTTTAAAAGAAAACAATATGTTGAAAATTTAGGAAAAGGAGTTTTAAGAAAAAAAAAAAAAAAAAGTACAAGCGCTTCTAGGGCTTGAACGTCCGACCTTGTGGTTAACAGCCACACGCTCTAACCAACTGAGCTATTCCAGCTGTTGGTTAGGAAAATCATAGTTTTTTTAATTAACATTTATGTGTCCGGTGAAATCGCGTTTCATTTTTACCAATGAACTTTATTTTTATTTTTCTGCTTTTGTAATTGTCTCATAATCAATGGTGTCATTTCAGACACAAAAATATACATTAACCAAAAATTTGGAAAAAAATGTCGCTTATTAATATTAAAAGAAAAAAATTAATATTGGCCAAATTGTAACAACTCAATTATAATTTGTAACCACCACACCCACCACCCACTACCTACCACCTCAACCACCATCATCCCAATGCAACCATCAAATTCACCACTCTACTATAGCTACATTGTCTTCGCTCACGCTACCAACACCACCTCATGTGGTGATTATGGCACCATTTGTAGTAGTAGTGGGAGGTGTGGGTAACATTGGCGATGATGATAGTGATGTTGGTGGTTGCGGTGGTTATAAGGGTAAGGTTCTTATTGTGGCGGCGATGGTAGTGGTGAGAGTAGTGGGGGAAATGGTGGTGGAAATTCTGATAGTTGTGGCCAGTGGCAGACCTAGCGCTTAAGCGGGGTCTAGACGGGGACTAGGCGGGGCCTAGACATTAAGCATGAATCATAACATC
The DNA here is from genome assembly GCA_026119855.1 of Campanula takesimana. Taxonomy (NCBI): domain Eukaryota; kingdom Viridiplantae; phylum Streptophyta; class Magnoliopsida; order Asterales; family Campanulaceae; genus Campanula; species Campanula takesimana. The sequence goes on from JAOWBW010000033.1 coordinate 149,585, forward strand.
CTAATGAAATAAAGTTGAAATTATCACAAAAACATGCAAGTCAATTGAAGAAAAAAGTAGTAATTATTTATCAAGAAGATACATAACAACTTCAACATAATAAATAACTAATCTCTGATATGCTAAGCTTCTTGACTTCCAGTTCCAACACTCCAGAGCAAGACGACATAACAAATATTTTATGAAGACTTTTATGAAATTTATACTAACAAAAAATGACGGTGTTTTAAGATGAAACATTTTTTTTAAATCAAAATAACAAGGCAGATCTCGGCGGTAGGCGATGTTCAGTCTGGCCGGATCTTAGGGCACCTAGACAGTGATTTTTGAATGAACGTTTTTTTTGTTTGTTTGTTTTTTTTTTTACGATTTTGAAATTAATCGCAGCATTTTATGACCAACTTAAATCGTAAATATTTTACTCAACATGAACATATACAGGAACAAACACTAGAAAAAGACTCCAATTCAGTAAAATGAATATAGCTTAGACTTACATACACTTGACCCCAAATGGGAAAAATCAATACCCTTTAAAAAACTTCTCTTTTTTCTCATACTCCACCATTTTTGCAGCAAGACAATAAGCAGTAGACTGTATAGTAATCATAGGATTAACCCCAACTGCAGTAGGAAGAACACTACCATCACAAACATACAACCCCTCCGCCTCCCAGCTCTCCCCATTCTCGTCGACCGCTCCTTCAGTTTCATCAACCCCCATTTTACAACTCCCCATTTGATGAGCCGAGCAATACGTAGTCCAGTTCTTCCCCATAGCTTTAGGCCCTTCGCCCGCACAAATAGTTTCTAGAAACTTCTCAAGCTCTTCTGAGTCCGTCCCTTCGCATTTCATCCTCTGTCCATCACTCTGTTGTGTTCCCACCTCAACTGCTCCTGCAGCTACTAGGATCCTTAACGCTTGTCTTAACCCTGCCTTCATGTTTTCTTTATCAGTTTCATCGAGTTTGTAGCTTATTCTTCCCTCTGTTCTTATTTCTCCGTCCCCTCGGTCTCTAATAAGTGAAAACAAATGTGAAGTTCTTGGGTACCTTAACATTCTGTTTTTGAAGTCTAGCCCGGATTCCCATGTTGTTAGCGCAGCAAATGTGCCCGGTGCAAGTGCAGGAACTTCTAATATCGCTTTCACTTCAAACTCCTCCGTCCCCACTTTATGTACTGATGTAAGTATCCCTCCTTCGTAGTTTTTCCCCTTGATTTCTTCGTTAGATTCTGGGAAGTATCCCCACGCCATTAAAACGGGGTGGAGATGGAGATTTCGACCAATATGTGGATTCTTTAACCCGCTCGAAATCAGTAGAGGGGGTGTTAAAAGTGACCCACAAGCTGATATAGTTATATCAGCTTCAATATGCAGTTTCTTGGAGAATTCTTGGTTTAAAACTTTAGCGATTAAACCCAAACATTTCTTTCCCTTTCTTTTCCTCTGTTCGTTCTTTACCAACACGAATTTCTCAGCTTTACATCCAGTTATAATCACTGCACCACAAGCCACTGCATCAACCAACCAAGTCGAGTCCGTCCCCTGTTTATTACCCGTTCTGCATCCATAGCAGCAAGAACCGCAATCATGATCACCATCCGACGTGTTTTGTGGCACGGACTCGACTTTCAGGCCAAGATTTTCACACCCTTTTCGCAAAACTTGATTCTGAAACCCTTCTTTTTTCACACACTTGTCCTTGACACATATTCTATTGCACACCTTGTTCATTGCAGAAATATACTCTGGGCTCTCATAAAATTTGATCCCATACTCCTCGGACCACTCTTTTAGCACGGATTTCGGTGTTTTGATCGACGCAGACCAATTAACAGCGGTCCCACCTCCCACTGTTGCGCCAGCTTGGATCATGACTTTCCATCGAGTGTAGGAAGTATCCCCCCTGCCTCGTAGAGTTGATCCAAAGAAGGTTCTTCTAATGATGAATAATCTTTTTTACTGAAATAATTTCCTTTTTCAAGAACGACGACTTTTTTGCCTGATCTTGCGAGTATTGCAGCTGCCACTCCGCCTCCACTCCCTGATCCAACTATCACGACATCACATTTAATCTTGTACGCGTTTCTTTTTAGATCTTCTGTGACTTTTAGGCCCTTTTGAGCTAGCGAATGAGCAAAAGTCAGCTCTGTTTCATGCATGGTTTCCACCATTCCTTTCTGAAGAGGCCGCTCGTTTTGGTCAACATGGTTATCGGTTGACTTTTCTTCTTTCTTTGGATGGTACCCGATCGCTTGCCATACCGGATTTTCTCCATTTTCATCCACCTATCAAAAAAATATGTCAGATCTTTTTTCAGATTATACATATTTTGGCCCCTTTTTTTTTTACTTGACTAGAAAAGTTGTCGAGTGGACCCCACAACTTCAACGTATGATCCAACAGGACGAAGAACTGGCCGGTCCCAGCAACCGGAGAGTTGCTTGGCTCGAAAAATAAATCATCTTAGATCATAGAGAAAAACCACAAGTACACATTTCATTTAAAGAAGCTATAAATAATGTGACAATCTATATCACCAAAAACGGGGACCATGAACCATCAATATAAATAACTATGTGGATCCCTTTCCATCAGAAAACTTGGAAGTTTTGACAAAAATAATCTATTATGTGCATTTAAAGTATGAATAAGACGCGATAACGACAATATTAATTGTATTTAATGACTGCTTTAGACTTCTGTTAAGTAAATTTGTCCCATAATGAATGTCCATTTTTTTTTCGTTCTTCTGTTCCGTTATTTATTTGTATGTGTAGAAGAAGATGGAGATATACCTGAGAGAAGAAGGAAAGGGCACACAGAGATTTGATGAAGACAAATGCAACTCTGATAGGTGCAAAGAGCCAATTTTTGAACCATTTTTGCAAAACCTTCTCCCTCTTTTCTAATGGTATATTTGAGAATTTGTTCACGTGTGGCCATTTTTCGCGCAAACATAGTGATCCACAGAGCAAAAAAGTCCCCAATCTAGTCGAAAGAAGGATTAGAACCACCCTTACGATTAGCACGGCTTCAAAAAATCCCCTCTTTGATAATCTTTCAGCTACCTGTTTTCATTCACAAAAGATTAATTAGTGAACATTTACAAAAATACATTTACCGACTTTTATTAGGAAAGTGACAATCTTACTTAGTCCGGCGCCTTGGCAGTTCTTTGAAACTGCCCATCTGAACAGTTATGGGTCCAACGCTACGAATGGCGTTGGATCCAGTTGTCAGTTATTTTTTTTCACTTTCCTAGTACAACTTTTTGTTCATGGTGAAAACTAACTGTTTGGATGGACATATCCTAAAAACTGTCTATTTACCGGATTCTGATATCATTAGTTGGTATACAACTGTACGTTATTTTCCTTTATTTGACTAAAAAATCAAATATTTTAGTCAAAATCTTACATCAACTTTTGTGTTTGTTTACTAATTATCTGCTTGACCGGCATCTTTTCACAACTTTCAACTGGGACTTCAATTATATACTCCCTCCGTCCCAAAATGATTTTCTCATTTGCCATTTCTCATTGTCCCAAAAAGTTCTTCTAATTTCTACAATTTGGGCCTAAAGTGCATAAACAAAGCATGGCTAGTGAAGCAAGAGTTCATATCCTTAAAAAGTTTGAACAGTCAAACGCGAAGATCATTTTGGAACAGATGGAATAAAAGTTTGAAGCAACATGATGTATAATGCTTAATACTGTAGTACACAATTACTAATAAAGAAAAGTCATCAAAATATTCGACTTTTGTGCAGTTTGACTTTACACGACCAGTAAAATCAGGCTTGTATATGATTGGAGGGTAAAAATTGAAAGATGATGAAACTGTAGCTATTATTACTGTACTAAAATTAAAGAGATGGATACGAGTATTATACAGCCTTGGGATTAAATATGAGATAATGATATGTATAGTGAAAATTTATATTGAAAACTCATAGTGAAATTGCGTAATCAGTCAGATGATAATAAATCTTTGGGAATCCCATTGATAAAAACTCATCCAACAGATTACAGAGTTTCACTACGAGTTTTCATTTTGAGTTTTTACTACGTGTAAATATAATTGTGTATCATTGTCCTTGAATTTGACATTCAAAAATAAAAGCACACATCTTAGTCAGAAAGTAAAATGAAACTAGGATATCCTCCTCGAAGTTTGGGTTAGAATAATAATAAGGCACAAATTTTCATGTGCATATTATTAAATAAGGGTATACTAGGAAATATAAAAATTAAACAAGTTATTAACTGAGATTTCTTAAACTATAAAATTTTGTCTTGTAACCAAACATCCAAACATAGTGAGACGGAGGGAGTAAATAGTGAGACGGAGGGAGTAATAAAAAAGTATTATTGCTCATTATTATAATTTTCTAGAGGGATGGCTCCTCAGTGTCAATTTACAAATTTGACCTTCATTGTTGATCATGTTTTAACATTTAGCGGAGCAAATACTTCTTCCATCCATGTTTTCATTTTTTTATTTTAATTATTGTGAATGAACTTTAAATAATAGTTTTAGATAATTTAATTATTTTAATAAAAAATAAAATTTAGTATTGTTGACAGTATATTAACAATAAATTTCAAATTTTCATTAATATAATTAAATTAACTTAAAATTATCGGCAAATTCATTCTAACAGCGTTTTTGGGAGATGAGATCCCCTGTACCACAATCTGTGTACCACAAATGATCTGACGGCTATGCATCATTTGTGATATTATAATTATTTCAATCTAAATAAAATATAACAATTGGATCACTGGTGGTACACAATGGTACACCAAAAGTGGTACAGCTCCGCTGTCGACATATGGGGGAGAGAGAGAGAGAGAGGGAGAGAGAAAAACCTTATCAGGAACGGAATATTGAGAGGCAGAAGCTTGATGAAAGGATGTGATGACGTTTTGATCTTGTTTATGAGTGAGTTGTAGAGAATTTGGGGAGAGAGGAGGGATTAAGGCCTCGCAAATACTAGAGAGAGATTCCATCTCCGATGAGGAGAAGCCATGGTTGTAATTTGATTCTCTCCTCCTTCCTCCCTTCAACAATGGATGACAGTACTCATCTCTTTCCATCTCTCTCTCTCTCTCTCTCTCTCTCTCTCTCTCTGTGACCGTGATGGGGAGAGGAGGAAGGGAGTGGGTTTAATTGTTTATATCTATATGTGATCAATATATGGATTGTATTGTATTGTGATCACTTTCATCTTATATTTATAGTGCAACTATCTAGTTGAAAATTTTATAATAATGGAAAGAAACAAAGGGTCTTTTTGTAAAATATAAATAAATAAATACTCCTTCCGTCCCAGTCCCAGTCCCAGTCCCAGTCCCAGTCCCAGTCCCAGTCTTACCTTACTTGAGATTTTTGTGTTGGGCACAAGAGCTAAGAAAAAGTATGAGAAAGGAAAAATGCTGTGAGTATAAAAGGTAAAATAGAAGAGAAAATAAGTGGGAGAAATAGTGATTTGATTGGTGTTGTGAGTATAAAAGTATTCTATTTTAGGGAGTCTCAAGTAAAGTGAAACAGACCAAAATGAAAATAAGTGTCAAGTGAAGTGGACGGAGGGAGTATACAATAAATAACTAGGGGTGAATGATTTTGTAAATTGTTAATACAAGGGGCACCAAAAAGTCACAAAAACTTTCTCACAAAATCCTAGGTGTAATGATGTTATTGGTGTTTTAAATTAGAGTGTGGCGGGTCCATTATCGATGCAACCAATAAAATATCGCCACCACATCTTGTGAGCAAGATTTTGTAACCTCATTTTGTTCCCCTAGCATTGCTCAATTGTAACATGTCATTATCATGTATTTATCGGATCAAGATCGAACCGCAACGAGTATGCTGTTGTCTCCCTTTATTTATAAGAGCATGTTTAATGGTGAACGAAAAATTCATTCACCACGTGAATGAAACTGGCCTGTGAACGAAATTTCGTTCACGCTGGCTTACATTCTGTAGTGGTGAATGAATTTTCCGTTCACATATATATTTTTTAATTAGTAATTTGATGTTATAAAATTATAGTATAAATATTTAAAATATTGTTTTAGATATTTTGACACAAACGAAATCGTTTGGCGCAAGAAACAACTTAAATATATAAATATTAAAACAATGTAAAACATATACAATAATTTTTTTTCAATCATTTTTAAATAGTAAAATATTAAAATTATGTCAAATATTACAAATTTAGACTCTATTTATAGAGAAAAATAAATTATAAACATTTTTAATATTTTTATTTAAATAATATAATTTTGAAAATGACAAAATTACAAAATACACTTATAGCTCGAACCAATTTTCGTTCACGGATTCGTTCATGAAATGAACGAAAATTTTCGTTCATGACCATGAACGAATATTCATTCACCACTAATTGGCATGAACCAATTTTGGTTCACAAAATTGCTCTTGGCAAAATTGGTTCACCATTAAACATGGTCTAAGTACTCCCTCCGTCTCATACTTATCGTTTCTTATTTTCATTTTAAGCTTCCCATACTTATTCCTACTTATCTAAAATGTTAACTTTTCTCTCTCATATATATCCACTCACAACAACTATCCACTAACTTATTTTCTTTCTCCTACCCACTCACAATATTTATTTTTCCAACATATTCCCTCCGTTTCATGTGAATTGAGACAAAAAAAAAAGGGCACAATAATTAAGAGAAAGTAGTGAATGTGTGGTGGAAAACGAAGAGAGAGAATGAGTGAGGTAAATAATATTGTTGGTTGGATAAAATGAGTGGTGAAAAATGAAGAGAGAGAATTAGCGGGGTTAAATGGGTGGGGTTGGTGTTGGGACATGGCTTGCAACACAAGTCATTTAGACTTCCATTCATAAAATTATGATTATAATTAACATTATAAAGTATAGTTTATAATGAAATGTGTAGAATTCCTGGATATATAATTACCTATTTTTGATGGGCAAAATGGTAATTTAACATCACTAAAAGTTGAAAGGGTGTAGTCCCTAAATGAGGTGCCTATTGGTTTCATACATAAAGGGTTCTCCATCAACCCTAGAAATCACTCCATTCATTATTTTTCTCTCCCAAATAATCTTCATATTGCTAGAGACATTAGAGAGAAAAGACACTCATCATTTAGAAGAATTCCGTCCCCTTAATTCTTTTTTCTTCTTCTTCTTTTTCTCCCTACAACTTCATATGGGTTCAACAGGTAATTGTTCTTAATCGCTTCCGCTTCATCTTTTCCTCAATCTTATTCTGAAAATGAGCGTGACATTCAGGGGTTATGAAAATTGTTCCAACAATTGGTATCAGAGCCCGCTCATATTTTGGTTTAAGCTTGAGTTCTTTTCGGAAAAGCTTTTATGCTTTATTCGATTCATTTTTCCTGTTGAATCATCAAGTTTTGATGTTGATTAGGGACTCTAATTCATTCATAGAGTACTGATAATAATCATCTGAATTTAAGAAAATGGTTTGAAAAGTTTTGTTGAATGAACACAATGGTTCAAGTGTGACTATCCCTTCATAACATGGTTTTATGTCTAGTGCATACCATGTGGATCTACATACTTGATTCCATTGTTTTAAAGCAAGATTATCCCTAAATAACATAGTTTTATGTTGTAAAGAACATACCATGTGGATCTACTTGTTGTTCATCATTTTTTGGGATAAAATTTGGAAAAGTGCAGCAAAGCATGCATGAAACGGTGGCTTTAGCCCGGTCGGGTCTTATGTTCTGCCCGGTCGGGTATTATAAGTTGCCCGGTCGCGCATGTACACTATTCACAGGTTTTTGCTTTTTCAAAGATGTTGCACAATTTTGTTCCTCTTTTGAACAAAACATACATTTTTTCCAAACCCTAAGGCCTTGATTAATTATATGCTTTGACAATTTTATTCATTGTTTAAATAATATTGTCGCCTAAGTGATTTACGTTATTTAAACCCTAAAATTGTAAAGTGTTGGATGTTTAAGTTGATATGTGAATGGCTTGAATTTTCCAAAGAAGATCTTGACATTTGACTAAACTTGGGCATTCATGGTAACAAGTAAAATAAACATTAGGTTATTTTCTTAGGTACTTATGTCGGCCCAAAGGAAGATTAAGTATTTATTAAAATATAAGTTCAAATTACTTGTTGCCTAAGGCAATCATTTATGAGTCAACTCGCAATTCAAAGATTACTTTTGATGTCATGTTGATTGTCTTGTTGATGGATTTCATTGATATAATTAATCATTATTTATTGTGTAGTTTCTTATTTATGTTTTGTATTCATTCTTGTTCTCAAAATTTCAACAAATTTATGTATTGCTTCATCTGTAATTACTGCTATGAGTATCGTTGCAATGTGAGACTAATTATAAAATTTGGAAAACAAATAATTATAATCTTGGGCTATATAGAACTCGCATTAAGGGATCCGTTTCTCTTCTTATTGCTTGAGTGCTGAGAAGTGACACGCTCTAACCGCGTAAGCCTAATGATCATAAAGAATATTGTCCTGAAGACCTTTTGGACGGTGTCTCCGAGGATATTGATGCTACAAACATTCCTTGATACCCCTGAAGAAACTTGTTTCCATAAGGTATAAAGGGTACCGGGAATTTAAGGGAGTACATTTTAGAAATAGTTCATCTATTGACAAAACGAAAAGGCACTTAAGTTAAGGATATTGGATGATATTCTTGTGCATTTAGTTTTAATCTTTCTTCCTTGGTTTGGTTGCTTTGAAGTGACCTATCAATGTCAAAAGGACAAGTGAAATATTAATGAATTACTTTCACTTATGACACAAGAAGAAGATAAGTTAAAAATAATTTAGAACTAAAGGTACTCATTTAGCATCTACCTTTTCTCATGGGACAAGAGAAGAGGGAAAGAAACTGTGGTTGCTAGTAAAAAGAAGCTTAAGGGATCATCTCATGATCATAAAGAAAAGAAATGTTTTTTTGCAAGGACATTACTAACATGAAGTTTGATTATCCTAAGTCTCACGCTTGGCGTGAGAGGTGTATCTGTTGGTCCCAGAGACACAACAAGGGTATGAAAAGAGGCTAGAGGGGGGGGTGAATAGCCTATTTAAAATTTTAACCCTTTTTCAAAATTCAACCTTTATGCTTACACTTGAGTTTTGCGGTAGATAAAAACCACACGGTCAAGTATAAAATGCACAGCGGAAGTTTTCGTTGAAACAAGTTAAGAGTTGGTTTTGATAAGTTCAATGCGGTAGGTTTGTTTTTGCGGTAGGTAGTGCGGTAGATGTATATGCGGTAGGTAGTAATGCGGTAGGTTAAGGTGAGGTAGGTTGAAAGATTGAAAATTTGTGTCTTAAAGATTTTTGGCAAATGATAAGTTAGTCAGATTTTAACTTAGGCAATGAGGTAGACAAACAAACACAATTCACACTTGTTCTTAAATCTGAAAGATCAAACACTAAAAGACAAACAAGATTAATATGAACAAGTGAAGAACAATATGAACAAGATAAACAATAAGTAAATTTGCAGAAAGGTAAAGTGCAGTAAGTAAATGACACAGTGATTTGGAAATGTTCGATCTGTTAAAAGATCTACGTCCTTTACCAAGATGGTCAGTCTTGGATTTTGAATGGAGGATGTATTAATTCTCTTGAGTACAGATTACAAAGATGAAGAACTGAATTAACTCCTATTTTCTATGAAGAACAATCCTAGACTTAGACCAGTGTATCCCTAATGATTCAATCTATGTGATTGATCAATCGGGGTGAGTGTGTGTGTAAGAATCAAGAGCTCTTTGAAATCTATATGATTTTAGAGCCTAATGAATCTTGTGTTGAGAGGCTTGAGATTTGATCTTGAAGGTTGCTGGAGATTTGTTGAAGACTTGAAGGTTGAGTGCTTGAAGATTCAAAGGATTCTGGAAATCTTGAGTATGATCTTCAATCACCAAGAATTTCAACAGCAATTTCTCTCTTAGAATCTCAGCTTATCTTTCAATGAAGAATTCAAGGTCTATTTATAGCCTTGATGGAGAAACTAGCCGTTAGAAATACTTGGGGTCCAAGTTGAAGGACAATGAGCTGTTGAAATCTAATTGGAGCTCAGTCTGAGTTGTCCTTTTGTTGCAGAGTCATGGTGGTCCAACTGTACTATGATGACAGTTGTATTCAAATTTGAAATTTGAATTTGCAACGTTCAAAACTAACCAAGGTAAAGACACAAGTGTGACCATGGTTAAGTTTGAACCAACTTGAGTTTCTTCAACCATGGTTCCATGCGGTAGAGATTCACGCGGTAGGATGAAACCATGCGGCAAGGTTATCTGCGGCAAGCATAGAGAATGCGGCACCTTGGTCATGCGGTAGGTTACATGCGGTAGGCAATGGACCTACCTCATTCTTCCAGACTTAGAAAATTTTCAGCCTATCAATCTAAAGCCTATACTATCAAGGTGGACTATTCTAAAAATGAAGTTTTAACACTTCTTACAATATATCCTAAAGTCCATAAAAGATAAAATTAGGTTATGGGATCAATCAAATCTAGGTAATAGGAGTGGTTTATAATAAGCATACCCAACAGTATCATTTGGCCTTGTTTGTATTGTATTAAGGCTAATTTGGTTTCAGTTCCTACATTTACATGGTGATTGGATTTTGGTGCAACCAATCACATAAGGATGTTCAAGTAGGATTGCCAAAATTACCGAAGACCTAGTAAAGATGAAGAAATTCATCTATATGGAAACTAGGAATCCGGTTAGAGTTATAGACATAAGGATCATTTAAATTATTGTTAAGTACTAAGTATTATTTTGTATTAAATAATATATTTATTGTACCATCATTTAAATGGAATTATGATATTTATCACAATATTGGACAAGGAAGGTCACTCTTGTTCATTAATAATAAGTGTGATCTCTATTTTAATTCCAAAGGTTGTTACCACTAGTGCTTTGTCAAGTATTCTTTCTTCACTTGACATTATTCAAACAATAAATGTGTCCCTTAATAATGAAACCAAAACTAGAAAGCAAAAGTTATCAAGTAAATTTATTTTATTTTTCGTTAAGGCATAGGCATTTGGATCATGTTTCCAAGAGGAAAATTGATAATCTTATGTTAAAGAAAATCTTAAACAAACTTGATATTTTGGAAAATACTTTTGCATTAAATTTCTTAAAGGAAATTTACAAACATTAAAAGAATAGTATTCTCGAGAGTATCAAGTGTCTTTAAAACTAATACATATGAACATTGTGGGCCATTCATTATTCCTTCGTGGAAAGGTCAACAATAGTTATTACGTTTATAAATGACTACTCTCAATATGGATGCATTTATTACTTCATGCAAAGACTCAAGTTATGGACGTTTTCAAGTCTTATGAGGTCAAAGTTGGAAATCAACTTTGAAAGACTATTAAGAACATTAGGTATGGTTGGAATGATTGTTAAAGGGAACAACGTCTAGGTCTTTTTCACTCGCTATTTTGAAGAGTGTGGGATTGTCTCCATCTACATTAAGCCGGGTACGCCTAGCATGAATGATGTACACAAGAGACATGATAAAATCCTTAAGAAAATGGTAATAAGCATGTTTTGTGCTTCTTTTACCTCACTCATTATGGGTGATACATTAAAACCGCAACCCTTATTCTCATTAAAGCTCCCTTTAAGATACTAATAAAAACCCTTTATGTGGTTGTCTAACATAAGGGTAGACCTTATAAGTCTACTAAGGGCAAGTTAGACATAAGATTGTTAGTAGTTATTTATGAGGTAAGCCGAGAGATTTAGGGGATATATAAATTTTACAACCCGAAAATTTGAACATTTTGAAACGAGAAAAGCTAGGTTCTTTGAGGATGTTGAATTTAGTGGGAGATTAGGTGTAATATTTTGAATTTGAAAAAAAAGAGGCATCCATTTCTCCACCTCTTCCATAAGTTCCAATTAGATTTCAAATTTTGTAGTTGATATTCAAGAAGAACATACAATTTAAAATAAATATGGTTTCCCTATAAATATTGAACAACATGAAAATGTTGATCATAAGAAGGAAATTCAACAACCTCCGAATTAGTAAGAACCGGTGCCCTTAAAGAGATACAATAGATTAAGAAAAAATGCAATACCGGATAATTATGAGATGTATCTTACCGAGAAATTAAGGACACATAGGTTTAGTGGGAGATGAACCATTCATCTACCATAAAGCCATTAATAGTCCTAATTCTCATAAGTAGATTAATACCATATATAAAAAGTTGAAATCTTTTAAAGATAACAACTTTTGGGATCTTTTTACATTACCTAAAGATGTGAAACCTATAAATGGGTCTCTAAGACCTAAAAGGATTCGCAAAAGTAATGTTGAAAGATATAAGACCCATCTAGTTGCTAAAGCTTTTTTCAACTCATAAGAAAGGCATTAATTATCAAGAAAGAAACATTTCCCGGTATCTTCTAAAAACTCTTTTAAAATCATTATGGCACTAGTAGCAATTTGTGTCTTAAGCTTCATCAAATAGATATTAAGAGAACTTTTCTTAATGGAGACATTGAGAAAACTATATATATGAAGAAATTCATTTATGACTTAAGCAAACTTCTCATTAATGGTATTTAAAGATTAATCAAGTTATTCTTTCATTTGGTTTTGAAATGAATCTTGATAAATATTGTGTATACCATAAGTTCAGTGGGAGTAAAAATTATAATTTTGGTCTTATATGTGGGTAATATTTGCTTGCTAGTAATGTTTTAAACCTTAATAAGGAAACTAAGAAATTTCTTTGGAATGAAAATTCTTGGTGAGACATTTTTTTGTATTAGGAATTCAAGTTCACTGTGAGTATTCACGGAGTATTTTGGGATTATCACAAAAAGCCTATATAGAAAAGGTATTACAAAAGGTATAGCATATAAAACTATAAACCACTTGACACCCCTAATTTTAAAGGAGACATGTTTAGTCTCAAACAGTGTCCTAAAGTTAATTACGAATCCAAGTATATAGAAAATATCACTCTTTGCATCAGCAGTAAGAAAGCTTAATAAATGCGTAAGTCTTGCATTCAATGTTGGGATGCTTGGTCAATACCAAAGCAATCCAGAAAAAATATTAAGTAGTAGCCAAAAGAATGATATAGTATTTACAAAACACACAGATCTACATGCCTCTTTTTAATCGGATAATCTTGAGATCATTTGGTATTCCGATATTTGTTAAAATTACATGGCTACATAAGTTTTAATGGACTGTGATTTGTCAAAACAAGTGTCGAAAGACCAATTAAGATATGACTATCAGGTAGCAGTTCCGTACTCTAACAAAAGGTTTATGGATTTAGACATTAAGTATCTTGTTATAAAGAAAAGAGTACAAAATGAACAGAGAAATACAACTTATTAGAACAAACTCCATAATTTAACGGATCCATTTATGAAACGTTATCATCTCTAGTGTTTCACGAGCATGTTGCTCATATGGGTGTAACAATTTGATAACATTTAATTTAGTGGGAGTTTTATGTTGTACTTCATTAATTGTTCTATTATTTTTTGATCTCATTTGGTTAAGTTGGACTAGTTGGAAGAATATGTATATATTCATTATGATTCCATGCTACACATCTATACTTTTGATCTATGTCATTTAGTTGGATTTGTATACGTGATTATTGTGGGTTTAGTTGCGAATCAATTACAACGACTGCCCCTTTAGTCCTATACTTGTATGACTAATGGACGAGATTGTTATAAATGACAATAAAGTGCGCACATTAGGGTTGTCATTTGTGTTATATTCATGATTTAAAGGAAGGACTTTGTTTTGCAACCCAAGTGGGAGATTGTTGGGACATGAATTGCAACACAAGTCATTTAGACTTCCATTCATAAAATTATGATTATAATTAACATTATAAAGTATAGTTTATAATGAAATGTGTAGAATTCTTGGATATATAATTACCTATTTTTGATGGGCAAAGTGGTAATTTAACATCACTAAAAGTTGAAAGGGTGTAGTCCCTAAATGAGGTGCCTATTGGTTTCATATATAAATGGTTCTCCATCAACCCTAGAAATCACTCCATTCATTATTTTTCTCTCCCAAATAATCTTCATATTGCTAGAGACATTAGAGAGAAAAGACACTCATCATTTAGAAGAACTCCGTCCCCTTAATTCTTTTTTCTTCTTCTTCTTTTTCTCCCTACAACTTCATATGGGTTCAACAGGTAATTATTCTTAATCGCTTCCGCTTCATCTTTTCCTCAATCTTATTCTGAAAATGAGCGTGACATTCAGGGGTTATGTAAATTGTTCCAACAGTTGGGTGAATATAAAATATTACAGTAAAAAGTTTACCATTTGGGGCAGTCTCAATTGAGGTGAAACAGATGAAAAGAGAAATAAGTCTCAATTCACATGAAACGGAAAGAGTATTTTCTTAATCTCCATGCACTCCCATTTGGTAGCAATAAATATAAGACGGAGGGAGTATAGCCGTTCGATTACTTATAATTGTAATTAGATACTGTATTTTTAAATTTTGACGAATTTGAAAGTTTTTGCGTTAATAAGTGGGACTCGCATTTTATTATGAAAACGATCTTAACCGCGAGAGAGGGAAGAAAGGTGATGTGAAGACAAGAGAATCCCAATCAAATTTTATGCAGTTGACAATACATGTCCCAAATTTAATAAGCGCAGATCGCCAAACTTTTAAATCTCCTCCCTTTAAAGCACAAACGAGATCTCTAACATCAACTCTAAAATCGGAGCTATCCTGAATCAGCATGAAACTTGCGTAAAATATGGCACAAGTTTTAAAAGTTTTAAGACTACCCACAATGGTTTCAACCATCTCTCTAAATTCCACATCCACTTTAACACTTTATCATATCCACCTCATCTTTCATACACCCCTTTCATACAAACCCCCTACAATGGTAAGTTGAAAAAAAAAAAATCAGCTCCCTCCCACTCATCATTCTATACTCCACTACTTTTATATTATTTTTATTTTTTTATATATTCTCTATTTTTATGATTAGTAAAATTATTATTATTATTATTATTTATAATTAAAATAATATTTTACACTATTTTTTTATTTTTTTTGCAATTAAATAATTAGATAAATGACGATAATTATTATTCAAAATAAGAAAAGTTACAATACACTTAGCTCGCGACACAATTAATGAAAGACAATAAAATTATTAAATCACACATGGTTTTCGAATTTTGCCCATATGTGCTTGACTAGATCCTTCTGCAATTGTTTATGAACTCTTGTATCACACATTTCCGATCTAGTACGCACATGCTCTGTAACTGCAGGTAGTACCTCAGTCGAGAATGATTGTGTACTAGACTCACTTGCCTCGGGTTGTTGTGAAGTAGACCCACTTGCCTCGGGTTGAAAGTCTTTCCAATTTTGAGAATAAGTATGTCGTTCATCCTCAACAATCATATTATGTAATATGATACATGACCTCATGATGATAGCCAAGTCGTCTATCTCCCACATTCGAGCTGGTTCTCGAATGATTTTAAATCGAGCTTGGCACACTTCAAATGCACGTTCTATATCCTTTCGACATCCCTCCTGAATTTTTGCAAATAACTTATTCTCTTCACTTTGAGGAAGTCTAACTGATTTGACGAAAGTCGGATAAGAAGGGTATATACCGTCAGCAAGATAATACGCCATATTATATTGACGTTGATTCACATAGAAATTAACCTGTGGAGCTTTTCCTTGTTCAATTGAATGACCTATTTACAAAATCGACGTAACGTCTCCAACGCTGTAGTGCCTCCTATCTTTATGTATTCATCGATAGCATCGGCGGACATACCATATGCTAACTTTCTCATCGCCGTGGTACATTTTGCTAATGGAGATAGACCTTCTTTGCCAGTAGCATTGTATCTTTGTGTGAAGTAGTTGTCATGGTTTGATAGGTCCGCGACGATTCGAAGGAATACATGTTTCCGCATCCGATATCGCCGGCGGAAGAATCTTCGTAGGAAGTAGTCGTCAATCAGACTCTTATTGTGAAAAGCATGGTCTATTTTGAAATGTTTTTTTTTTTTTTGTGTGTGTTTGTTCCAAAAGTGGTTTGACGATATATTCCTCCTCCCATTCAAGTTGCCTTCTGTAGGCTTCGACATCAAAAGGAACTCTGAATGGATCCATTGATGTAGGAAGAAAGAAAGAAAGAAGAGATTGTGATTTTTCGTTGTAGGAAGAAGGAAAGAAGAGATTGTGATTTTTTGTTGTAGGAAGAAGGAAAGAAGAGGGTGTAATTTATAAGAAATTGTGTGGTTGAGGTTGATGGACATGAAATAAGAATGAAATCGAGTTAATTAAAAGATAAGGATATTATTCAAGTTGAGTGGTCGAAATTCACGGACATTTAGTTGAACAGTGATTTTTTTTGGGGAATTTTGAGTGTTGAAAGGATTATTATTGGGATCCATTTCACTCAAAAGATGATGAATTTTTTAAATATAGGCTAAAATGGAGAAGGAAATTTGAGAATTTTTTTTTTTTTTTTTTTTTTTTTTGTGTCCAAATCTAATGAAACTTGCACCATTTTATAGGGGGGGGGGGAAATCTGAATTTTGGCGAAAAAATTAAAAATAAAAAAAAATCTAGGTGATAATTCAGCTCAAAGAATTGAGATAAAAAAATAAATCCGAAAATCAATGAGACCAATGATTGATAGACACGTGGCAAGCACAGGAAAAAAAAAAAGCCGCCCTCCCTGCACCACACGCGCCCTGTCGAGCCGTGTGGTGCACGCGCCATCTCCGGGCCAATCTGGGCACGCCACGTGGACAAGACGGCAGCCTTCCCAAATAATTCACCCGATATGAATTTTTTCATACCCAAAATTCAACCCCCAAAATTCCACACCCCCCACAATGGTTTAATACACCTCCCCTAACTTTCATACACCACATTCAACCCCCATTGTGGGTAGTCTAAGATGCGCTATACGTCTTTTTGTTTATTTATTTTTAAATTTGTTAAAGATAATATCTTTAAAAAAAAATAGTGCAAGACATGAAACACACTCTTTGAGAGATGGTGACAGATATTTGTGCAGAAATCACACCATTTTAAATCTAAGAATAGTGAAGAAATTGGAGATGACTTAAACCACTGTTTTGTTGTTAGTAAATCAGACCCAAAAGATAACAGATAATAATGAACGCAAATCAAAAACACAGAATTTACGTGGTTCGTCAACAACTTATTGGGTATGTCCATGGGCAAAGGAAACAAATATTATTATGGCGGAGAAACAATTACAAGAAGATGATCACACTAATCTATGTTTGCATGAACTTTGATCACAAAGTTCCTAGCTATGCAAATCCCTAGATCTAGAATTACCGATCTCTCTCTCTCTCTATGTCTTTGAATCACGCGCAGAAAAATACTAATTTATGGCTAGTATTTATAGCGCTACAGACCTAAACCAGAAGACAGAAGGATTACAAAACAAAACCCTAAAGGACTCCATTTGACTTTCCACGCAAGCCGCATCAGCCCAAACCAAAACCAAACCTGAAACAGTGGGTTCGGCCGAGTCAAGGGAATGGTTCGCCCGAACCTCTTCCATGCTCGACCGAATCTGGAGCATGCCACGGCCGAATCTTGTGCTGCTGTGCCTTTCTTCTTCTTTCTTTCAAAGTCATCTCTAACAATCTCCACATTGACTTTGAATCTCCCCTAATAATTCAGATGCACGAGCTATCGACATAGACTCCACCTTGAGCCACATCCCTCGTACCAGAAACATATTTTTCCACATTTGCCTCAGTCTGTCTTTCGTCAAAGACACTAGATTTGTCCTCCGGACAACCAGATTTTTCGCTAGCCTCAGATGTATCTTCAAGACACTCAGAATTTGCCTCACCAGACAAACAACTTTGTCCTTTGGACAATCAGATATTCTGCATGCACGTATCCTACAGACACCCAGACGTGCACCTATGGGCACTCAGAATTGCCCCAATGGGCAATAATAGTCATTCAGTTGTGGCCCATCCAGTCGACATTGGATCATGCCAACCATGACAAATAAAACCGGTGTGTGTTGATCTTCTAGCCGTGGCTTTCCTAGTTCACTCACCCCTAGAGTAAAACGCTGCTCCACTTGCTCGTCAACACCCTCACCCATCTCAGAACCTTGAAGGATATACAAGGAACCTTTTCTTTCACCCTTCAGAATCACATCTGAACCTTTGTAGACATCCAAAACTCCACCTTCACCTTTGAAACTGTATCCCTTCTTGACCAACCGACTAAGTGATACCATATTCTTTGCTACTTGTGGAACATGTCTCACCTTGTTCAATGTGAGAAATTTATCACCAGAAGTTCTCACCTTTACAGAGCCCATGCCAACTACCTCACAGACTGATCCATTAGCCATATAAATACGGTCTCCATCTTTCTGCTTGTACGTTGTAAACTGCTCCTTGCGCGAACACATGTGATAAAACGCACCCGAATCTAGAACACATGTAACTTCCTTGCACGCTTCTTCTTCAGTCACTAGGGCATAATCACAATCCTCATCCAGATTGTCACTGCTTGCCGACGCAGCAGTCGACTCAGATTTTCCCTACTGCTCTCTCTTCTTCTTGGGACAGTCAGATTTCCAATACCCCTTCTCCTTGCAATAACTACAGATATCTCCAGGTCTCGGACCCTGTCTAGAATCTCCGTTCCTTCGACCATGCCCCCTGCTGCTTTCTGCAACCAAACCTGATGACTGAGATTCTGTACTAGTATCACTCGTCTTTCGGAGCAGTTCTCTAGTCTTCAGACCAGACTTTACTTGCTCCAGAGTAATTGTCTCTTTGTTTAAACATGAATCAACATACGATTCATATGACAACGGTAGAGACACCAACATAATTAAAGCAACATCTTCATCATCGATTTTCACCTTTATATTACGCAATTCAAGTAATAAAGCAGAAAATCGATCTAGGTGATCCTTAATAGGCTTACCTTCAGACATATGGAAAATGAATAATTTCTTCTTAATATAAAGCTTGTTGGTTAGAGACTTCGTCAAATACATCTTCTCTAACGTCAGCCACAAGTCTCCTGCTGTTTCCTGATCTGCTACTTCCGCTAGGATTTCATCATCAAGACACATGATAATCATTAAATGAGCCTTTTCATCCAATACTATCATGTCTGCAGCCTTCTTCGAATCCTCAGTTGTGAGAACGGCCTCTGCCTTGCCTTTGGATCCTTGTGATCCCTGATTGCAGTAGCCACTGGAGCCCACAAGCTTTGTCTTCGCACATGGCTCTCATCTTGATATGCCATAAACTAAAACTGTTCTTCCCATCGAACTTGTCGATTTTCTGGTCCATCCCGGAATCCATCTCTTTACCGCAGCGGAATGCCCTGATCTTCTCAACTAACCAGGACTGGGCCACTTGTTAGTAAATCAGACCCAAAGATAACAGATAATAATGAACGCAAATCAACAAGAATTTACGTGGTTCACCAACAACCTATTGGCTACGTCCACGGGCAAAGGAAACATATATTATTATGGCGGAGAAACAATTACAAGAAGATGATCACACTAATCAATGTTTGCATGAACTTTGATTACAAAGTTCCTAGCTATGGAAATCCCTAGATCTAGAATTACTGATCTCTCTCTCTCTCTCTCT